>JBBPDH010000002.1:16152947-16169487 GCA_037974565.1 Clupeocharax schoutedeni | reverse complement strand
CCAGAGGAACTGCATGGAGCTCCAGAATTATTTCCTGCTTCTGGGGATCCTTACAAGTTTTAAACCTCTCGCAGTTCAGCTCTGTCCTTTCTATCATTTCAGGCTATTCACTGGACCTGAACTGTTTGAATTTCGATTAAATAAAGCTTGCAACATCGGGGTGTTTACTTGTTTATAATCATTCTGACTCAGTTTGCACAGCTGTAAACCAGAGGCACACGTGCTACCACTTATGCAGCTCATACCAGGGAAGTGCCGAAGACTTAAAGACATGCTGCAGATTAACAGATATAATAATGCATGGCGAGGTAGAAGAACAGTGTAATGTTACCATATTTGTATACAGCAGTAATGCGTAGAGTAATGCGTAGAGTAGATTAAAATATATTTTTTGATGTTTTATTAAATACTTGTTCCTTATTTTTGCATCCTGTATTGTAAATGGTAAATATCTATTAATGATCATTATTGATAAATGTAAACTTTTTTAAATGTGAGACATAGTAGTTATTAATTAAATTATAATTGTATCTACATCTCCTTTCAAAATTCTGAATGCCAAATTCACAGCTCTCTAGTATCTTACTAACTATTTAAAAGTTATGAAGTAGCTCAGGATTCACTTACTGATACTAATACATTTTTCTGAAACTTTCATTGCAGTCAAATTCAAAACGGGATTATAATTATTAATACAAATTCATTATTCAATGTGTTTTTATAAGCTTCAGCAACAAGCCACAGACTAAAATATTTAGGCTCTCTGCCCTTATGTCCCGATGTACACAAACAGGAGAGCACATGCTCACATGCTCCATCATTCACTTATTCACTTTTAAAATCCAATCCACTCTAACCCAATAGTCTGCACTACAAGGTCAGTGCCTGCAGATCAATCTCTCTCTCTCTCTTTCTGTGTGTGTGTGGGTGTGTGTGTGTGTGTTATAAGGAGTGGGAGAAGCTGAACTATGATATTCACACACTGAAGTATACTCGTCGAGAGGTGTGTGCACGTTGGAAAAAGATTCTGCTGCTGCTGGGTGAGTATCTGCCCTCCTCTATACCGTCCCTTCATCAGAATGTCCTCAGCCTGTGCCCTCTGCTTCACACAGCACAGCAAGTGACTTTACCATCACTTACAAATCAATACTACTGTGTCAAATATTTTTTAGTAGCCACTATATTTTGAATGTCTATAGAATCTTTCAATCTTTAAACCTCTTTTTAAAGTTGAAACCTTTTCACAGTGTAAAGGTTTTTCAAGAACAGTATATCTAAGTCAGACACCATACTCCAGTGCACTGCAGACTTTCTGCCTCATTAAACACATCTGATTCAACTCATCTAGTTAGCCAGACCTATATTAACTTTCATTAAGCGTGGCAGAAGTCAATATTTTTTAAACGTATTAATCTTGCCCCCTTTTTTCACTACTTGACATAAATTCAGTAAATAGTAACTTTTGCTCATACCCCTTTACAGAAATGTTGATGGATTTGAACATTCAAAGCATTCATTATATAAGAGCATTACGTAATTAGAGAAAAAGTATATAGAGAAAGGAAAAAAGTCAAGTCAGGTTTATTAGAGACAAGTATTTCCTAATGAACTTCAGATCCTAAACTGACTACTACTCTATTTCAATGCTATACTTCACTTAAGCATGGGTTTTGAGCCCTCCCCATTGTTGTATGTATATCATCTCAGGTTACCAGATGGAGGTGGACTCATTGCTGACAGTGAATATGCAGAGTATTTTAAGGGATGGAGATAATGTGGAGAGGGCCAGGGAGCTGCTGCACACAGTGTGTGAGGAGTCCAGCCTGTTTCCCCATGGAGTGGAACCCAATGACAGATACCTCTTTGTCATGGTAACTCATGTTTAGCAAATACGAACTGCTGTCAAGTAGAGTGACCTGGGACTGGTTGCTCAAGAGAAAGTGAAACGAATCCTGCAGATTTAGCATGTTTCTGTTTTTTGTCTGCGCCTTTCCCAGGATCGCCTGGTCTCTTTGGACAGTGCTGAGGACTTTGTCAGACTGGCCAAGGAGAAATATCCCAGGACTGAACGATGTCTGGCAGAGCATATGAAAAAGACTCAGGAGGTTATCATGTGATGTCATGACATGTTTTGGCTGCAGGAGGTACAGAAGTGTCAAGGGTGCACATTGATCATATTTTAGTTCTGAGGTGTGCACATTTCTGTGATTTGTTATTATGTTCATTCATAATATAAATCTTTTATAGTCAAACATTGCAGACATTTACATAACAGTACAAAACTATTTTTTAAAAAATTACTTAACATCAGAATTAAAAAAACTTTTATCTAATACATTTTATACAGTGAATGTGTATTTTTATGTGAATAGTACAACAGTAACCCTGCACCTCAAAGCATTCATCTTGACTGAATTCAATTTAAACCTTTTTATGCTAATATAATTGTGGTATTAAAATATGATCAAACAAGATATTTTTTACCTTGAGTCATTGCACATTAAGTTGCATTTGTGCTGGTTCATCCTGTTTGAAACACTTGAACAGTTAGCATCAGTGTGTTTGTCTGCTGACCACTACTCTTCCCACCCTGATCCTGCAGTATTCTGTCTGACACATTTTTGTTTTTCCCAAACCAAACACACTTGGGACTGATAAACAAAGTATTATCAGGTCCTTCCTCAACTGAAAGAGATTGTTAGAGCACTAAACCATGCAGTAAAGAGGTACTCCAGGACCTGGGTTGGATGCTTAAGAGAAAGTTTCTTTTTGTCATTTGACCACAAGGGGTCAGTATAAGCCATTTTTCTTCAATCTCACTTGCATGTATCTATCGTCTTAGCTTTTGTATTAAAAAGGGGCCATCAAGTGTCTTTAAGTTGTTGAATATCTCTTCATGATGATGTATTAAAGTGAGTTTCATAATTCAGACCCTTTGAAGGAGGGAAGGGTGTGGTGTTCTTTCTTTTAAGTGTCTCTCATCAGAGGTCCATGTGGTCATGATTTTAGTTATGTGTAGTGACCTACATATTGTCTCTAAGGCCTGGGGTCTGCTCTGAAGGGCTAGAAACAGATGTAGAGAAGGAGGAAGAGATGGAGAAAGGGGGGTGGGGATATAGTTGCTCGCAAGCACTCAGCTCTGTTGCCTTATGGAGAGGAAAAACCTGCACCTTGTTCTCATTATTGTGTGTGTGTGTGTGTGTGTGTGTGGTGGGGGGGTTGAGCGATTCTACTGTCACATCTTTCCAGAAAAGGCTGGAAACGTACAACCCTGACAGAAGGAGAATGAGCAAGAATGTGAAGGTGACGTAATCTCTGGTCTCTGTGTGAAATTCTAGTTGTCCTCTTTCACCTCCTTTCTGCTACAGTGAGTAAAACTGGCTTTGTCTGTTGCTGTTCTGTTGTATTTTATGATTACTGCACATGATCATGGTCCAACTGAACTGGGTCAGGGGGCTGGCTGCTGGCTGCTGGTGGAGACTGGCCCCCACTCCCTATTTCCCATTATTACCTCTCAGTCCTTTTCACTTTCTTTATCCCTTACTTGGTCTACAATCATTTTCTCTCATAATGGTTATCTCTTTATTTATTCTACCCATTTCATTTCTTTATTGTGAAGTTTTAGGACCTGCTCTTCCCAGCAAACCAAATATGTCCAAAATCTCAATTCATAGTACAGTGTACAGTATCTGTTGGAGCTAGCTTAATTTAACATTGTATTACTTTCATTAGAATTCATAAATATTATGCCAATTTAATTGAAATGTAAGCATCAGGAGGCAAGAAACAGAGCTCAACCTGGACCCCCCAAACCCTACAGGCCAGGTGTTTGGGCCCACCATCGCATAATGCCAACATTTAGAGAATTATGTCTTGGCCTCCACAGTCTCCAGACCTCTTTCTGATTGAGCTAGACCAACAAGAACGAACCAACCAGCAAACAAGAACAGTTTACATTTGCATTTTTGAAATGGAGTTGGGAGGGTTTGGACAGATTGCTGGAACAGATGGTGCAAATCTGTGCTGTTAATTCAATTAAACTGCACTCATAGTGTATATTGTTAGATATCAGTTCAAAACCAATCAGTTAATTTAAGATGACTCTTCCTGTTTCTTTCATGACTTTATAGCCTTGGTGTGAACTGCAGACATGACTCTGGAATAAGGGCACTAAAGTGAAATGGTTCCCTGGGTTCTATTTTCAGAGCACTACAAGCAAAGCCTTCTCAACCAATCAGAACAAACTGTAATAACTACCTCTCTCTGTCCTCAGCATTCAGTGCCAGGGCCAAAAGAACCATTTTCACTAATCTAAGATCATTTGACTTAAATAAGGTTAAAGAAACTACAGTTTTGAGTGTATGTTGCTGGACGTACAGTATATCAGAGCAGAAGTGCAGCTCTACTCCTCAGAACACACAGTGTGGGTAGAGGTTGATCATTTGTTGATGTTATTTTTGCAATTTAGTTGAAGTTGAAGTTTATTGTCATATGTACAGAGCACAATGAAATTGGGAATGAAAGTCCTATATCAGTGTGAAAGTCATCTGGAGTTGTGAAATATAATTCCCAGCATTGCCCAGCATCCCCCGTCCTACTCACTTAAGGGCAAATATTTTCCCAGAGGCTGTGTGAGGAAGTAGGTGGGGTGGCAGAAGGGAGCCAGTGGTGGATCTGAGGCCAGGCTCTCAGACAGATCCAACAGAGACAGTCACACCGACGCTACCACAGGAGGTTGTCACATCAGTCTGCTCATTCAATCATGCCTTCCACTTCATACAACACACTTAAGGGGGTGAATAATAGCACTGCATAGGACATCATACTTTGTTCATTTCTTTGTTTTCCCTGATCTGACCGCCCTAACCCATCTCATGAAGGTTTTGATAAGTGTGTAAAGCTGGCATGTTAGATCAAGGAAAACTAAAACCTGCGCAATACAGCAGTTCTCCTGCTTTAGAGTTAGCATTTCTGTAGTGCCTACAAAGTTTTATAGGCATAAATACACTCCACCAGACTCAGAATAAGTGGTTTCTGGATACCTTAGTTTAATAAGGTGAGTTATAATGGGGAAAATGCCCAAAAAAGTTCTACACCCAAACTTTTAGTTTCATTCCACTACCAAAAGTTCTATAAGATATTTCCTGTGTATTACAATCTCTTTACTAGTAAGGTCAACATTTAATTATACTATACCTCCTATTTTTAGTTCAACATCATCAAAATGCGGTCTTGAGTTCTCAAACCGTAAACAGTTCAATCTCAGGCTTGTTCTTTTCTATATACGGAGCTATGCATTCATGCTAAAGGCCGTAAGGTGAGGTTTTCTCATTATAGGGACACTTGGCAGGGAGTATTGAATCCGTCTGGCAGAGTCTAAGAATCTCCTTGCTCTCTGTCCTGCTGCCCGATGGAGTGAGACAAACCTGGAGCCAGAACTTATCTACTTTCCTCCCTCAGCAATAAGTTTGTGTCTCTTTTTATCAGTGCAGAACCACAGACACATAGAGAGGTTCTGGAGGTCATGTGGAGCAGATTAGGGTTTGGAGGTTGTGTGGAGTTTAATGTTATGTATACATTTGACTAGCAGGCATCAACTGGACCACAGATTCACTGCAAGGGTTCAGTGCAGAGGTTTTGTTTCTCCTGTGGTGGTGAAGGGCCAGAGGTTTGCTACAAAACCCATACATTTGTATGATGTGGATGTTCTAAGAATGTAAATGACTATATTTTGTTTAAAAAGTGGATTAAGTTTAGATATGCAATATGACATATTCCTGTGCTAACCAGCATCCAACAGGGAGGGCTCCAGAGTTAGAGCAGTGGCGAGGCATCCCATGTTGAGAGAATAAAGAAAGTCAGTGTCAGGGTCCCTCAGCACCACCAATAGATTCCAGTGCTACATGAGCTCAGATACCATAACTCAGTTCGCTCACAACTTTGGTATTTAGTGTAAGTGTAAACAGATTGCTGTCAAAAAGCTGTTTAATTGAATGTAGGGATGAGCCTGGATGAATGGATTTAATTCTCTTTTAATGATGTGGGGGTTCATGTGTCATGTGTTACGGCAGTAAATATTACTGCACTATATATTTTGTGAAAGATAAATGATTGTATTTATTAGTACACGTTTAAAGAAGTGTTCTAGTTCCAGTAAGGGTGTATTCTATCACAAACTTCATTGTATTGCACAATATTGAAAAGATACATGTTTAGAAAAATCTACGTTGTCCAAGCGTCTGAGCAGAAGTATTGTTTTTGGGTAAAAGGTGCTTGCAGTTTTGCGTTTGGCCTTGAGGGAGAAAAGAAAATAATATATGACCCCTGCCCCCCTTTTCAGGGGCCTGCTTAGTTTCTGTGTTAAGGGAATGGGGTCTTAGGCAATGGGCCAGTAGAGAGTGGAGTTTGGCTCTTAAATGGCGGAGAGCTTTGCTGTAAATATATGATTGAACAATGTCGTTTTTTCAAAAGGCAAAGTGCATTTTCTTCATGCGTTCTCCTCATGAGGCCTCAACAAGGATGGAACAGAACAATCTCTCTCTGTTACTTTCCCTTTGAGATTGTCCAGAGGAAGAAGAAAGAAAGAACTTTTCTCTGCCTGTAATATTTGAGCAGAGGTCAGCCCCTGACCCGAAGCCTGTCAGATAGCAACCAGAAACTTATATTACATGTCTGTACAAGGGGTGGTAGGCCAGTAAAGGTCAGAGAAAACACACCATATCATGTCTGAATCCTGCTCCCTGTTACTGGATTGTTTTGCTCTGTCATCTGCCCTTAATGAACTCTTAGTAATATATTGCCTTGTCATGCCTGGAATCAGAGATGTTTTTTAGTTTAGAAGAACAGAACAAAGCCCTAAAGACGGACTCTTTTGAAATGGCTCAAGTTATCCTATCCTGCCCAAAGCAAGATCTGATTGCAAGACTGTGCTTATGATAATGCTTTTAAGCTCTTCTTTAGTGAAGGTACTAGTAATATTCCGTAATTAGGGGTACATTTCAGCATATCCAGGAAAAATCTTTATTCTTTTTTTTTAAAATATCCTGATGGCTGCATAGTATACACCTTTAATATGTTTAAATCATAATTTGCCAAGCTTAATCTCTAATGAATATTTAAATATATTTGTGAAAATAATACTGGGTAACACGGTTGACATTTCGGCCATTTTTGGGGCCTTGTGCTAACTGCAGACGTCTCGTCCTTCACTACAAGACTTTAATCAACTCATAGTTTTGTACACTTTCTCCACATATTCGTAAATACAGCAACTATAGAAATTTCACAAAAATAAGTTGGTAACACAGCTGACGGTTAATTAACCCACTCTATGCGCACACACACTAATATAGAGAAAATATTGAAGAGGAGGAGTAGAGCTTTACCATTGTGTCTCCAGGTTTCCCTCCAAAAAGACAGCGACATCACATGATGTTGAACTTTGGACTTTGGTGTGAACCATTGTTTAGTTATTGGCAGGGGGGTCAACTGGTAACACAGTTGACATTACTTCTTGGACACTCACAAAATAAATGATTTAATGTGCATTAAAACAAGAACACTTTAAAAAACACATTTCTCATGCTTTTTTAATTTTTAATTTTTTTTTTTTGGGTGCAAGAAAATATTTTTTAGCAAATCGGACATGCCAAAAACATCAACAAAAAATGTGCTGGTTTTAACAAAAATGAATAATGGGATCTGTTGGATTTTTATATAAAATGAAAGGGAAATGTTCCCTGACATAAAATTAGTAATTTATATTACATAAACTTTTACAATCAATTATAGTTGATAATCTATCTTATACAATGACTCATATACACAAGACAGAACATCTGAAAGTTTAAATGGCTCTTCTCTTGATGAAATTTTTATTGATTGTGAAAATGCTGTATATGACTCTTTAAAGAACAGCAAAAATGTTACCACTATTGTCATAGAACCTTTATGATACTGTGTGGAATGCTCTTTGCTGGGCATTTGGCTAGAAATGATACTGCTTTGCACATCCTGAGCTGTGTATACACTGTTTAATTCATGAGCACTTTGTCTTAGGACAACACGCACAATGCCGTCACTGTTTACATGAAGCACTTGACTGATGAACATCTTACTGCTGTAAATGATCAGTTTATCAGTATCTTGGACCAGCTTTCTGTAACATTCATTAAAGTACCAAAAATCACCTTGTCAGATCTTCAATGGCACACATCTGCAAGCATCTAAATAATGCAAAGAAAGGGGCCGTTCAGTTAAACCCACTTACATTGTTTAGTGACACTCAAATTTTCATTTGGGTCACTCCAGGAGCAAAGACAATAGACCCAGCAAGTGTACACTGGCCCCCTTATGGCCTAGATCTCTAGCCATCAACAACCCTGGTCCTGAAGATATACCTAAAGTCCTGCGTCTAAAGTCCTTGATTAGCTGGAACATTAAGTAAGGGGGAGTGGAAAGCATTTTAGATGCAAGCTGGCGCTAAACATGGCAGGAGAAGATCAGTGATTTAGACTGGAAATGTTTCTCTCGTTCTCTTAAGAGCAACATGTATGTTGCATTAAACTGCTCATAATGAAAGCCACACATTTAGGTTTATACTGCTGAACAGCTGACTCTTATAGGGAAACCAGCTTGAATAATGTAGAGAACATGGCATTACTCTTCTGAAGTTTTCTCTCTTTTTTACTCCTGCCATTCAAGTTTTGGTCTAAGTCATATGAGGGCCAGAAGAGATGGTGGTGTTGAGGCAAACTAGAACATCTAGAGCTGAAGACTGTTGCAAATAGTGTGAATATGGAACTATTATTCGGACAAACGCACATGAAATTACAATTTTGCTTGCTTTTCAGGCATTAAATATCACCCTTTGAAAGCCATATTTATACAGGGCTATGAGGATACACACACACACAAACACACGCTTCTGAGGGTAAACGCCCTGCCCTAGCTGGCTGGTGTAGGTTATGGTTAAGGATCAGCCTTGTGTGGTGAAGATGAGGCTGTAATTGAGAAGGAATCTCCCTTTTTTTATCATGATTTATTCATTCCCATTAAAGCGTCTGCTCCCTGCAACCTCTCAGATAATAATTACAGCACTCGCAAAAGAAGCTCCCATTTGCCGTTAGAGTAACACCCTAAAGCTGTCTACTCCTGTCTGCGAGTGCTACCTACTTGTTTACATTAAAAGTTCAACCATGAAATGATGGCTACATGATCTGGTTTTTAGTGAAAACTGCTTAAGCTGCAGTGGCATCAGGCTTACTCTTGCCGATGAGTTTGGGTGGTATGGTATGGAAAGCTTTTGGAAAGTGTCTTGATCAAGGCTGCCTCATGTACGAAACTTTATTCTTGGTCCTAACATGTCTTTGTGTGTCTATGTGTGTGTGTGTCTGTATATAATGAAGCAGACAGAAGCAGAGACCAAACAGGACTGGTCATAGCCGTTACCTGTTGAAGAGATCCAGCTGATGTAGACCATAAAGATTGTTATCTCAGAAGCTTGTGTGAGTTCCTCTTGCCTACCAGACAATGACTCATATTCCATCACCACCTGCCTGAAAACATGCGGTTTAATCAGAGACCTCTTCATGCCCCCAGGAGAAAAGAGACGGCATTCCTGAGTTGATGTAGCTTCCTGGAACCGTTCGACATTTTGTCTACCCTGTTTCAGTTCAGACTGCGGACGACGATTGTCCATTTTTAGATGTTGCTCTTCATCTTCTCTGTCACTTTATCCATTACCTAAAACTTCCTTCAGCTATACACATCAACAGGCAAACTGACCACCGGGTAGCCAGAATTATTCTTTGGTTACTATGACCTCAGAGGCATCCACATTTCATGCCTGTCCATTCATGTCTCCATGGACGCAGGTCTTTGTTGATAGTATTAATGGAAGCACATGCAGTATGTGTGCCAGTCAGAGTGAAGCAGCATGAGCCTGGCCTGGCCTACAGATGCTCTGCTCTATGTTTTAAAGCTTGCCACAAGCCACAGCTCTGCTAAGTTTGATCTATAAATATAAATGAAAGCAGACAAATATGCTGAAAGGCTAGAATTCTGTGTCACCCAGCTGTGCATGTGATGGAAGGAGTTAGAAACACACCCATGTTACTCAGGCAGGAGTGTTCATCAGAGGGGAAGAGGAATAGAGGAAGGACGTGGGGAGTTAAAGGAACTTGGCTTTCACTCTGTGGACAAATTGCTAGATTCACATTGCCAGTGACCCCTGAGGTCACATAGGTCTGTCCAAAGGCTGCAGATATAATTCTTAGGTCACAAACATTATGCATTTATCTAAAGACTGTAGTTATCTTGTTGCCAATGGCATTAATGCCAACAAATCTCAACGGCTCAATATACGTGAACACACCACTGCACATGGTGTGAACAGCACTAAAGACTTCCTCTGCATTTAACCCATTCACCAAGTGAAGCAGGGGAGCAGTGTGTGGGACAGTACCTTGCTCAAGGTACCTCAGTGGTGCCTAGTGGTCTTGGGAATCAAACCCGGACTTCCTGATCGCAGGGCGAATGCCCTAACCACTAGGCCACCAGCTGCCCCATACATATCCATACAGAGAACCATTAGAAATTTGGACTAAATACTTTCATACATGAAATGTTTCCTGTGTAATTTTGTTTCCAAATACTGCATTAATGGCTGCATTGTACTGTCCACTTGATAGATTTGGGTGTCGCTCCGTTGTCTTCACTATAATATTCCAACCAGCGAAATGTCCTGAATGTACAAATAAAATAAATAAATATGTGAATTAGCTGTTGCCCAGGGCGTACTTCTGCCGTAAAAAAAAGCATAACAACTGATGTCCTCGATGAAACATAGTAGTCGTTAGAAACGTTTCTGGTATGTTGGTATAGTGAGAACCTGGCAGCAATTCATTCATCCAAGAGATTTTGCAGAGTAAAATAACCGCAGAGGACATAGGATAGTGTTTAATATCCAATCAACCATTTTCCTTTTCATGAATGCCACCAATCAGATGAACTTATCTTCATTGTGAAAGGGAAGCAATCCTAATTGAACTGACTCAGACACACACACACAAAGATTTGCTCACAGGGAAGGCAGCACAGATTGCCAAATATCTGCCTTTTGACGTCTTTCAGCATCTTTCAGTGCTTTTCTGTCTATTTTTTTTTCATAGAGTCTGCAGAATGTCCATGACTAAAGAAAGTAATCCATGCCCTGTGAATTCGTCCTCTTTCACACACACACACACACACACACACACACACACATACAGCTGTTATGGTCAGATCATAGCATAACATACATTTAGAAGAAAATTACTCTTCATAGTTCTTCTACATCTCTCTCTCTCTCTCTCTATTTCTGCTTTATCTTATTCACTGCCTCCCTCAACTCTTCTCATCTTTTCTCTGCCCTTGTATAGACGTTCAAATGCAGGCCTTTCTTGCTTCATTCATCATGCATGCCAGTGTGTAATCCATTAGTGAGGTTTGTTCACTCTCCTCCTGTGCCAGCAATCAGGCCTGCGCGGTTATATTTCATTATTTATGGAGGAACCCGGCCGCTGCTTTTCTTTCTCGGAATGCAGACTACACTAATGCATTTTAAAAATATTTATTTGCATGACATCAGCCTTGTCTTCTCGCTCTAAAACACACATTCTCTTCTCCCTGTGTGAGACTATAACAGTGAGAGATGAAGTCTGGAATGTCCACACACACTGGGAGGTTAGTGAAACTGAACCCTGAAAACACAGTGAGAATGTGTGTTCATGAGTTGGTACTCCTACATGTTTCACAAGCTCATCATTTTGTTGTTCTATGTGTGTGTGTGTGCGTGTGTGTGTGTGTGTGTGTGTGTGTGTATTGTGCAGCACTTACCACGACGAGTGTTTTTAATGAACCTCCTCCACATGTGCATGCGTGTGAAAGGTCATACTGTTATGATGGATTAGGTGTAGTTTTTGTGTAGTCAGCATGATGTCACCATGGTAGGAAATTCTGCATTTCCAAGTTGTTTGGGGCAGCAACATACAGTTGTTTAGTTTTGCAGTGTAACAGGAAATGCATTATCATTCAGTAACACTAAACAAATATTACTACAAAGCACAGTGTTGGTAGAAACCTGAAGAATCCTTTTCCCTTTTCATGTTTCCCTGCTTTTCTTTTAGCGGCTTGACTGTTCAGACTTCTACAAAAGGCAGTGGGGGGAAGAGTCCCTGATTTTTGTTTGTTTGTTGTTTTTTTGGTCAATTTTAGTCTTTGTTTATTTGTCTGTCTGGAAATTAACATCTTTCATCGAGTCAAAGTTTTCAGTACAGTCTCTTTGAGGGCCACTTCCTGTGTGGTCAGTTTTGCTATTAGTCTTGCTGTGATGTTTTTTAATACGTGCGCGCGTGCGTGTGCATGGAACACGTTTGATCACACCCTCTGGACTCAGTGGGGGTTGGTGCTGGGGGTTGTGATCTGTAAGTCTGGTTAAGGTCATTGTTCTGCTGTGCCCCAGCCCTACACCCTGCTGTCCATTTCCAGCCAGCTCTCAGCAACTCCTCCATCTGTCTCTAATGTCTCCTCTGTCTACAAGAAAACAAGATTCAAACGGTGTCTGGATTGCTGACAAATAAGGCAATAGTGGTGTGGTGTGTTGTGCTTTAAGGAGCTTTAAAAATTCCTGATTATTGAATGTTTCCTTTTAGGGAGAATCAGCTCATGTGGAAGTGAAATCATGAGGAGATTGGGGGATTTCATGCCTTCGCAAAAATCTGTTGCTTCTTCCATATTTCATGTCCTATTTTATGAACAGGTTTAAAAACTGTACATTCTTAAAAGTTGCAGATACTGATTTGAAGTAGATGAACAGAGGGTAACCCAGAAAGAGAGGCCAGCAGTTTCCACGAAGAGGTTTTTCAGAGGAAGCAGCAGGAAGAATGAGGGGGCGATGCAGATGGACATCACCTACAGCTTCAGTTTCCACCATGCTTAGCTAAGACTGATTCATACAGACGGAGCTATTGCCCAGTTTTCACACTGCCCAGTTCCTCTGACCGCCCCACCTCCCTTACTAGTTCCCACGGCCAGTCCCTTACTTAGATCTTTCTTAGTAAGACGATGTTTGTGTCTGTGGGGGTTTTGGGGGAGTGGTATTATTCTGTATGATTCGCATGTTTTTATGCCGGTCAGCAAAGTTTGAAAATGTGGAAAAGTCTGTTGTTGTCTGGTGGTTTTCCTGCCTCTGTGTCCTTGATTGTTTTTATCTGTATCAAGTTTTAAAGGGCTATATCAGCCGTCCATCTTTTTAATGTGTTCTGTAACTCAATGTCCAAACTTTCTTGACCGTATAATGTCTATAATGTGATATCCACACTATGATTTTACCTGTGTTACAGTTACCTGTGTTACAGTTACCTGTGTTACAGTTACCTGTGTTACAGTTAACAACTTTGCTCCACAGCTGGACTTCATTGGAGATTTACAATATTTCATCAAGAAGTAATCTCTCACACAAATGGGCTGTGGAAATGTGAGAGGCTCTCCACCAGTCAGATATATATCCACTGCAGGCCATTATTTCTTTCATCACTCTAATGTGTAAGAGCAGAAGAGTAAAAGAGGTTACGTTGGTGAATGGATTGACCGTTCTACACATGCGGAGCCACGCGCTTCCTGATCTGCAGTCCACTGCAGACAGAACTCATAAGTTATCTTTGAAAGCTCCCTGGGGCCCCATGGTGAGCTTCTATTCAGTGTCACATTAATATACGCTTAATATATGCCATGGTTGGAACAAAGACTCCATTGACCGGGGGAGATTCCATGTGGGAGTCCTAATGCTGGAGCGCTAACAGGTTGGGTTAGAGGGAGCATCCAGACGCTAATTTGTCACATAAGTGTGTCGACCCTTTGCTCTCAGCACAGCATCCCACCGAGGGCTGGGAACAGACTGGCTCTGTCAGCTCGGCCAAGGCCAGAGGACTCAGTGGCCATGGTGACTGTGTGATGTGGTGGGGGTGGGGCTTTCTGAGGTGAGAAGGTGTTAGGGCTTCGAAAGGCAAGCAGAAGAGGGAAGAGTGTGAATCATACCCTTTGAAAGTCACTTTTTAGCATTGTGCTAATATGCGGTTGTGTATCCTCTTTGAGTGGTATGGGTTTTAGGTCAGTGTAATTATATTCATTATGCTCATTGTGCTCTCTGTGCAGGATATGGGGGGGCCGAGGTGGTGTGGGGGGGTGAGTATTTCCTTCAGCTGCTCCCCTGAGAACTCCCTCCACTTGACGGAGCACTTCATGGCACATCTTACAGAGTTAGCTCTGTCTCTCTCTCTGTCCATCCTTCTTACATCTTCATTGCTGTTCAAAGGCTCTGTGCTTTGTTTTATGTCTCTTCTGTCATGACAGAAACACTAGGGGAACTCCACTGGCAAGTCGGAACATGCTCAGCTGGGTTTGAGCATAAATGAATTCAGTAAGATTGTCTGATTTTAATATATTCCAACTTTGCTCTTCGTCCAGAGACCAGGGGGGTGTTTCAGAAAGCAGGGTTAGTGAAAACTCAGAGTTATTTCACTGCGAGTTGTAGTTTTCACTAACCCTGCTTTCTGAAACACCCCCCATCTTTACAACTGATGTATGGAAAGGTTGATAAAGTTTGAACGATCCTTTATACAGAACAGACTAGATCATTAGCCCGTGTAAGGCCAAAGCCTTATTCTCTATTGTTCTAACCGCCATTGGATTATCTTCCCTCTGCATGGGAAAAGCATAAAGCAAATAAATATAGCCTGAGGCTAAATTTCCCCTCAACTACAAAAACATAAGAACATAAACAGTGGTTAGCCTCCTGTTTAAGGACACAAGAAAGACCGCAAGCTAAGAACGGCGTATTACTCTCATTTAACCAGGTCCTTTATCGAGCTCAAATGTACGTTTCTTTGCCAGTTGTGATCAGGCCGAGATTTACACGGTAAATCGGATGGGTTTGTTTATACAGGGCAGGAAATGCTCCAGCAAATGAAGTGGGGCAGGAAGTCCCTCTGCGCCTTTGATATAGCAGATTCCCTGCGGAGCTTTCTCAGCACTTTGGAACCCCAGTGAGTAATTGAAGCAGGCTTATCTGAGTGGGGTTGTACACTGGCTCTTGAAGTCGGTGGGGTAAACTTGGATGCCCTAAAAAACGTCCATCAGGCCTCAGGGAGAGGAACTCAGACAGACCACCCTGACATTATCGTCAGCCTTGGAGCAGATTTGCATGTCAGAATGTAAGTGATGCTGCACAGCTGACTCCCCCAACACCACCATAATGACCAGCACCGCCATGCAACTCTCTCTCCAGTGTTTATAACAGACCAGTGATTAGTGATACAGCAGGCACACTCTCACCAGCTGATCTGAGCACAGGTCATTACAGATCAGAGATGAGAGCTGAATGCGCTTCATACTGTCACAGTCATAACAAAACTGCATATCTAAAATAGTAACTTTTATCATTATAATACATTCATAAAATTATTATAATACATTCATTATAATTCATATTCATTAAAATATCCCGGTGATTCTGAATGATTCCTATTAATGAAAATCATGAAAATTTAACCAAATGGAAAGGCAAACTTGCAATTTCAAATGAATTTTTAAGTATGAGCACCAAAAAAGACAGGGCAAATAGCCCCAATGACTACCACCCTCAGTCCAGACCACCACTGTTATTCACAAGCGCACACACGGTTATGTAAGTCTGCTGTACCACAGCATGTGTTTTCTGTCTTCAGTGCAGACCGAGGACCAGGGGTAAGATCCTGTGTTTGGGGAAATGTGCAGAAATGTTTTTTAAATGAGTTTATCCTTCATACACTTTGTACTGATTTATCTATTTGTTATGAGGATAAGAGAGGTTCCGACATTTCATGGTTTTAATTTAAATATTATATTTAAACGGACTGCAGCAAAATAGAACCCTAAATACATTTTCAGTTTTGTCAAAAAAATCTGTTTCTTGAATGCCCAGGTCCTCAGGGGACCTTATGCTATAGCAGAAATGTGAGAGACATAGATGTCAGATGGATTCAGGGCCCTTTAATAACTTATTAAAGGTTTAAAATGCTCAAATTGAATCTTAAAGTGAGTGTGTTGTCTGTAACTATGGCAACACTGTTTTCCTGACAACATATTGTTGACCTTTCCAATGAACTTAGTGTCAAGGGAAGTGAAAATTTCCTCCACAGCTGTGTGTGTGTGTGTGTGTGTGTGTGTGTGTGTGTGTGTGTTATTTAGCAGAATCATTTAAAAGCTGCCCGATGACACAGATGTTAGTCTATATCACTTTGCACGACATGATGACCGTGTCACAATAACACATCGCTCTGGGTGGTAACCGAGATACGCTCCCCTCTTAAGTCAGTAGTGAAATATATTTAAAAACACTTTAAAGAATACATGCACACTTCAGGGAGGTAAAATATAATGTGCTTGTCTCAGCAGAGATGCAGTAAAGTAGCCTTCCACATTAAAGAGAAAGACAGTTTACAGGGAGTGCAGAATTATTAGG
>JBBPDH010000002.1:16111341-16143301 GCA_037974565.1 Clupeocharax schoutedeni | reverse complement strand
ATAACTAGGTTATGTTTAGGAAAATGGTATCGGATCGGTACGTGGACTCAAATACTCGCCGATACCGATGCCAGATTATTTGGTGGTATTGGCAGCATTTCCGATACTAGTATCGGTATCGGAACAACACTAATATAAACTGTCATTCACGTCTTCACATCATCATGGAAAAATGCTAAATCTTTGGTGGCTGTTGCATGATAAAGCCCTCTTCACACACGTCATGTTTTAGGCAAAACCTTTCCTTACAACAGCTTTAAAACTAAACTAAGGCATCAGGGAGCATATTCAGAACCATTTCATGTAGTCATTTTCCATGGGGCCTTAAACACGTCTGGTTCAAATCACCTCTGCTGTGTACAATTCTGACACAGCGGGTTTCTCCAGAACAGCGCTTTTCCCATCAAACTGCTCTGAGAGTTGTTTGTTTATATTTTAACTTCTTTTTAATTATGTAAAGAACAAACAGCATCTCCCTCTCTCCCCTGGATCCACACAGAAACGGGACATTTTAACAGAGACTAATCATACAAGCAGCACAATGGACATACGTTTCACCAGCTTTAACATAAATTCATGTCACAATTTTTGTACCTCTGGTGATAATTTGTAAAGTATAGCCAGGACTAAAGGATGCTAACACCAGGTACTCTTGGGAGTTTCCACACCTTTTCTTAATTAACATAGTTAGAGATATGATGGCTACACTTATGTGTATTATCTTGCTCCCAATTCTTTGGGTCATAAAATGGAAGACCAAATAAGAGTTAAGAGGATGCCAGAGTGTAGAACAAAGGAGGAGCCAGTCCCTATCCAGTCACATTTACATTCCTGCAGAGTGGTGCCTTTAAAGGCCCTTTATGACCTCAAAGTGCTAATTAGGAGGAGCCAGCCAGGATCCGGCAGGCCTTTGAAATTTGATTCACTGATAGGATCTGTTTTGTGCTTTTTTTGATCTTTATCACTTTTTTTGTTTTTGTATCGGTGAGGGAGTGTTGAGTTTTTATATAGTTATTCTTTGGTGTCTACTCAAAAGATGCTAAAGTGATAACAAATACAACCAAACCAAAATTTCTAAATTCTGGCAAAGTCTTGTTCTAAAAGTATGTTCTTTGCCTGAACCATCTGAATCTGAAGTTAACAAGCATTTTCACTCATGGAGTAATTAAAACAGGGGTCAAGTTAGAATGGCTCTCTGGCTGGAGTATCTTCTTTAAGAGTGTCTTGGTTAGTTGTAGCCCCACAGCTGTTCTGGTGTTCAGACAGAAAGGGTCTGGCCCAGGCCCAGGCCCAGAGTCTGGCTTGCAGTGCATCATTGCGGGGCTGGCTGGAGTCCAGGACAGCTGCTCTCAGATCGGTGGTCTCCTCCTTCAGCTCCCTCTCTCCTTCGGCCTTGGCATCTTTTACCAAATCTCATCAACTCATTTTCATTAACCGGTCATTAATAGGTCAATCACTGCTTTTGCAACTCGCAACAATGCGGCCATTCTGAAAGAGCACAGTGTGTTTTAATTTAGAGGATATCTTTGCATTAAATTTGTGATTTTACTGTTCTTTACTTGGTCCTTTGTAGACATTTTTTTATTTGTCCCAGCAGAGGGGGGATAATTAGCCCTCCCGTTAATCGAGGTCTTAATAAGAGCTTCAGTGTTCTCTGAGGCACTCATCACCAGTATTAATGACTTCTCTTTTAGCCCATGAGGAAGTATGCACCACCAGTGATGGAGTGATGTATCGTGTGGGAGATCAGTGGGACAAACAGCATGATGTTCTGGGTCACATGATGCGCTGCACATGTGTAGGGAATGGCCGTGGAGAGTGGAGCTGTATTGCCTATTCACAGCTTAAAGGTAAGTTCACCCTGCCCTCATAAAGGAGGACATTCTTTGAGGGAAGGCACTACTGGAGCACTGATGTACGTTGCTCTGGATAAGAGCGTCAGCTAAATGCTGTAAATGTAAACATTGTTGAACGGTGTAAGGAGTCTTCACATTTTAAACATAATTGGTGGGTTGTCCCAAGAACTGTTTGTGATTTAACTGTTTTATATTATATTAATTCTGTGGCTTTTTTCAGACCAGTGTGTTGTAGATGGTCTAACATATGAGGTAAACCAAACCTTCACTAAGCGCCATGATGAGGGCTACATGATGAACTGCACCTGCTTTGGCCAGGGTCGTGGACGCTGGAAGTGCGATGCCATTGGTAAGTTTGAGAGGAACGTGTAGTGGGGCTGGGCGATATAACGATATGTATCACAATAGACACGTGATCGATATCAATAAAAAATGTGTTCGTGATACACTTTTCAGCCATATCGCCCAGCCCTAACATGTAGTCATGTAGAGGAAAGAATATAATCTTAACATGACCGATGTTCAGTAGTACCAGAATCCAAGTTTGGCCTTCCAGAGCTTCCCGAGGTGTTGGCCTTGCAATCAGTAGGTTGGGGTTCAAATCCTAACTGCTAGTGTCACCACTGAGGTCCCCACACACTGCTCCCCGGGCACCCCATGTTGGCAGCAGCCCACTGCATCTTTGGTGAATGGGTTAAATGCAGAGAAAGAATTTCACGTTGTTCTCATTGTGCTGTGGTGCATGTAACTATAAGGGTTAAATTTTTTTTTTTAATGTCAAGTATTTGAATGCCTGGAATGCCACCGCTTACCTTCAGGTTTAAACTTATTTACCCAGGGCTCTCTAATAGCAAATAGCTAATTTAATGACTGACTAATGACTCAGCACTCATTTCCTTTTTAAAGACCAATGCCAGGAGCCAGAGACCAGAGTCTTCTATCAGATCGGAGAGTCCTGGGAAAAGGTCATCCATGGAATCCATTACAGGTGTTATTGCTACGGAAATGGAATTGGAGAGCTGAGCTGTGAGCCCCAGCAG
This sequence comes from Clupeocharax schoutedeni, assembly GCA_037974565.1. Classification (NCBI taxonomy): domain Eukaryota; kingdom Metazoa; phylum Chordata; class Actinopteri; order Characiformes; family Alestidae; genus Clupeocharax; species Clupeocharax schoutedeni. The sequence goes on along the minus strand of JBBPDH010000002.1, from coordinate 16,140,405 downwards.
TCTTTGCTCGGTGAGTGGACCACATATTCTACAAGAGACTTAATGAAGCATGTGTACCCACACACCATGCATGTAGGTTAGGCTGAACACAGCCGTAAGTAGTCCTGTGGGCTTTGGTGAGGAGAGCATTGGAAGTCAAAGGGTTCCAGATGTGTAAAGCAGAACAAATAGAGTTGTTTGCCTTCTCTCTCAGGTGTAGGATGGAGGTCTTGTTGTTGTGTGCTAGATGAACATTTGCTCTGTCTTTATGTGACCTTTTTACTACTTTTAACAAATGATTGTCCCTTAGAGGTGTTGTGTGAAAATGGTGCTTTGGGCTTTAGCTTGCACTCGCTCATGCCTCCATTTGTTTGTGCCTGTGCCTCTTTGTTTGTCTCTTGGTCTTTGAAGTTGGACAAAGACAAATCCATCCAGTTAACCGTTGTCTTGTTTGCCCCCTACTGCTCTTTTGTTCTTTGTTTGCTTGGCTCTATGTCAGCATGTAGCGGTTGTTTGTGGCGATTTGTTGAGCAACAAGAAAGACTCTGCACTGCTTCAGCATCTGTGAAGTCTCTTACTGATGGTGTAATTCCCGTTGTTAACAGTTTATTTCAGTTTTTATAGTCAGAATGTTAATTAAATGGCATATGCCCTTCTTATCTTAATCTTAGTCTGACAGACCAACTTAAGCTCTTCTCAGGTTATCTCTCTGGTAAAAGCTAAAGAAATCTGCATTAAGGCTTAGCAGAGGAACTGGATTTAAGTTATGCCAAGAATGCTTCAGAGACCCGTACAGGGTCAGGAGAGAGTTCTGGGCTCCGTCTGAGTGCAGGGGACCCCAGAACAATAACTCTGCTTAATCACATACAGCTGTGTGAGGGCTGAGAAAGGTGCAGGCTAGTCTTGTGTAGGCCAGTGGAATTAATCACAGACTAAGTGGGATTCATATGGTGTATACACACTAACCAGTGGGTTTTCATAGCAGTAATTCAAAGAAATGGAGACCAGATTTGAATGGAAGAATGTTACAAAATGAATATATTTCTTGTTTCATGGGAAGATGGGTTTCAACATAGTGTCAAAACACCATGAGGAATTTGCCACCTCAGAAAAAGCAGGAGTTTGAACACCAGATAGAAATCAGTCATTTATATGGAAAAGTAAATAAGTGTTTCTTTGAACAGAGTAGGTTGTGTGTGTTTGTTTAGATATTTTGGTTCAGCAAATTTGAAAGAGCCTTTTTTTGGTGGGTATTCAAACCTCGACAACTGTAGAGAGAGATCTCGTACACAAGTGCCAGTCATGTGTGAGCGCTAAAACCTTGGTAGGAATCTCGCAGATCTGTGTCAAGTTTCCCGTTTCAGCTTTATCCTCAAATCAGGTGGCAAAGCATAGCGACACCCTTTGAACTTTTTCACTGTTCTGGAGTGATTCTGGACTTAGATCTGTAATTGCTGACATAAATCCTCCTGTTGTTTTAATAGACACTTGATTGAATGTCCAGCTTCAGTGTAGTTTGACCTTACAGCTCCACAAACTTTGTACCGACTTATGAATTTAAAGAAACGGATAACTATGTTCATGTTTCATGACTTTAAAACAAAAAAGGAGAAACTCATGTCTTGACCACTTTTGCAGGGGGACACCGTCCAGTCCAGGTGATTATTACTGAAGCTGGCAACCAGCCCAACTCTCACCCCATCCAGTGGAACGCCCCACCCTCTGCTCACATAACCCAGTACATCCTCAAGTGGAGACAGGTCAGTCTTTTTAAAACTGGGCTTTAGCTTTTTGTCTGGGAAAAGAATGGAGGATTCAGTGTGGTGAGTTTGCACCTCTGAATAAGTGTGTGGGTTGTTTTTTTGCAATAGAAAAACCCTCATACACCATGGAGGGAGGTCACTCTTCCAGGTCACCTGAACTCTTACACCATTGCTGGCCTGAAACCAAACATTATCTATGAGGGTCAACTCATCAGCATACTACGATTTGGACGTAGAGAGGTCACTCGCTTTGACTTCAGCACCACCTATGGCTCCTGTGAGTGCTCCCTATGTGTGCCTGTGTTAAACTTAGGTAATTCCAAAACTGTTTGTTTACAAACCCTTGTGCCGATATAGAACCATTGTTATTCCTCTTCCAGTGGAGACAACAGAAGGGGTAACGACTCATCCACCTCAAGTTGTTGACACCTCAGAGTCTGTGACTGAAATTACCTCCAGCAGCTTTGTTATCTCCTGGGTGTCTGCCTCCGACACTGTGTCTGGTTTCCGAGTGGAATATGAGCTCACTGAGGATGGAGCCCAGCCAGGACAGGCAGTCGTCTTGGGTCAGTTTTCTTATCCTTGAGAACTGACTGTAAATTTGTTAATTGTTGGTGTAATATAAGTAGGTGGTGCATGGTAAAAAAAAAAGTTTTCATAATTATTCACATTCTATGATCTTCTGAGGATATTGAGGATGTTATCAGTACCTTAACTCCAATAATCTGTCCAGTTACATGTTTCATTACAAAGAAGTCTAGACACACCTACACACAGCTCTAAGATTTCCCTATATTTTTAGGAGATTTCAAGTTTGTACTCTAATGAAATGGATTACTTGCAGACCTGCCACATACGGCTACATCTGTGAACATCAGTGAGCTGCTACCAGGCAGGAAGTACACTGTCTATGTTTATGAAGTCACTGATGAAGGTCAGCCCAACCTGATCTTCAACACCTCCCAGACAACAGGTATATTATAGGTTTTTATATGCACACAAAGGCATACATACAGATGGTGAACTTGGTGAATGGGTTAAATGCAGAGGTTGAATTTCGTGCTGTTCACACTGTGTGCAGTGGTGTGTTCACGTATGACAAATGGTCACTTTCACTAAGTTTTTTTCTCTCAATTTTTTAATTTATACTATGCTTTTAACTACTAGCATTGCATAGTCTTATCTTCTCATCTCTCTTACTACAGCACCAGATGCTCCCACAGATCACGAGGTGGAGGATGTGGGTGAGACCTCGATCAGAGTCAGCTGGTCTAAGCCTGTGGCTCCAATCACAGGTGCGCATTGTGTGCTTCAAATGTAAATCATGCGTAATGTCACGCAGGTGAGCAAACATTTGAAATGGCCAATTTTGTGTCTGTAGGTTATCGTGTGGTTTACACTCCATCCATCGAGGGCAGCTCTGGCAGCACTGAGCTGACTCTGCCTGACACAGCAACTTCTGTGACCTTAAGTGACCTTAGACCAGGCCTGCTGTACAACATAAGCATCTACGCTGTGGAGGAGAACCTGGAGAGTGAGCCAGTGTTTGTGCAGGTCAACACTGCAGGAGAGCCACTGCCAGGTATGTGGTTATAACACACCTGTGGGAGACTTGACACTTACAATACACCACAAACAATCCAACCAGTGAGCTGATATACCCAAGGGAGTGCTGGACAAGCTCCGTGAAGTGGGGAATTATTTATTTTGGATCCAGATCAAGTTTGGATGAAAACTGGACTGGAAACAGTAAATGTTTCTCGTACTTTTGTTTGAATAGATTTAGATATTTTTTCTGGTGAACCTGAGATTTAATCACCATTATTGGTCATAGCTAGCAAGTGTGCATCCTAATATGGTAATTTTTTATACTAGAAAAGACTCTTTATCTTGTTTAGTGGTGCATAGTTTGCTTTACACAGTACTCATGCCACTTGCCATTTTATTCCTAGCATTGAAAGGTAATGCTCTCTTCAGATGTTTGTTCCAGTAGTGTTTTTGAATTGATGACACCAGTGGTGTGTTTAAATTCAGTTGGGAGAGTTTTATTGTACCATAAACACACAGAAATTACAGGTTGAGGGTTAAGACCTTGTTTGGAGAAAGTGTAGTGTTTAAAAATGGAACTATATATTTTTTACATTATTTATACTTGAGGATTTTGAGAGGTAATTCATGTTTAGTTCTATTTTAGTTCTCCAGCTCTTCACTTCCATTCCAGAATTACATTCTGTGCTGTTTACAGTCTTTAATCTGACTTTGTCATTGTATCTGACCATGTTGCCACTCCACAGAGGAAATCCCGTCTCCGACCGACCTGCAGTTCTATGAAGTTTCTGACTCAAAGATCACCATCACCTGGACTGGACCTCCAACAGAAGTGTCAGGTTTCCGTGTCTCTGTAGCGCAGGTGGGCTCTGATGGTTTGACTGAACGAGAGACGCAGCTCCCTGTCACTCGCAACGCCTATGCTGAGGTTACCCCCCTGCATCCGGGAACACTCTATCGTTTCTTTATCTTTGCCCTCAAGGGAGGAGAGGAGAGCGAACCTCTGGTTGGAGAGCAGGCTACCAGTAAGTAGAACAAGAAATAGTGGCGTGGCGCCGATGTGGATAACCCCCCCCCCCCCCCCAAAAAAAAAAAAAATTAGTGGTTGTATTATAGAGATTATTTTAACATAAAATGCAACCAACAATGTATTTGCTCTCAGCACAATGTCAGTCACACACCTGGTTTTGAGTTCGCCTGATGTTGCGTGTTGTCATTCATTTAGAAAGATGTAAAATTGATGTCAGAGTCAACATATCCCATAATTTCCACTCCATCTTTCATGGTTAGACCTTAGAGTATTTAATCTTTTCTCTTTTATTTGCGCAGAACCTGATGCTCCCACCAACATTCGCTTGTCCAATGTGACTGAGGACAGTGCTTTGATCATCTGGTCAGCTCCCAGAGCTCAGGTCACAGGTTACAGGCTCTTCCTGACCGTGGAGGGCTCGAGCCCCAAGCAACTGCGGATCCCTGCCCGCTTGACCCAGTACACTCTGTTGAACTTGCAGCCAGATACAGCATACATGGCCACGCTGCACTCAGAAAAGAACAATGTTATCAGCGAAGGAGCTGTCACAACCTTCAGGACCTGTGAGTTTTAAACTCCATGCAACAGTTTAATAACAGTTCAGTTTATGCACATTGTGTCATGATTTTGTGTGCATAGAGATTCTCTGCATAGAATTTCAAATATCAGTACACACACAACACATTTCAAACAGATTTATATCCGATTGCTCAAACCACTTCAGGATGTGTTTTGAGGATTTCAGCCATGTGTTATACAAGAGTAAATACATCCATATTTTCCAACCACAACTCCCAACACTGTGGTGACGCCTCCTCTTGCTGTTGCTGTAATGGGGAAGGGACCACCCCCTGTTTGGTTAATTACCTTACTTCACCGTACCATTATTCACTGGAAGTCATTGTTGTGTTATGGGTTTGTTTTGAACCATGTAGCGCTTTAGTATAACGGAATGATTATGCATTTGATTACCAAGTTTAAATGCATGTGGTTAAATTCTTATCAGAATACAATCCAGATGCAAGTCGGGGTTTGACCCAGAAAGGAAAATGTTTCTGGTTCTTTTGGATTGTTCACGTAATTCAATGGACAAGGATTATGCTGTTTTTTGCTTTCCTCTAAACTTAGCATTGGGTGTCTTTACTGTCTCCTTGTAGCCTTGCCAATGGGTAGTGCTCCTCGTTTCAACACTGATGTCACAGACACCTCCATCGTCATCTCCTGGAGTCCTGTGCCAAAAATTGGATACAAGGTATTCTTTCTTCAATCATAACCAAGATGTGGACATGATGGATATGTATATTGTTACCTAATTTAAAAAAAATGCCATGTTCACCGTTCACCTGCAGGTTAACTTTAACATACTCCCCTTCTTACTTTATAATGTCTCCCCTCAGATGACCGTAAGGCCCAGTCAAGGTGGAGAGGCCCCCAGGGAGGTGACCTCCGAATCAGGCAGCATCTATATCTCAGGCCTGACCCCTGGAGTGGAGTACACCTACAGTGTCCAGCCAGTCATCAATGGTCACGGACATGGTAGCCCCATCACGCGCCGGGTCACCACACGTAAGACTGCAGAGACAGCATGTCCTGCTTTTGTTCACAGGAAAAATATTTTTTAGTGTAGCACATATTTGTAAGCCAAGGGCTGCAGATCCTGGCATGTCTTGAAAGTATCTTTCACACTTCAGGTTTATCTCCACCTACTGATCTCAACTTGGAGACTAACCCAAACACTGGGGAGCTGACGGTTCATTGGAATGAAGCTAATACCCCAGGTATGCACAGTGTGGTTTCCTTTCGGCCTTATCTCTGTGTCTGGACTACCCTTCCTATCTGCACTATAACACTGTAGACGTGCCCCAGCTAACAGAGCTCCGCTACATCAATGTTACTGTTTCTACGATTGGTCTTACCTGGAGTCCTCTTAATTCCACTGCCATAACGGGCCCCGCATTACGCTATGCTTTGCAAAGTTTCTCTCTTTTTTATTGCATGAGGGTTATATATAGCCTTTTAGTTCTTTTCCACTGGACAGTGTCAAACATCACAGTGTGGTTACAAATCTGTTATCCGTTTGTTGGCATAGTGGAAAAGCACTATTACGACTATTACAACAACTATTGCAAATGGGAGAGATTTATGAAGGGTAATGGTTTTCTTTATCCAATGCTTTTTTTTTTATTTGAGCCTTTTGTAACAATTTCTCTCCCTCTTCAGACATCACAGGCTACAGAGTGGCATGCACTCCCACTAAGGGGCAGCAGGGCAACTCCGTAGAAGAGTTTGTAAAGGCAGGCCAGACCTCGTGCACTCTGGAGAACCTGAGCCCCGGAATAGAGTACAATGTCAGTGTGTTTACAGTGAAGGATGGCATGGAGAGTGTACCCATCTCTACCACAGTCACTCCGGGTATGTGTTACAACTATTCTGTGCAAAATAAAACCATTATGAGTGCCAACTTGATTTCATACTATAACTACTTAACATTTCAAATGTTGATGGATGCAGCAATATTGATGCATCCTATGACTGATCCCTGAGTGGTTCATTAATCAACATTATGTATTATTCAGAAGTTGACCATAAATCAGACTTTATGATGTCTTTTTTTGCTGAAAGACATGGAAAATGAACTAACATTACTGTGATGTAAAAAAGTGATGTGACATTACCATTAATATATTCAGTGGAGTAGGGTTTTGCCTTACCTTATTGCACATTCTGATTAAAACCTTTTTATTAATGGTACTGTTTTCATATCACTTGGTAATAATGCCTTGTGCCATGGTTTACTCTCACTTTGTACATCCTGAACCATGAGATGTGTGTTGTATAACTCTTTCCTTTCTGTCTCATCTCTGTGCCTGGACTACCCTTCCTATCTGCGCTGTTAACACTGTAGACGTGCCCCAGCTAACAGACCTCCGCTATATCAATATTACTGATTCTACGATTGGTCTTACCTGGAGTCCTCTTAATTCCACTGCCATAACGGGCTACCGCATTACGGTGATGGCTGCGGGTGAAAGCGTTCCTATCTTTGAGGAGTTTGTGGAGCCCACTACAGGTTTCTACACTGTGTTCGGCCTTGAACCTGGTATTGACTATGACATCAGTATCATCACCGTGACGGAGAATGGAGAGAGTGAGCCGACCACCATCACACAGCAGACAGGTAAGCATGACTGCGTTAAAACATACATATAGCATGTATTACATACACGTACATAAAATGTTCTTTTACAAACACACACCCACACACACATAAAATAATATATAAAACACCCAGTTATGTTCCAAGAGCACCTGTGTATAGTGAAAAACCTAAAATATGCCCCAGAACATTTTAATGTCATTTTAAACTGCATTAACCTTAAAGATCATGTAAATCCAGATCTGCGTAAAACTGAGGGGTTACTGTATTGTTGATGTAATGATGCACAGTTTCACTCGTGACTTTCACTCTGCATTTTATGTTAAAACAATCCTTTTTTTGATTTTATTATTTATCTTCTTTCCCAGCGGTTCCTGCTCCGACTCATCTGTCATTCAGTAACATTAACACTGACAATATGACTGTGAGCTGGATTGCCCCCAGTGTCCCTAGGCCGGGTGAGATTGACCGCTACGTCATTCGCTATCACCCAGTTGATGACGAGGATGACATTATTGAGCGCAATGTGGATGGAAACTCCCACAGTGTTGTCCTTCGCCGTAAGTAAGCTTCTTCCAGATCGTTATTGTTGTTCTTGATATTATTTGTTGTTCTTACTCTCCTATCTCTTTGCTTGTGTGTCTGCAGACCTGCTGCCCAACACTGAGTACCTGGTGAGTGTGTTCTGTGTCTATGAAGAGAGAGAGAGCTCACCTGTGGTCAGCACTCAGAGAACAGGTGAGTCTTTATTGTGGAAAGTGTTATATGTAATTCTCTCTGATTTGGTGGATGTGTGAACAGCCATTTTCTTTGTTTGACCCAGTTATTTTTATTTTATCTTCTTTGTGCTACAGTACTGGATTCCCCAGTTGGCCTGCGTTTTTCTGAGATCAACACAAACTCCTTCACCGTGCATTGGCTGCCTCCTCAGGCCGTCATCTCTGGATACCGTATACGCTATCAAATGACAAGTGGAGGCCGCTCTAAGGAGGAGAGGCTACCCCCTTCCAGAAGCCACTTAACACTGACCGGTCTTACCCCTGAGACGGAGTACATCATCAGCATATATGCTGTTAGTGGCTCTCACGAGAGCCAGCCACTTACTGGAATCCAGTCCACTAGTATGTTACTGTTCTGTCTGTCTGTGCATACTGCTGTATCTGTCTTCATTGATTCTGTATAGATATTTGAGTAGGACAGGCTAATGAAGGCTTAAGCGTAACCATTTTATGTAGAGCAGGTGTTGAGAGCCAGAGTCAGAAGTTCGGCATAGTTTGCTGCCTTCCTTGCCCGAACATGCCCTCCAAACCTACAAATTAACTGATGAGTTGATTAAAGTGTCTGAGCAGGAATTTGGTCTTTAAGGTCCAGAGTTTTCCCAGCAACCAAACCCAGCTTAACAACCATATCACATAACCCACGGACCAAAGTCAATTTTAAAGTTGTAGCAGAACCTTACCTATCGATTCATGTCTTGTTGTTCTTTGTTTATCTTATCATTTAACTGTTTTTTAAATCTACCTAAAAAAAAGGTGTCTTGCTTTATCTGATTTCTAGTCTCCGATGCCCCTACTGATTTGGAGGTCACTTCTTCTACACCAACTAGCATCACAATCCGCTGGGATGCTCCTTCTGTTACTGTGAGGTACTACCGGATCACACATGGAGAGTCAGGTAGAAACATCATGTACTATAATATTTATTTCATATTTATAGTTTTCTGCATGTAAATATTTTGTTCTAATGAATATATGTAGTTTCTGTGCTACATTCTGGTGTTTATGGGTCATGTAATTGTAACTCGCCAAAGCATAGGCCAGTTGCTTTTGTCAGTGGTCATTTGATGACTGTACTTATTTGAGGGGCAAAAATAATTTTTGTTAACTACTTTTGTTATGTAACTCCTGAAATGTTTTTCTCCATCAGGTGGCCATGACTCGCCAATAGAGTTCACTGTTCCAGGCTCCCAGACCACTGCCACCATACAGGGTCTGCGTCCAGGCACTGACTACACAATCACTGTGTATGCCGTAACAGGCAGAGGGGACAGCCCTGCCTTCAGCACACCCATTCATGTCACCCATAAAACAGGTACTAACTCCTGTAACATTTGCAGTCCAATGTCACTTGATTGATGTTTAGCAAATCATTGATGAAGTAGATAAAGTTGAAAAATTAGATAATCAGACCTGAGGTTTAAAAAGTAAATAAATAAATAAATGAAATATATATGCATGGATTAAAGTTCTCCGTCGCTATGACGGATTTCCGTCAACTGAGGGCGCTAAAGGTTAATGAGATTGATGCAGATCCAAAGGGGGGAAATGGGGAAGGAGGGGCGGAGCTGAACAAGCTTACGCAAAGTTCTGAAAAGGCTCTTTTTCTTTGGTTTAATTACGATTTAATTATTTTTCCTAACAATAAGAATAAACATTATGGTTTCGGCAGTTCTCTTAAACATTGACGGCTGCAGAGTAGCTACTGGCTGTGAGCTGTTTCTCGACACTTGTTTAAGAGGCCAAACTTCATAGTAGGAGAAAATAATTCCCCCAGCATTTAGTGCTACATCAGTCTCAAAGGCTTTTAAAGAGATGAGATCTGCAAAAGGGCTTCTTGTTGCCTGGCACATCCAATAATAGTAATAACAATAATAATAATAATAATAACAATAATAATAAGAACAATAGGGCACAATAATAGGCTAGTAGTAGTACATTTTACATTTTAAAAAAAGATGGGAATAGAACGGTGGTTCTAAGATTGGAAGTCAGTAGTGTGTCATGAAGGGTCTCATTCACTAATAGTAGCTAAAACAGGTCTGAGAACAGGAGAAAGATAAAGAAGCAAAAACTCAGAAGCTCGATATTCAGGACAGTGGCTCCGGTGTCGAGTGCTGTGACAGCTCCATTAAAAATAAATAAATAACAGCAGTTATTGAAAGAACTGAACAGAACTGAAAGAACAAAGACAGAGAAGAATGAATTATCTGGTGTTTTTTCTGTAGATATCGAGTCCCCATCTGAAATGGAAGTGACTGATGTGAAGGACAATACTATCACTGTGCGCTGGACCCCGGCAGTGGGCCCTGTTACTGGATACCGCATCACTGGAACCCCTCGCAATGGACAAGGGCCCACTTTCTCTGAGGTGGTCGCTCCAGGTGAATAACTACAGCATGCATGATTCATATACCTACGCTCCTAGTCCACGTGAACTTTCTTTGGAGGTCTTTTATGTTATAAACATGCAAAAGAGTCACAGCTTTGTTGATGCAGCGATTGTTTTACTGCGATTTTTGCAGATCAGACAGAGATGACGTTCTCTGGGCTGATGCCAACAGCAGAATATACTCTGAGTGTTTTTGCATTGGGCCAGGATGGAGAGAGCCCTCCACTGGTAGAGACTGTAATTACAAGTGAGTAACAAAGGATTTTTGTTTATTTTTGTTCTTAACATTGCCTCCTGTCATTTATTAATTATTCAGTATTGAGTGTTGTTTCTACAAATGCATAATGTATTAAAAATAAACATTAAAATCATGCTTTGTGCTCCAGCTTACAGTAAAGTCCTTCAATTTGCATTTTTAGTATAAACTGGCTTTTTTACACGTGTATATATGTATATTTATATATGAGTGCTATTGGTATAAATATGGATTATTTTACTTTATAGCTCACCTATAACTGAACTGGAAACTAACTGATACACACACACACACACACATACACACACACACAACAGTAAAATATTATGGACTTAATTTCTCCTTTTTTTGCACGGTTCCTTACAGCTGTCGACAAACCCAAAGACTTGACATTCTCTGATGTGGATTCTACTTCTATGCGTATCTCTTGGGAAAGTCCGGACGGCCAGGTAACCTCATACAAAGTGCTATACTCCAGTGCAGAGGAGGGTGAGAATGAGCTGTTCCCTGCCCCTCATGGTGAGGATGAGTCTGCTGTGCTGCGCGGTCTCCGACCTGGCACAGAGTACACCGTTAAAGTCATCGCCCTGCATGACCGCACCCCCAGCCCCCCACTGGTGGGCACACAGACCACAGGTACTTGCCAGTGAAGCACTTTTATATGTTTTAAATGTTCAATATAACAGTTGTGATTTGTTTATTTTATGTTATTTAGAAAACAATTTAAAACATGAAACTATATTTTAAATATGTGTGATTTTGATCCCTCTTTCTTTTACCATCTTTCTAGCTATTCCTGGCCCCAGCGATCTCCAGTTCTCTCAGGTTGGTCCTAGTTCCTTCACCCTGTCCTGGCATTCAGCAGCACATGTCCAGCTGACTGGCTACCGTGTGGCCATCACTCCTAAGAACAAGAATGGTCCTACTAAAGAAGTCCACATTGCACCCGACTCAACCCAGTACCACGCCACTGGACTTATGGTGAGTAACCGTCTCTTTCTCTTTAGAGAGTATTCTTAAATGAGATTCAAGGGTATCATCTCAGGAATTCTCGTGTTCGTCGTTGCATTTTCACTGTGGCATTTGGGCCTTATATACTGTAAATGTTTGTGCTAGTTCTGAGAAGCTATTCCTGCTGAAATCTTTGGAACATCTGCTATGCATGTTTTAAGACATCCACAGCATTGACCTTGCTGATCCTTAACAAGAACCTTTGTGCTAGCAGCAGCTGTGACTGTGGCTTGTGGTCTGAGACCAGTAATACTCATAACTAGGATGACCACATGCACAATGCCAGGCTTGTCATTTAGGCTTGTGGGGATATGAAAGATGAAGGTTGTGCCAGAATATGTTGGTGAATAAGAGACTTGTGGTCTCATATTCTCATTCTCCCTCCCACCCCCACCCCTCCAGCCTGCCACGGAGTATGAAGTAGAAGTTTATGCTGTGAAAAATTCTCTAACCAGCCGTCCAGTCAAGGGCGAGGTCACCACTCCCGACAGTAAGCCTCTCTTACCTTTCACTTTGTTCCTTCACTAGATGTCAACTGTGCAAACCATTTATATATCAGTATACTAAATGGTTTACTGTGTAATACCATGTTTTGTAGATATCAGTCCTCCTCGTCGTGTACGAATCTCCAACGTGAAGGACTCTTCTGTCACACTCACCTGGCGTTCAAAGACTGAGGCAATCTCTGGCTTCCTGGTGGAGGCTACACCTACCATTGGAGGTCACGCACCCATTCAAAGGACCATCCCATCAGACTCCCGCACCTACACCATCACTGGTACTTCATGCTCCCTAGTTTTTCATCTTGTTCATATTTTTAAACAGTCTTATGATATGATTATAAAACATTATTGTCACAGTCTAATACTGAACTTACAGCTGATAATTACAACAAATAAATGAGTGTCCTATTATTATCTTCTGTAGTCACTAGCCTTGGCAGACCATCAACAACCGCATAGCCTACACAAAGTCATATGTTTACATAAACAAAGTTAAAGTTAACAGTATTTGTCATGTTGAATTTAGCTACATTATAGCAATCTAAAACTCTGAAATTCATTTTCTGTATTATCAGCTTTGCAATGCAAAAAATCTCTGTAACTGAAACAAGATTTTAACAATATTAGCTGAAAAATTCTGTGTGTGTGCCGTAACTAGAATATCTAAATGGATCATTTGTAACTCACTTGATTGATTTCCTGTTGTCTATAGGTTTGCAGCCAGGGACAGCCTATAAAATTGATATGTACACCCTCAACGGAAGTGGCCGCAGTGAGCCGTTCACTCTCACTGCCACAACAGGTAAATCTCACACCAAGATACCAGTGATATGTAACCTGTAGCTGCTCCAGATCTCCCTATTCTACGACGTTGCTCAGCTTGTAAACTCAGTATTGAATATTTCCTTGTCTTTAGCTAAACCAGTGATCAGCCCTCCAACGAATATCCGTTTCACATCCCTGACTCCCACCACCATCTCCTTTTCCTGGGAGCCGCCCCGTAGCCCTATCACAGGATACTACATCACTTACGAAGTGGCCGGGAGCATCCCACGAGAGCTTCTCCCGAGACCCCTCTCTGGCAGAACCTCTGCCACTCTTGTTGGTACGGTCCCCTTTCCATCCCTGTCTCTCACTCTTTTTCTTTCTTTGTTTATTTTTCATCTTCACTTGTATCAGCTCACGGAAACCTTCTGTATGTCTTTTATTTTATTTCTGGTTACACTGTGTCATTTGTTTGAATGTGCCTTTGCAAATGTGATATTCCTCAGTCTCTTTGTCCTTCATATTATACCTACAGCTTTTTATCACAGCTAACAAGCCAAATATTTCTTTATTTGTTTTTGAGTGCAGGTCTGAAACCAGGCACTGAGTACATCATCAGAATTGTTGCTCTGAACAATGCCCAAAGAAGCACTCCACTCCAGGGCAAGGCCAGAACTCGTAAGAGTCTTTTGTCTTTATAACCTACGTGTGCTGTAATGTGCTTATTGAGAGACATAACTGGTGTTATATTTAATAGAGGTATACATATGGAGAGATTTTTGGTGCAAGTTATTAATACATAACCCAAACAAAATGCACGCTCCTTAAACTGTGTAAGACTGAAATGAAACGTGTCTTTTGAATGTCTTTAGAATTTAGAAGTCACAAATGCAATGCTTCTCTACAGTTTTCACTTTAATTCTGTAGATTTGCTGGCAATGACATGCTACTGCACTTCACCTAACACTCTTTGCCAAATGCACTTATTTCTAACTCTTCTCTTGGTAGAACTGGAAGATATATCCCCCCAGCTCCCAGTTCCCCACAGGCCCAAACCGGATATTCTGGACGTCCCTGAAGATGAGAGCTTAAACAGCAATCATGTTCATTTGGTAGGCCCTAACAGACATGACACTCTTGGGCAGCAAGGCCAGCATATCTACACCGAGTACCAGAGCTTTGGTCATGGCACTCGTGGCCAGCAGCAACCCCTGGCTCCACATCATGGTGAGCCTTTGGTCTACATCCCTCTTCCTGGGCCAGATGGCCACAGAGTGCCTGTGGTTAAGGTGAGCGAAGGCCCAATGACTGGCTTGGCTTTCGAATTCCCTTTTAACGAGACAGACCTGCCTCAGGAAGCCCAGACCCAGACCACCATCACATGGCAGCCAGTGCCGGACAGCTCAGAATATGTTGTGTCCTGCAGTCCCATTACAGAGATTGACGAGAAGACCTTCCAGGTGAGCACACATGGCTTTGAAACCAGTTTCTTCTGGCTAAGCAGAATTACATACCTTGAGATTCTAGTTAGCCATTTCACATACATCAGCAAAATACAGTGTTTGTCTATAGTGTACAGTAAGCCCCCGTTATTCGCAGGGGTTACATTACGCGAGTGTTTGGTCAAAAAATGCCTTAAAATTTTAATAGTGTAAAACCTAAATATGCCCCCAGATGTGCTCCCAGAACACTTTAATTCCATTTTAAACGGTTTAAATATGGAAAAGTTACGAACGAGAGAGACAGAGAGAGAGTGAGAGAGAGAGAGAGAGAGAGACACGCACGCTCTGGATAAGTCACGCACGAGACGGAGAGAGAGATACGCGCTCCGGAAAAGTCACAAACTAGAGAGGGAGTAAGGGAGAGCAACAGAGAGATAGTAAGAGAGAGCCCTACGGCCATGCACGGAGAGCCAGAAGAACTAAAATTAGTTTTTAAAAAAACATATGGCACGAAAAAATGTTTAAAATCAGAGAATATTTGCAGGTTCCGCATTGTTTTGAATATTTCCGTGTAAAACGATCAGTTTCATTCTCAAATAAACCCCGTGTGTGACTGGACCCGCGAGTCCCACGTAAAACTGGGGGTTTACTGTATTGTAAAATGGCCTACTAGTGTAGGTATAAGATAGGTATACTATATAAACTGGCAGCTTATGAACCTTCTGTGTTTCCACCTCACATTTTAGATGCAACTTCCTGGCACTTCCACCAGTGCTACACTGATCGGTCTCACCTCTGGAGCCTCTTATAACATCCTTGTAGAGTCAGTCAATGGAGACCACAAACAGAAAGTTCTGGAAGAAGTGGTGACCGTCGGAAACTCTGGTAAGGCACACCTTATTCCAAGTCAATACATTAAGCATCCCGTTTAAAAGAACACATACTTCATTGCTCATGAAATGTGAAGAATGCCACTTTCAGTTATTGTTTTAGAAGTACATTTTCCTGTGTGTCTGATTATCTCCCTCTTAAATATGTTACAGTCCCTGGACCCTCAGCTATCCCTATAGGCAGGGATGTGTGCTATGACACTTTCACTGCCACCTACCATGAGGTGGGCACTGAGTGGGAGCGCATGTCTGAGACAGGGTTTAAGCTGTGGTGCAGGTGCCTTGGCCTAGGCAGTGGTCATTTCAGATGTGATTCATCCAGTGAGTGACTAATCCAGCACTTACACATGCTAAACCCCAAAACACACACTAGCATGGGCAGCTGTTACTTTTCATTTTTAAAAAATAGTTAAACTGTATGTATTTTGTCTTTTCTTGTCGAAGGTGGAGGGTGGGGGGTCCTTGAAAATGCAACAATGCTTAAAAGAGAAGGAACCATTTGATTGTCTTAGCTTTGCCCATGCTAGTCCCTGCCTGTCATGTCCGTGCCAGTTCCTGAACATGATAGGAGGTGCCATATGTTTTAGATTTGTATTGTCAAACTGTAACCAGACAATACCAAACTCTAAGACAGGCTTATTGTCTGCTTTAATGTGTGTGTGTGTATGTGTGTGTGAGAGAGGTGGATGAATTCAATACTTGTAGGTATTGCACTGTTCTTGCACTGAGAAGAAATGTGTGACTGTATTTCATATGTGTATTGTGTATTGTGCAAGTGGAGATGCAGTCTGACCAAGCGCTGTTTTCCTAATTTCTTACCCACACTCAACCCCCTGGACAAACAGAGTGGTGCCATGATAACGGACACAACTACCGTATTGGGGAGAAGTGGGATCGCCATGCTGAGAATGGACACATGATGAGCTGTACTTGTCTGGGCAACGGAAAGGGAGAGTTCAAATGCGAGCCACGTAAGCTTTTAACAGTTCACACTTACACAGAGAGGCGTTGTTCTGGTATACTGATCCGAACCTCGCTCCTTTGTCATATTGAACATTGAGCAGTTCATCATGTTACTTTGCTACTCCCAAAACTTTTCAACAGAGCCCTGGTATTAAATCAATGCCTGGTATTAGCTGGTACCACGAGTTCAGTTGTCAGAAAGCATTATGGCTCCCTAATGGCTTTGCAGTGAAGTGGCAGAGTGATGAGAAATCAGACTGCTGTTCACTTCACCATGGGGCTTTTTTTCCCCCTCCAATTCGTCATGCCAGTCAGTACAGAAAGACATTTGAGGGCAGAAATATAACTTTTCTGAAGGTGAGAAAACTACCAAGGGTGTATCTCATCAGGAACAGATTTGATTTTCCCCCCAAAATTTCATGCGTTATAGGTTAATTTCCTCCCAAACTGATTTACTTGTTTTGATTGAGAATTTGCATGCTTTAGGAAAATAAGAGTCCTCTGAAAAACTCAAATACCATTTTCCTGACAATCTTTGCACAGTGTCTAAACAGATGTATGGGAACTATTTACTCATTGGTGGAGTAATCAGACTGCCTGTTTTCACTTCAACATGGGGCTTTTCTGTTGTTTGTCTTCTACTCCTTATGCCCAACTACCCGCAACATGAATGCTGCTTCTTTTATTCTGTACTGCAAGCAGTAACTTGATGCACATGTTCTCAAAATGATGTTTTAGATGAGTCAACATGTTATGATGAAGGAAAGATGTACCAGGTCGGTAACCAGTGGCAGAAGGAGTATCTCGGAGCCATCTGCACCTGCACCTGCTATGGTGGACAACAGGTAAAGCTTACCGCCCTTCATCATCACGCTGCTTGACGTACACTTTCATGTCGCTGTGATTAAGCAAGCATGTGACTGTAAAAGGACAAGTCATTATTTGGAGCTCCCATACTCTTTAAATGTATGTACAGCCAATAGAAAACAGGATTCTAATGTCTCATCGTTACTGTTGTGCCGAATTGTACAGTGCGCACGGATGCTGCGGTACCTAAAGTTAAGATGAAAGCAAAAAAACTTTCTTTGTTGTTTCAGGGATGGCGCTGTGAGAACTGCCGTCGTCCCGGGGCTGATGTAGACATGGACCTCATTCAGCCTCCAGTGCGCACAGACATGTATGATCGCCTCCGAGAGAATGCCCTACGGAAGTTGGTAAGCTTGAACCCCAGAGATGAGCTAAGTTGTAGTTTCTTGGTGCACGTTAAAGTCCTTGTGTTATTAATTCGCTCTCTCTCTCGCTCTTGTGCTCGCTTACTCCATCTCTTACTTGTTTTCTTTCTTTTTCTTCATCACAGAACATCCAGTGTCCCATTGAGTGCCTAAGACCAGACCTGCTAGCAGATGCCCAAAGCCCTTGAGAAAAGTCTTCGTTACGCCCAGTGCTGGAGAGGAGCATACCCTAGAGACTGTACTTACTGTATACCCCTCAGTGCCTTTCACTGCTTCTCTCAATCTACACTCTGAACTCTGAAGTCCTGCTGCCTCCACACCATTCCTCCGCAGGCACCACACCACACTCATGATACACAAGCTCCCTCGCTCACCAGGACAGGATTCTTTGTCCTTTTTATTTGCCCTAAATAGTGATGACAGTCATCATTGCTTAGCGAAAGCATACTGACCCCAGCTTTCATTCTGAATAGAGTTAAGTTTTTATAGTTTAATTTCTTCTTATCAGGCAAACCAATGGAGACCAAAGACTGCATGTCTGTGTGTGTGTGTGTGTGTGTGTGCGCGCGCGAATGCGTTTTTGTTATTGTTTTTTCTCTTGCCTGTAAGACGAACTTTTAAAAAAGTGTCGTGACTCAAATTTATGGCCTACATCCATACAGTAACCTTCTCCAAAAAAAAACCAAGCACTGTCTTACATTGGAAGTTTCTGTGCCTTGTGGGCATCTTTGTATTGTCTAATGTTGACCCCGTTTTGAATTAGTCGTTTGGTTTGAATCTGTGGCCTCTGCTTCCATAAGGAAACAGAGGGAAGCACTGTATTAATGATATTAGACAAAGTTTTTTTTATTTATCCCCTTTATAAGTGCATTTTGATAGAATGTGATGTTTGGATGTACACTTTTGTGTTATTTTGGGGGGTTTTTTTGTTTTTGTCTTGGGTGCCAAAGTCTTAACTACTGTGGACAAAATTCCTTTTTAATAAACTTTTTACAAAAAAGTAAACATTTGGGTGTAGTCACTGAACTGTATTTGAGGACTTACACAAACCATATTCTTTGCAAAACCACGTCAGTGTGTGTCTGCAGGGCACACTGCAAACACTAACATGATCTTGCTTAGTAATAAAGTTATATAATACCTGATGTGTTATGACTGTGTTATCTGTGACTAAAGTTGTGTTGATTTTATGATTTTGGATTCAGAATGCCCTGTGTTCCGTTTACTGACGCAATAGTCATTTATTGTCGCAGTTAACCGAGTGGGAGCTTTGCACAAAACCCGAAGTAGATGGTTAACCACACTCGAGTGCCCCCAGCATAGATAGAGAAGTGTGTCTGTGTTTGGTTTTGTCATTAAAGACGAAACATGTTCGGTGCAGGTATACTATTTCTGTTGCTGTTCATCAGTGGCTGTGCAGGTTTCTTGCACAGGTAAGTGCTTTGTGACCTTTTACTCTTCGGTCAGATTTAATTTTTAAAGGAAAAACTTTAATATTTGTTTCTTTAAAGCTAATTTTATACTGTATCACTGAGCTTTGATCTCTTTAACATGTTGTATACTGTGTTGCTTAATGCTTGCAGAGCAGAGCTTCAAAGTACAGCAAATTATGATTACACAAAATACCATAACATGCCTGAGGTGAGAAAGTTGATTCAGCATTTATCCTTCCTTCATGAAGGAGGACAATAAACATGGTGTTAATTATATATATATTTATAATATAAAACTTCCCTAGATCTACACCTGGATGGAACAGGTGGTCAAGGAGAACCCTGGGGTAGTGACCTCTGAAGTGTACGGAAAGACGTTTGAGGGCAGAAATATAACTTTTCTGAAGGTGAGAAAACGTAAGCTACCAAGATATCTTACCATGAACAGATTTGATTTTTTTCTCCAAAATTTCATGCGTTATAGGTTAAATGCCCCCCCAAACTGATTTCCGTGTTTTGATTGAGAATTTTCATGTTTTGGGAAAATAAGTGTCCTCTGAAAAACTCTGCACAGTTTCTAAACAGATGTATATAAAAATACACTGAACACCAAAATATGGGAACTATTTACTCAGTGGTGAAGTAAAAACACTACAAAAACCCCTAACCTGCCCAAGCTAAATCAAATCACCTTTAGCTCAGTGTATCATGACGCAGCTTTGTTGATCATTCTTGTTTTGAACTACTGTATTGAAAAAAGTTATTCACATTTAACATTGAAATATTAGAAATGCTAACAAAGCTGACAAAACACAACACAGATTTGAGTTTTTAATATAAAAAAACATAAAACATGTCCGTAAATTCAGTTCGGTGTACTGAGTGTTTGCCTGCTCACAGATTTCAGTAGCGAACCCTGATGGCCAACAGAAGAAGGCTGTATGGATGGACTGTGGGATTCATGCCAGGGAATGGATCGCTCCAGCTTTTTGCCAGTGGTTTGTTAAAGAGGTGTCCCTTTCACTGGCAATATAACAGAATATGAAAATGCTATTAGGGCTCTTTATTTGTATTCAGACACCACAATGGCTGCATTTGTCTTGTACAGGTGCTTCAAACATACAGGACAGATGGAAAAATGAAACAAATGGTTCAGAACTTGGATTTCTATGTGACCCCAGTGCTGAACATCGATGGATACGTGTACACTTGGATCAATGAGAGTGTGAGCTTTTTGCTTCATTTTCATATGGATTTGCTTATCCATTTTAAATGATACCATCAACTGTCACTTTAATTTTCTCTGCTTGCTCAAAATGTGCTGATGGAACGTACTTGCAGACTAGACTGTGGAGAAAATCCAGATCGCCTCCTCCCGCGGGCTGTACATGCCCGGGTGTCGATCTCAACCGAAACTTCAATGCAAACTGGGGCCGTGAGTTTCCCACACAGTTGATTTGGAAACGAATTCTACCTCCCCAAATGCGACTCTAACAATGTCTCTCTGTCATTCCTTCAGTGGTTGGATCCTCTACTGACTGTTGCACCAACACGTACTGTGGTCCTTCGCCAGGCTCTGAGAAAGAGGCCCAGGCTGTGACTGAGTTTGTGCAGAACAGGACAGATGAAATCGTCTGCTATCTCACAATTCATTCATACGGACAACAGGTTCTGTATCCGTACGGGCACCCGCATGTCGCAGCACCCAATCATGATGAACTGGTGAGTCTTTTAGAAAATACATTTATCTTTCTGTAAACCATGTTCAACACGTGTGAACCATGTTTCACTAACGTTATTTCACCTTTATAGATGGAAGCAGGTATAGGAGCCGCGAAGGCCATGACTGCTGTTCATGGGGTGGAGTATGAAGCAGGAACTCCTCCAGAGATACTTTGTTAGTTTCGGCTCATTATAGTCCTGCTTCCATTTATATATTATACATATGCTACAGTTGAATGCAACTTGTCTCTTTTCTCTGCAATCAGATGAGTTTTCTGGATCCTCTCAAGACTGGGCGCGGCTGGCTGGGATTCCCTTCTCTTACACGTTTGAGTTGCGCGACAAAAATGAATTTGGATTCTTGCTGCCTGAGGAGCAGATCCAGGGCGCCTGTGAAGAAGCGTATACAGGAGCACGGTACATCATCACCTATGTCCATGACAAAATCTTCACTGATGGCACAGATTCAGGGGCAGAGTCAGTATGTGCGACCCTCTGGGCCACAATACTGACCTCTTATTTCATTACAAGTGTCTTTGTGTAGACAGAATATCACAACATAACCTTATTTATCTTAATATAATAATTTAGTAGGTACATACAACAGTGTCAGATTCAATTGTCACAGTAGGAACATCCACGTAACAGTACCGTGACTGAAGGACGAAACATTCCTAAGTATGAGTTAATGTAGCAGAATTTTATATTAATCATTTTGTCTCATTTATATTGTTCAACATTTAATAAAATACTAAATCCTTGATGGAATGCAAGTACTACGATTGTCCAGCAGGGGGCAGGATTGCCTTGGAGTAAAGATTTAAGGCTTGTGTTAAAAGTGCTTGCATGTCTAAAGACTCAATAAAGCTCTGGTATATTTCCTTAAATTATTTATACTGGATTGCTTATACATTATTATTAAATTGCTTCTACACATTGTAATATTGTGTTTCTTTATTTCTTATAACTGCTTTCTTTATTTAAAAAACTTTTTCTTCACTATTAGTAACCACTGCACTTGTTAGACTCTCACAGGTTTCCTTATGCAGCAGTCTGAGAGGCTGTTCAGTATAATCACAGATAAGACATGAGATTATATCTTTAATTCAACGTTTATGCAAGGCCCATCATCCTATGACCTAGCTTCAAGGCTGAGATAACAGCAATAAACACTTCAGTCAAGCCTGCATATACATGTGAGTGTGGAGTTTAAAATGGTTTCATATATATATAGACTGTGGAGAAATATATATATGTGTGTGTGTGTGTGTGTGTGTGTGTGTGTGTGTGCACGTGTGTGTATGCTGCTTGAAAATACATTCTGTACAACAATAACACTCGATTTCATTGCTGATATTCAGAAATAGCACTGACTGAGTTACTGCCCTCCAGTTTTTGCACTTGCTCACCTGGTCTTAGCCTTAAGGAGATGCAAAAAGAAAGTATGTTGAAAAATATATTGAAATAAATTTAACTGCAACACACATTTCTGTCCGGATAGACCGGGTGATTAAGAATAACCTTGACCTCTGTGACCTTTCTGGAATATCTGAGCTACAGATCATTTTAATGTTAAAATGCATTATAGATCCAAAACATCCAGTTGTATTCCCAGTGCCTCTCTTTGGAGATTATACAAGCTGTGTGCAGAATTGAATACGTGTGTCAACGATTGGTGCACCAAAGTTTTTGACTCACTGAATGTGGGGCGAGTCTGGATGTGTATGGTACATACCAAAGGTGTTGAGATCTTGAAACATTTGGGTGCTAGATTATTGAGTGATTTGGGTTCAGGTTAATGAGGGGGATGTCAGGGGTGGTGGTGGTTCAGGATGTAGCTTTAATGAAATCTTAGCCTAAATGCAGGTAGCAGACAGAAGAGAATGTATCGCTGTTTTATATTGTGTCTAGTAAAAGGCAAAATCGTGTGGAGAATCTTTTACGTATTTCTTCTGGGGACCTATGAGACCGATGGTCCAAAAGCTGGATTTCCTTGTTCCACTGAATCTACACAAACGTTTATGTCAGAGTTGGGATGTGTAAAGACGTGTTCTGTCAGGCGAAAATATACTGTGCAGGTCAGTTTTTCATCCCCCACAATACAAACAACATGAATGTATGCTGCGTTATCTTCATTGTTCCTGGTCTGATCAATTTTCCTGTTTAGTTCATCTGTGAGGAGACTTCTGAAGCACATCCTCAAACATTTCCTCTACAGAACATTCAGCAATAGAAGGAAGTGTGGGCCTCTGGATCGGAGTCACTTATCTGAATGTACTAGTAAGGATAGAACTTTGTCAGGAGAATAGACGCAGCACCAGAGGCAGCAAGGAACGGACATTTCAGGATGTAGCTGCCTACATTTCTAAACATCTGGAAATAATCCGTAGGGAGGAAGCTGTCTGTTTTTACCAGAAAAATAACACTTGACTGAATTTTGCTTGGAATAGAAGTTCTATGCTTCATGAGCAGTTCTGCAAGCTTTAGTTGTGAACTCTTATTTATTTGTGTGCAATGAAATCAATTGACTGGCACTTGCTTTCGAGTCGTATTGTTTCTCTCGGCTCAATAGTGCATAATTGCTTCATTCAGAAAGCAATTTGAATACACGTTCCCCACTGAGAGTATTTAAGTTTGGATCACAGTGATTTCCTCAGTTTTAAGAGCCAGGGAGTGGTCCGTCTGGTGCACTTTAATGTAACTCTTATCTCTCATGGTGTGTATAAATCTGTTTGGGTTTACTGACCGTTTCTGGGCCTGATCCAGTTCAGCTGGAAGCTCAAGCGCACCGTGGCCAGGGTTGACTGAGGTGCAGCCAACTAAAATCGCAGTTCCTCCAGGAACATCTGAGCCTCTTTAACCAAAATGCATGATAATATTAGTTACCATTAAGATTTGCATTGATAAGCACAAACTTGTTTCATAAGCATATCTTGGCAGTAGCTGGTGGAAGGCTTAATGGGCTCAAAACGATTCCAGAGGAGATTAATGGGGGGACTTTCTCTTTGGCAGGTGCTCTTTCCGTGTCCAGAGCTTAGGCCTATTAATTATCCTCCATTTGTCTGCTCCAAGATCTTCTGATGTAACTCCTCGGGACAGTTTCCCAGATCCAGATTTAGCCTAAACCCTATTTTTTAAAAGGCAAATTACCACCGTTTTTGCAATGTACTCAAAAGCAGCTTAATCCAAGTGAAGGACACTGGCCCTTTGACATTAGTACTGTGGATAGATGTCTTCTCCAGTTCTGCTGTGGGTCGTCTGAATGTTTCATGAGTGATGTTGTTTTCCCCTAGAAATCCCTGGAAAAGAAGCACTCATACTGCAGTGGACATGAGACTCAAGGACACTCCAGTATTTGTTCACTGCGTTTTAGTGAACATCTTGAGATCTGAGCGTGCTTGGTTTCAGACGTCTATTTCTTCCACTACACACTCTAATTAACAATTCTTTGTACATATTTATTTTATTCAGCTGTGCTTAATTTGTTCCTCTTGTGTGTTTCTCAGTGATGACTGTGTTGTTACCGCAATCTTTTACAATGGCTTAGATTCAGACACATGAAGGGAAATGCCAAATAAAGAGAGAGAAGCGCATTGTTTGTGTCTAGAACTCCTGTCAGATTTTTTGCAGAATTAAATTATCCCATTCATATCTGGGCAGCCTGTTTTGAGGGCTGTGTGAAACTACATTAACTATAATCATACAAAGAGCTGACTGAGTCTTCCATCACTGGCTGTGAAAGAACACAGTGGAGTACACAAACTAAACAAAGACATGACACAAGACAAAACTTGTGTATGTAGAAATGCCCTGTGGAATGGAATCAGACAGCTTTAAGACCAGAGGTGGGTAGTAACTTGTTCAGTTACATTTGCTTCAGTACAGTTTTGAAGGATTTGTACTTTTGAGGAGTGTACAAATGTGCTACAGTAACATGATTAATGTTACAAAGAAGTGGAATGTGTCCCAGCTTTCTCACCTCCATTACAGTTACTGAAATGGCATTACACACATACTGCTCAGAGAGTAATATTAATCATGTGCCGTGCTTTTAACAAGAACTGCCTCTATATAAACTATACTTGCCTGTTCTTTTACATAACTTGCACATGTGTGCTTCCTGACACCGCTGACTGTCCAGCTTTGACTGTGTTTAAGCAGTGCAACATCATCAACTAAATGAAAAAATATAGTTTTGCCAAATATAAAACTGATAGGAAAAAAAATAATCTTTTTCAGAAAGGTTTATATTTTATTCATAAAGATTCAAGACAGCTGTTTCTACTGGCTACACCTGTTTCTTTTTCCTTCTTTGTAAAGTAAAGACAGGGCTAGTGACATGCTTTTAAAATGATGTTTACACGAATGGGCCGTGTCATTTCAATTAAAGCACAGTTACTCCCTGCTTAGTGCCGGGGTTACTTTCCAAGAGCACCTTGTTGTGATAGTGTAAACGAGGGTGCCCCCGTGGACCACATGAGTAGCCTGTTCTAAAAATAGTGAACAGCCTCTAACATTTAGCAATAAAAATGCAGGGCTTTAAGAAGAACAAAACAAAAAACACAAGAACACTCGAGATTCTCTGTGGGGAAATTCTGGACACAGGACAGCAGCCAATCAGCAGCAATGAGAAAGAAATAACGTTCTCAGATTGGATACTTTCAAATCTGGTGCCTGTGAAGTCTGGGTCTCGTCCGCTGACAGCTTTCTGTCCTAGCCAGAATTAATTTTATAAGCTATCTGTGCTATAGCAGCTTTCTGTTATTAATTAATCTCTTTCCTGCTGCGTACTTATTTCTTATTTTTTTAAAAAAACAAATTTCCTTGACTTACATTCTTCTCTGGTTATTATTTGGACAGTTGTTGTATAGATGCTGCAGCATCTGCAGTAAGAAACAGGTGTGGAATTCTTAAGCACTGATGTACGTCGCTCTGGATAAGAGCGTCAGCTAAACGCCGTAAATGTAAATGTAATTAAGTTGGGTGCCCATGAGCTTGTCTCCGGTTCACCAAGTTCCCTTCCTTGGACCACTTTTAGTAGATACTGGTACTAACCACTACATACCAGGAACACACCACATGACTTGCTATTTTGGAGATGCTTTGACCCAGCTATCACAATTTGAGCCGTGTCACTCAGTCACTCAGATCCTTACACTAGCCTGCAAACAAATCAACTTCAAGAACTGACTGTAGCTCTTGAGAGGAGCCAGTGTACTGAGATCAAGCCAGTGGTGGGAATGCTGTGGCTGATCAATGCATATTCATTTACATTTTAATCAAACTTATTTTGTACTGATCTTACTGTAGAGCAAAAAATGCCCAGAATAAAGAATAAAGCCTTACAGTCTTTGTTTTCTATGTCGAAAGATTCTGTATGTACTGAGGAGTTCCACTTTGGTTCGATAAGTTATTTATACACTAGTAGATGCCACTGTCTTTAATCTTCACTAGAGTGGATGTGATGTTCTCCCTGTTTTTCCCTGCTTTTATTTCTGTGGCTGTTTGTAATGTTCCGTCTTCCTCCTGTCTTCTAATCTGTTGTTGATTACCTTCTCCATGGGACTTTGTTTTCCTGATCCATGTGAGTTGGCCCGCCTTAACCCCGCCTCCTCGTTATCCTGTTCCCCTGTGTCTCCTCCCCTGCTCAGGTGTTTCCCATTGTCCTTTGTAGCTCCATCTCTGTTTGTGGGTTCTTGCTCGTAAAACTCTTGGTCAGATCTGGTCTTTGTAATGTTTTTGTAATCCTAAACATCTTGGTATTTCCTGTTGCTTGTGTTTTTGTATTACTCCAGACCCCTCAATTTATGTTAACTTGCATGAAAGCTTTGGATCCTGTCTGCCTTGCTGTGGGCCGACTCTCCACCCATGGTGAGTCCCTGCCTCACACACCGCGGCTCCGGGTAACCCTAGTGAGGATTAAGTGAATGAATTTGCATTATTCTGTTGTCTTAAATTAAGAGTGATCTTTGGGTAGTTATTGGTACAATGATAGTTTTAAAGAAGGTCTTGGCTGCAAAGTGCTTGACTACACCACATAGGCACTTTCACCCCAAGAAATTCTGTTTAGTGGTGGAACGAACTCCCTCTTCCAATCAGATCTGCGGAGTCCCTCGCTGTCTTCAAGTGTCGCCTGAAGACACATTTATTCGAGGAGCACCTTGGTGACTAACTACTGTCTCTCATTTCGCATGCTGATTTCAAAATAAACAACTTCTGACTTTCTTTGACAGGTGTTGTTTAGGTGTACCCAGTGTGCAGTAACTTGGTTGAATAGTGGATGTTGATTTTAACTTTAGCTTTACAGGTCTAAGAAACAGATGTGAACTACTCAAGCACTGCTGTACGTTGCTCTGGATAAGAGCGTCAGCTAAATGCCATAAACAGTGTAGAAATCAGCCACAGTGAAGCAACCGAAGCTAACACAAGCCACTTTCCTCCCCAGAAACCAGAACCCCAATAAATGATCCTACGGGGCAAAGTCATTATACAAGAAGAATCAGTACCACTAACAGATGATTCAATATTCAGGAGCTATGTGCTATTCAGGAGGCATGGCTCATCATAAAGGGAAAGGTATGGTGGCTCTACATAAAGAAATACCTCTTTTCCATTATTCCCAGTGCAAATGGCAAAGTCAGTGTTTATTAATGTACACAAGTGACAGCAAAATCAGAATAAGAAAAAGACAAAAGATACTGTATGCATGGTATTTCTCAGTGGAATGAGCTTTTTGATAAAGGAGCCGCCAGCATTTCATCCTGTACCTGAATCCAGTGAGGAAGTTCTTTCCTCTTGGCCAGCAACGTACTGACTGCTGCATCAGCAGCAACCACTTTCTTCCACAGTGCGATGCTCAGCTACTTACTGTCACACAGACTGTGACATATAGAAGACCAAATATTTAATTTGGCAAAGAAACCCAAGGCCAGACACAACATTTTTTAGACATAATTCTAACTGTTTTTTCTTCAGACCAAGTGTGTTTCCAGAGCTGCTTGTCTTGCTGAGATCATTAACGTTTCATTGTCATGTACAGATAACAATGTAGCATCATTACTGTAATGAAATTCTTAGGCTCATGTTCCTCCAATGTTACACAAATATATAGAAGATAAAAATAAAAATAACAAAATTTAAAAAGTAAACATTTGACAATTGAATATCTATATATAAATATATATGGGAATGTAATATATATATATATATATATAATGTATGTGTGTGTGTGTGTAAAAATGTAGAAACTTTGTGCAATATTTAGAAAATAACATTTTGAACAGTGTTTAGCATTTACAGTATGGAAAGTTAATATTAATGTCTAGTGCAAATGATGCAGTGAGGTATTTAGAAAGTAATGGAACAAGATTGTTATTTTTCAGGCCTTGGCGGGCAATATGACACCATGGAATAGAACACAAAACAGCATAAATCATGAAAATATATATTTAGACTAAAGCCCTTAAACTAGTAGCGTAGTAGCCGATGGGATATCAGTTGTTTATGGCATTATATAATCAATTATTTGAATTTAAAAAGAGATCTTAATAGAATATAAAGAATAATACATTTGAATTTATTACAGATTAAGATAAAAATATATAAAATAGATAGAGAAATAATATTTATTGAAATTAGTTTAAAAACCATAAATATATTAAATATATACATATCATGTAAAAAGTGTTCATCATGAAAGTGCCATTAACTATAACATTTTAATTATGAGTGTGTGTGATGAGTGTGTGTGATGAGTGTGTGTGATGAGTGTGTGTGATGAGTGTGTGTGATGTGAGTGTATGGTGAGTGTGTGTGATGAGTTTGTGTGTGTGATGAGTGTGTGTGATGAGTTTGTGTGTGTGGTGAGTGTGTGTGATGAGTGTGTGTGATGGGTGTGTGTGGTGAGTGTGTGTGGTGGGAGTGTATGGGGAGTGTGTGTGATGAGTTTGTGTGTGTGATGAGTGTGTGTGATGAGTGTGTGTGATGAGTTTGTGTGAGTGATGAGTGTGTGTGATGAGTGTGTGTGTGGAGTGTGTGTGATGAGTGTGTGTGATGAGTGTGTGTGTGTGGGGGGTGTGTGTGTGGAGTGTGTGTGTGGAGTGTGTGTGTGGAGTGTGTGTGTGGAGTGTGTGCGTGTGGTGAGTGCGTGTGGTGAGTGCGTGTGGTGAGTGCGTGTGGTGAGTGCGTGTGGTGAGTGCGTGT
>JBBPDH010000002.1:16073532-16084937 GCA_037974565.1 Clupeocharax schoutedeni | reverse complement strand
TCTCTCTCTCCCCCTACCTCTCTCTCTTCCTCTCCCTGTCTCTCTCCCTCTCTCTCTCTCTTTCTCTCTCTCTGTATCTCTCTCTCTCCCTCTCTCTCTCTCTCTCCCTCTCTCTCTCTCCCTACCTCTCTCTCTCCCTCTCCCTGTCTCTCTCCCTCTCTCTCTCTCTTTCTCTCTCTCCGTATCTCTCTCCCTCCCTCTCTCTCTCTCTCTCCCTACCTCTCTCTCCCCCCCCTCTCTCTTCTTCCCTCTCTCTCTCTGTCTCTGTCTCTCTCCCTCTCTCTCTCTCTCCCTCCCTCCCTCCCTCTCTCTTTCTCTCTCTCTCCTTTCCATTTGTATTGTTTCCTAATGAGGGGAAGTTGTCATCAGGAGGGGCTGGAAAAGGGAAATGCCAGCATCAGGCAGAGCTGAGCACACACTCACTAAAAAGATGTATTTGTTCCACATTTCTACTCTAAATGAATAATGAAAGACGGAGGTGAAAATCCTGTCTGAAGAGGAGATAAGTGGTGCTATTGTTTTAAATTGACAGGTCTTGGCTTCTGGGGTTAATAATTAAAGCAGAGAAACCTGCATATTTATTTTTCTCATAAAGGCAGACGTATAGCAAAATACAGCATTCGGGCAGAATATAAATGAATGTTTACCCTTTATTCTAGGATGTCTTTGGGATACTTAACCATTTGTTACCAGTAATATTAATGTTACTCTTAATATTATCAATGCCTAATGGACCATAATTTTGCAGATGAAAAAGCAATACATTTTCATTTAATTCTGTATTCAGTTTGGCTGTTAGAGCAATACATCACACTGCAATGAAACATCAGCTTAATAAAGGCCACACTTTGTCTTTGTTAGTAAGGACAAAAACATTGCGCTAAATATCACTGTAATATTTTAGTGGGCTGAAGGAATTTAAATGTTTATTTAATCCTTCATTCTTTCAGTTTAGTACTTTCAGCATAATGTACAGCTCTCGACAGCAGCACAGAGTCTGCACAAAAAGTTCCTTGCTAATATATACAGAGAAAAGTGTGTTCACTTTGTTGCCACAGTGTCGTATGGGGAGAAGCCAAAGCAAGCTGTTACAATCCCATAATTCAGATTCTCTTCTCTGTGTCGTTCCTCCTCCCCCCAGAATTCTCCACCAAACAGGATTTTCACAGGAACTTAAGCATGAATGTTTAATTAGCTGCAGCTGTTGTGCAATGTGTGCATCTCTCTGTGGCTGACGCTAACCTTACTCATGGGCCTGGATCACACTCCATCATCACTCTAGGCTCGCTGTCACATCAACAACCTGGACAGCAGCGTCTAAATGGTCTGGTAAGTTGTTGCATGAGAACACCCATAAAAATGCATCCTATAATTGAAAGCATTTTCGATTCTGTCAAGATCTCTTGTTCATATTCGCTCGGAAGCTGGCCCTGTTCACCTCATTTAATATTGATGGCCCTGGGCTTGTACATACCCAACCTGACTTCTCACATCTTATATTTAAACAAAGATATTAAGCTTTCTAATTTCACACTTCTGCAAACCCCTCAAACTCTTGATTTTTGCAAAGTTGATGTTTCCACAGTGCTTGTATTATATGCAAACCTTTAATGATAAATAACACAAAATTACTCGGATCTAAATTTTGTTACATTAAGGTACGCTACCGCTCCTGAGTAATAAAGTGTTATGATGGCATTGTTAATGATGCAAGATAAACCACTGCAACTCCCTGTATTCTGTGAGTGTGTTGTTTTAATGTCAGTTCCCACCTTAGCCGTGCCCCCCGTGTTGTGCTGTATCTCATTCATGCCTCCTTCCCTGTCCAGGTGCTTATCCTTGTTAGTATGTATACTTCTGTGTTTCAGCTTTTGTTTATGGATACACTATTGTTGCGATCTCTTCTTGTGTTGCTTGTTGTTATCATCTGCTATTCCTGTCTGACCCATCGCTAGTGTTTTGGGATCTCCTGTTCTGGTCTTCCTCTTTTTCATTGAGAGTATCTCTCGCTGTGTTCCTTTTTTTTATTAAACGAAAGTTTTATTCATTTCTTTAATAAAAGGGGTCTTTTGCATTTACATGCAGCCTGATCCCTGTGACAACCATTTCTGAATTTTACGACGTTTGAACGTCATATTTCTGAATATTCTACATCTAACAGTTACTCAGCGAGGAGACAGAAATCCCACTGTGCCGACTGAAGCTAACGGTTCATACAGCCTCTCTGTGGTGAGCTGCTCAGAGGGGAATGAGTGGTAGGGGAGGTGACGCTCGATAATTGAGTCCCTCTGAGCCCTTTTCTTCTGACCATGGACGTGATATCGCTCTTCTCCTCGCACAAATCCTACAACTTATAGTGGATAATCCCCTGACAGCCAAATTTCCTGAAGGGATTTTGGGTTCTTTTTTTTCTATATGACAAACCAATTTGTTTGGTCACTAGACTTTTCCTTTGCCACCCCACCGCCACCACCTCACACTCTTCATATTCATCCATGGACAAAGAGAGAGGAAAGAGAAATCAGTTTCATTTGGAACACCCACGTCCCATCTTTCTGAAGTGTCTGTATTTTTCAGGCACGGCTGGAGCTCTCGTCTTAGAATATGGTGTTACCTTTTCCCATTGTAACCAATTACCTACTCCCGCTACTGGAGGTTCTCCAAGAGCCATACTGCGATAACACTGTGCCAAGTTCAAGATGGTGTCATCCTGAAACTATGGCAACCACCGGCAGCCCCGTAGGTCTGCTAAGTATTCAGAGAGGATGACTGAAAGGTGCCCTTTTGAACAGTGTCGTTTACATTATGTTAACAAAGGGTCAGATATAGCCAGTCTTGTCTGCGCTTGAATATGTCACATTAAAATTTTTCATTTGAATGTGGTTAATTATGCACTGAATTTGGATCTAAAGAGCCAGGCTAAGCAGCGGCTCCTCTTTAGATGTAATTGAAGCTTCTCATGGTGAAGAGCAGCCAGCCTCTGTGTCCTCCTAAACCCTCTCTATCAGGCGTGTTCAGACCTGAGCTGCTCGCTAGCTTAACATTTTGCTTTGTATCATGTTATTTTCATGTAATGCAAAATGCTGGTAAGATTCGAGAAGAAGCAGCAGTGAAAGACAAGTCCATTTTTGGAGTAATTGTGTCTCAGATGAAAGAAAAAATAAATGAGAAGGGAGGTCAGTGCAGGGTCATTGTTTTTTTTTCCTCAAAAGGGGAAAGACTGGATCAAAGAGGCCGAGAGAATAAACCATCCTTGGCCGTGTCAGTCCTGGATCTCTCTGCTTATTCTCTAAAATGTCTTCCTGGAAGAAATGAGCTAAAGTTTTGTTCATCTTTTTTTTCCATTGCCCTCACTGATGCCCTGTGAAAAACAGATTTAGGCACGCAAGTGAGAAAACAGGCCAAAGGTCAGTTATCAACTTCTTTGTATGCATTGCACATTCAAGGTCAGCCTCAGCTGAGCTTCAGAGAAAAGAGAGAGATAGAAAGAGCGAGAGAGCAACAGAAAGAAAAAGAAAGAAGAGGTAGAGAAAGACGGAGAAGCACAAAGAGTGAGAGCGCGAATGAGAATGAGAGAAAGGTGAGTAAAAGAGAAAGAGACAAACAGAGGGAAAATAAATGAGGACGGTTTTGGATAGAGACCAGAGGAAGCAGCAGAAGGAATAGAAGTGAGTGAGAGAGAGAGAGAGAAAAACAGTGAGAGTAGCAGGGAAACAGAAGTTAGTCGCATGGATGGACAGACTGACGGACAGATATATAAATAGATAGACAGACACACAGACAGAAAAACAGATTCGGTCTCCTTCTAGGAACCTCACATGGACACAGTATAGAGCCCTCCTTGTACAGAGAGGAAATGAGAACCAAAGCAACGAGGCAGATTTACCCAGTGCAAATGTGATTACCTCAAAATAGTATAGCAGTGACTGAACTACACGTATTATGGTTCATTTAAGGGTACCCTACTATCCCTCTGCCTCCGAAAATCATCAAGCTATTGTGTTCTCAGAGAAGCTGGGGATGGTCGTCAGACTACTAGACTGTTTACTGAAGCATCACTAGAGAAATAGAAAACACGAATACACTCAACGTTCCTAAATCAGTTATATGAACAAGGACGGTGTAACAGCAGTAACAGACTCTTCTCCTCCTTTGGGGGGGGGCGGATTATACTCAATGTCGGAACATTGCTGTGCGGATTTGATTGCATCTAGCCAAAAGAGCATTAGTGAATTCAGGTACTGATGATTACTTATCACAATCACCACTCCAGCACTACAGAGACTGCTCCACAGCCAAACGCTGGGGGGCTTTAAACACCCCTACTACCTTATATTGGACACTTTAATGCTGCTTTTCTATGGGTGTAACACAAGCTGTGTGTATTATCCTGTATCAGCAATAAGTGCACTTTGAATGAAGAGAACTTAACAATAAAAGGAGCAGTCTGGACACTTTTGGACATGATGTTTTAGAAAGTGTCCTAGGTTTTTAAAGTCTCACCAGTTAAAGGTCACTACAGGCTCAAGTGCTGAAGTTGGAGCAAAGTGTGACTTGAATGCTGAGTTAAACAGACGTCCTCTAACTGTCCAGCCCTGCGACCCATCAGAGCAAGCCAGCAGAAAAATTCAATTGTGCCATGCCACGCTATCTCCTCTCCACTGTCTCGGGTTAAAGGGGGCATTCAGGCCTCAGATTCAGCCCTTATAGAGACACTTTATCTAGATGTGTCAAATATATTGTCTCTGCTGAAAATGTTCTGCTGTGAAATGGTTTTCCCTCTTCTGCTCTCTGGTTTATTTCTCTCATGCCGCCGCCCCAGAGGAGCATTCAGCGCCTCTGCAATCTGATTACTGAAACACACTGATGAAAAAGACAGTGAGAGCACATTAGCTCTGGCAGTTCTCCTGCAGCCCGGCCCTCGCTTAAAGAATCAAACACTAATCATTCAAGACCTCTTTCAGCTCTTGGTTAAATCTGGGTTTCTTATTTACATTAGTGCAGATATAAAAATATATTACTGCACATGGAACAAAGACACAGGCTCAGAAAAAGCGGCGAGGGATCTACAATAATGAGGGAGCGGACTGCTGGAATCAAGGTTCGGATTCATGAAAGTTTTCCTTCTAATGTTGGACAAACGGGAATAAAAAATAAACGGGATACAGGTTCTCTAAAGAACTCAAGTAGTAATTTCTCTTGAGAAAACTGTTCTCTTACATTGGCTCAGAGAGTAAAACAGGTAAAACAGTAAACTAGAAGAAGAAAAATAAGCAAAAATAAGCAATGATCTATTTTAACACATATTTTGCTAAATTCATTATAATTATATTATTGCTATCTACAGGTTGCTAACTCAGGTTATGGGGTGCATCCGTGTTCACACAGTCCTAATTATATCTGAACACATGTGTCCGGCACCACCTCTGAAGATGGTTTGAGTGACTGGATTACAAAGCGTCTCCTAAATCAATCAGACCCCTTTCACATCTGTACTTAGCTGCAAGAATGCGTGTTACTGCCAGCAGTAAACAGGTCCTTAGCATACACCGCTGTGTCTGTGTGCTGGATTCACTTCCAGTTTTTTATTTTGTATGTTAAAAACAGCCTGCTCTTTTCTAGTTTTGCTTCATGCTGTTATTTGTCCTCAAACCGTTCCCTGGACTATTCCATGGTTTTCATATGAACTGGATAATGTATTCTGCATCTTCTCTCAATGACAAACATCGTATCAAAGGAAATCTAAAATATGCCTTCTCTGAAGGAAAAACACACACAGAGGAAAATACGAAACGAGAATGCAGTTCCAGATTCTGGCTTCATTTGCACTTTTAATGACTGTAACAGTTGTGCTTGAAATAGCTCTCCTCTTTCATGTCGACGTTGTGTGAATCCTTAAGAAGAAAAACAAGCCCTTTCAGCGCCACGTGTGGGTCACTAATTAACGTCAGGGGAAAAGAAAAGAACCGTGTGTGGATGGAAGCTCCATGACATGTTCAGCCTGCTGAAAAGCAGCCGTGTGCCTCTCACTCCTCACTCATCTCCAGAGCAGAGTTTACCCTTCAAAACAGCAGAGCTCAGCCAGGCATGAAACATGGCTGAAGCTCAGGACTCAAAGTTCAGCACGTTCTTTAAGCACACTTTACTTTCTGTCAGGGCTGATTTCGCTGTCTGAATATACTAAAAAAAAACATGATTCTTTTTTAAATGTTCCATTCTACCCTCAACAGTTACATTCTAGCATCTATGCCACATCATTTAAGCTGTCAAATAAGAAAACAACTTCAGCTTCTTTCTTTCAACTTCAGCCTGTTTGTTAAGACTTTTGGCAGCTGTGGGTGTTTTTCACAAGTTCTCCTGGAGGGGGCACTCTTCACCACTCTCTTGAGCAGAAAGACCGGGATCAATTGTGCTCCATTAAGCAGACCTTTTAGAAGCGCATAGCCTACTGTCTTCTTGAACAGAGGAGATATAAAAAAGGAAAGTCAGGGAAGAGAACTTAATCTCCTCCGCACCGCATAGCCTCCTGTATTTCTATTTTCAATACCCGTACTGCTTTTTTTATGTTGTTTGGATCCTGCTATCTTCAAGCGCTTGCACTGCATGGTCCTACGTAGCTTAAGGAAATCATTAATAACCACCACGTCTAATCTTAGCATACAGACAAACATCGGGCTGGATTAAACCTGTAACCATAGCAACATTGCACTCATTCCAATGTGGAAAAAAACAAGCAGAGGGGGCAGATACAATAGAAGTGGGGCCCTTTTGTTGCCTGCCGCTGAGGCCGATCGTTACCAACCCTGAAAAGCTCTGCACTCCACATGTCCACCATCCACAGATGTGTAGATTATGAGCGAGTGGGAGCATGTCCAGACATGGCCCTGTTTCCTTGATCTGTGTGTGGATTCAGTGGGTCAATATCTATTAAAGAAGACATTGTGGCCATTCTACACCACGCAGTCGGACATAAAAAAAATCTGCCCATCCTCACTGGTGTAGCAGCTGACAGTGCAGCATCACTTCTCCACTGAAAGGCTAGAACAGAGAGATCCAGTGTGGTGAAGTCTACACAATGCAGTCCATTAGGTTTAGCAATAATTTGAATAAATGAGTTTAAGATTGTATCAAAGCTACTGGCCTATTTACCAGTGTGCTCTTTTGGAGCAGTATTTTAGTGTCTAAAAACACTGTAGATTAAATCTGTTACAGTCTCAGATCCCTACAATGTGTGACATAGACCCAAGAACGGTATATGAGTGTATGACAATATGAGGGTGTAGCTAAATTGCTCATGTGTCCTAATTAAGCTGATGGCTAGTCAGAATTAGGTTCCCCTGCTGCACACTTACTCACTCTTTCTTCTGTGTTTTTTGTGATGGTGTCGTTTTTTTAATAAAATAATAAGGCACTGTATTCTAGTAGACACTAATATCTGGTCATTGTGCTTCAACACACAAAAATAATGAATATCTTTATCTGTATGTAAAGTAAAATGCTTAGCTTAGCTATAGTGTATTTTCTAGCCATCAGATGTATATCCCACCACTTGACAGATGCCATTGTAATGAGATAATTAATATATATATATATATATATATACACACAGTAAACCACGCTTATTTGCAGTCCAGCAGTGTTGCGCCTTCAGTTTGTCGAAATTGTTTCTGAAACTGTTCGGAAGTGCTGCACATCTGCCCTTTTGCATTTTCTGTGATGTCCGGGCCTCGTTTGGCACGCCCCTCGCCCTTGTGCTGGTTGTTTCTGTTTGGGGGCTGTATATATGACAGGCTGATATGTGTGTGTTTGTGTGTGTGTGTGTGTGTGTGTGTGTGTGTGTGTGTGTGTGTGTGTGTTTTTAACATTTTTATTCTTTATGTTAATGTTTAATTGTACAATTTCCATGGGCATATTAAACAAGACTGATCATATATCACTGTTTTAAAAAATAAACTTGTAGTGTTCCTGTAATCTTTTAGGGAACTTGTTCATATGGGATGGTTGTGGCCTTGTGGGTGGGAACCAAGCAGTCAGGGGTTTGAATCCTACCTTCAGCAAATCACCGCTGGGTTCTTGAGCAACACCCTTAACCCCTAGTGGCTCCTGGGAGTCTGCCCCCTGTAGTTAGGGAATGGAAGTCTTGGATAAGTGTCCGATAAATAATAGTGTCTGATATAATGCTTTGATTTTCCGTTGTAAAGACCATAAAGACTTAAAACAGAGGCTTAAGCCATGTCCAACACTATGTTCTTTGGACTATTTTTAAGTATGTATCATTTTGTTGGGATTTTGTGACATGTTATTAGTGCTGTGTCCTCTATTAGCATTTCAGCACCAGCATTAGCTTGGTTTCAAGCCTACGAAACAGAAAACAAAGGGTTACTATGGTAATCATAGATAAGCCACTGCACTTGTTGAACAAAAGGGTTCCTTAAATGATCTGTTCTTGGTGAAAACCTTTTCACTGTTTACATGATGTTGCTCGATCATATTGTCCTCTGCAATGAGTTTCCACTGCTTGTGCTAATGACCTCCGAATATACAGTATTTCGGTACAC
Organism: Clupeocharax schoutedeni; assembly: GCA_037974565.1. NCBI lineage: Eukaryota > Metazoa > Chordata > Actinopteri > Characiformes > Alestidae > Clupeocharax > Clupeocharax schoutedeni. The sequence goes on along the minus strand of JBBPDH010000002.1, from coordinate 16,076,379 downwards.
TTTGGACTCTTCACCCCATGATGATGTTAGGGCACTAGCTCACAATGGTAACTCACATATAGAGCCCAAACACTGGTTCATGCGTTCATATTCTCCCCTTTCATTAGTATCCTATCTAAATCCAAACAGACTTCAGGTCTTTCAAAATCCAGTTCCTAGAGTGAGAACAAAAACGCACACATCATATCTATCCATAGTCAGGTGCACTGGTAAAATTACCTTAAAAACTCTCCATGGACCCATGGCCCCAGCATATGCTGGGAAGCTCCTTCATTTTTACAGACCATCCAACACCTGTCGTCTGACTGTTCCTTACACTAGACCTTCCTCTAGAGTGGTAGATCTTTGTAGTCTCCAAACTGTGGAATTTTCCACCCCTTTCTCCTCGGAATTGTCTTTCCTTCTTCAAAGCTCTTCTAAAGACTTTAAACAGCACTTTGTCTTTTTGTAAGCATTGTAAAGCAGACTGGGAAATGTAAAAGGCACTATATACGCGAAACCATGCTCCTAATGTGTTGCATTATAAATATGCAAAATTCTTTCCTTCAATAGGTCAGATTGCTGTAATTATATTTAAAGAAGCATGCTGGACCAAGCCATTCTCAAATTATAATCAGCATCATAATAGTGGTGTAACTGCCTTCTTTTTTATCTTCACTGACAGAATTTTTTTTAAGTCAGTGGTTGTATTTATTAGATACAACAGTAGCCTTTGAATATTAACTGCTTGTATATTCAGTTATACATTTTGTTATAATCTATAACACTACCTTACTCTTTGCTCATGATGGTCAAAAAACCTTTAAAAAAAACAAAAAGCTTTTCTCCATTCCAGACAGACCTCTGATCTAACATAGCAGCTCTGCTGCACATCACTTTCTCAACCAAACACCAGGGGGCAACCAAGAGATTAGGCCTTCAGTAAGCTGCCTAAAAGTGCATGAGTGAGTTCGTGTCTGCGTGTGCGTGCCTGCCTACCTGCGAGTGTGTGCGTGTGAAAAAGCGTGTGCGCGCGCTTGCGTGAGAGAGTGTGTGTGAGTGCGTGTGCGCGCGTGCGTGTGTGCGCCTGGGTGTAGTGTTGCTTTCGTCACAGAAAATTATGAGTAAATATCGACGTTTGGCTTAGAGCTGAACGGCGTTACCGCCCCAATGCGTCCATTGAGAGGCACTGTGAATTAATATAACTAGCGTGGACAAAAGTATTGGGACGCAGAGCCAATATAGTGCATGAAGATGCTGACTGTACCCAGACTGTGTCTTGCATCTTGTATCTTGCATGCACAGAAAACATTGATTTGGACCAAAGATCTCCACTATATGAGCTGCAGCTGTTTAGAAAACAATAGAATTTTATATTTTTAGTCAAATTCAATAACAAAAATCAATCACCACACTCTATATTGCACTCTCTTTTTAGTCCTGCTCTGCACACGCTTGTGTAGCCTTATGGAGTTTCTGTTTCGAGTCCTTTGTGTTGCATCATGGCCCGAGAGGTAGTGTAGTGTGTGTATATGGCAGAAACGACAGTAAACACCTATATACTTCAGTCAAAGGTCAGATGTATGTAGAGCAACATTAAAGGGGACTGCTTATGTTAAATCAGTGCCCAAAATGTATGTACTGTATGATGGTGATGAGTAATCATGTGTATTGTTGATGTAAAGGAACTGAGGTGAATCTCACACTCTATTCTTTACTGTGGATGCTCTATATAGTGCTCCTGTTTTCCCAGAGACAGTAGTGATTAGGGGATCATTTCACACACACAGTGCTAGGCTGCTGCTACCATATTAGTATCCAATAAAGAACAAAATGAAAAGGATCAGGTTTCCTCTATTCTAACAGTAGGCTGCCGAGAGCATAAGAACATCCACAGCTGAAATAGGACACTTCTATATTTAGTGTGATTTGCTTTGACGCATTTTTTATAATTCTTTGCTTTGTGACTGCTGAGTGACTTCTCCGAGATCACGAATGAAATAACACAGAGCCGAACGTCGAATGTGTTTTCCTTTCCGAAAGCCACGGGGTCAAGTGGAGTGTCCGGATGATTCTCGATTTTCAATTAGTAAATTTACATAACTAAATTGTCTGTGTTTGGACCATAGAATATCATCACGACCGGGACCTTCATACGAAGACGGGTGAAGATGATTGTGACCCCAAGAGAGAGGGAGAGAGAGAGAGAGGGAGAGAGAGGGAGAGAGATCTAAACGGTTCATGAGATTCCCTGTCTGCCTGGTCCACATCTGCTTTGCTATAAAAAAGAATAAATTGCCTCATGCATGAGAATGTTTTATTTTATTTTTTTTGGTGGAGTGAAAGCACAGTGACCCCTGGAGTCAGTGTTTCATTCTGTGCCTGCAGATTAACTCACTATTTTTTTTGCCCTGGACCCATGGAACCAAATATGGTTTATTTTGGCCAAACAGTATTTGGGGGGGAAGCCAGGGGAAAACTAATGGGATTTTAGACAGCAGAATTCACTCCATTAGACCCGTTCTATTGCTATTTCTCTCACACTTTGCTGTCTGCTTTGTCTCTTTCTTCTTTTTTTTCTTTTTAACCGATACAGATAGTGATTAGCAAAAATTATACATATATTGCCAGATATGTTCACACATACAAAGAATTTGTTTTAGTGACAGAACTCTACAGTGCAACAAGATGACAGACACGAAACAAGACAATAAAAAGGTAATAAAGAGTTATATACAGAAATACAAAATATACAAAATAGTGTGCAAAATAGCAAAATAGCAGGGACACAATATATACACTACCGGTCAAAAGTTTTAGAACACCCCAATGTTTCAAGCTTTATTTAATCGAATTTCAAACAGTTCA
>JBBPDH010000002.1:15974379-15989523 GCA_037974565.1 Clupeocharax schoutedeni | reverse complement strand
ACATCCCTTTCTGGTTTAGATTAGTAAATAATTCCTCCATTGTATTCTTAAAGATCTCAATCTTTGATCCTGGTGTTTCCTTATATACAACTGACAAGTAGGTTTTTTTCTTTTTTCCATTATTATTTCCACAGTTATACGCTCCATCACTCCATCAATAATAGTCGTGATTCTTCCCACTCTTTTGTAATTTAGGTTTTTATCAACATAAAGTGCCCCCCCACCTCCTTTTTTGTTAATCCTATTTAGATGTAGGAATTCATATCCATTTATTTCAAATTCTTCTTTTCCAGGGGTAATCCAAGTCTCTGATATGGCTATTACATTGAATGGTTGTTTAAATTGTGTTATATATTCCTTAATTGATTGAAAGTTTGCATATAGGCTTCTACTATTAAAGTGTACCAGATTACAATTAATGAACGATTGTTATTTATTTATTTATTTTTTTGCCCTCATAGTTCACTGACCAGTCGCTCAGTTGTCTCAGTGTTTGAGCTCTCCGTGCTCGACATGTCGGCGGAATAACATAACATAAGGAGCGGGGTCACGTGACTCCACACGCGGTAGTGTTTTTAAAGGGACAGTAATCTAAATAATCCACCTGGAAACATTCGATCGATTATAGGTTCTGAATGTCGGTTTCGATTACTTTTCGATTAATCGTCCAACCCTAGTTTTTCGTGTTATATGTTGTAGGAGTACACCATTTCAAATATTTGTATCTATAGGTCAAATAATGAATCTTCTGAACAAATGAAATATGTACTTATCATTATTATTGTTATTATTAACAACAGTAATTAATAATAATGCATCTAAAATTTTAACAATACATCAATAACCGGTTAAAGTCATTTTGGACCATTTCTATCAGCCCATTCTAGGATTGTCAGTAGAGAGTCCAGTATCACAATGCTTGGTACTGAATAATACTGTGGCAGAAAGCAGAACACACTCGCACGCATGCACGCACACAGCCTAATTAGCATTTTCACGTCAGGAAATTTGCTACCTGAGAATACTGTCTGCATTGCAGTATTGAAAATATGTTCAACATTCAATTCTTTGTGTGACACTATGCCATTTCACATTAAATTTTGACATGGTCTTTGTACCCAGTAGTAGTAATAAGTAGCTAATAATAAGCAGTAGTTTTTGGACAGTGTGACTACAGTATTACAGGGGGTCATTGGCTTATGACACAGATACACTTCGACGACAGTGATGTGACCCGAATTTTGGTGTAAGTTGAAACGCGGCCTACCCTGAGTCACGTATCTATTCTAACAGAGTTATAAAATCATAATCTAGAACATAAGAACACAAAAAGCCACAGAGGAAAAGTACACTGTACTGTAGTACCAAAAAAATGACAGAATGTAAGAAATGGCGTTACGATCTAGTACCCCCACATGTTCTTTAAGTATGATGCTAACAGCGTATCCCGAAACACTCGCGTCTCAATGTTTTAAAACGCTTTTATGGGATTGAGCGTCTTAAACTCGAAACCTTGTATGTCGAGGCTGTAACCCGAGGACCCCCCTGTACATCGATTTTATGGTCTTCAGTTTCTTTGTGATTTGATAAGCTGTTATAGGCAATGTGCCACATTACAAAAAAGTAAAAAGTATGATTTTCATACACTGCACTAAATGTAGTAAAACAGGAAGATGTATGTTCTCTATAGTGAAACATACAGAGAGGCATATTACGGGGTCATTCCTCACAGTATTAAGTGTGGTCACACTTCCCACCCTTTGTGCAAATAAGTAAAATCCAAAAATGACAGCAAAAACATGCATTAATGTGTGTATTTATGTATAGCTGACATTGTTTACCTAGATGGAGATCAGAAATCAACCGTGGAAAAGGGGCACAGTTCTCACACAACTTCACATCACCTAGTTTGATAGTTGATCAAGCTTATCTTTCAGGTGCGGCGGTGGCGATGATATTAATAGACGTTACTGTAAATAGGTTTGCTAAATCCATTATAATGTCACTCTGTGTGGCTTATCAGAGCGGGGTTACAGGCTCTTCTGCGGAGTATCTGGCTGCGCGGTAGAGGCAGGCAGTCTGTGTCTGAGACGCCGTTTGCTGAAAGGCTTGTGTGACCGCCTCCACTGTTCCTCTGTGCACTCTGTCTGCACGGAGCGTTTGATTATAGAATGATGGAAGGAATGTCTTCTCTCTCTCCCCTCCCCCTCCCCCCTCTCTTTTACACCTTCTATCAGTGGTAAAGTATTGAGCACTTCTTTCACATGACATTTAACTAAAACGACACTGCTGACACATCCCCTCCAACTCGGTGTCTGTGAGCGCGATATCTGAATATGTCCCTATTCTTCTTCTGGGCACGTACGGTATAGAAGGGTTCTCTTGCTGCTGCACTGCTTACTTTCATGCGTATAATAGAATGTCCTCTGTGCCTGGGTTATTATGGCTTCAATGAAGTGGCGTTTATGAGATTTGTGACTTTACACCAAGGCCGTGCTTTTCTGCTTTTCTGTTAGTTAGCGCTAATTGTCTGGATGGAGAGTGGCCTCACGCTGGCCATCCCACGGAGCAGCTGGGGGTCCGGCTGGGCCAGGCATAGAACCGCGTCCTCCCTTATTGTCCTGTTACCCCCTGTGGGGCGAAAACAGACCGCCTCAGCGGCCCAGGGCGTTCAAGCCCAGCAGAGCCTGTCCTTCCTGGTCGGGAGACGGTGGAGGCACAGCCGCCAGAGCATGCAGGCCAGTTGGGGGAGGGTGGGCACAGAGAAAGAGCCAAAACGTTTCGGTCTCACTGAGTGCATAGTTTACCTCCTGCTGAAAGTGGGAAGCTCTCACACGCACTCTCCCTCCTTTTGTATTATGTTTGGAGAATATTAGACAATAATGAGTCATTTAATGTTTTGGACTCTCTCTCAAACAAAAAGGCAATTACCGTTAACACACCAGATACCAGTTACCAGATACACACACCCCAGATACACACACCCCAGATACACACACCAGCTGTAGTCAGTCAGCCAAGACATGTTTGGCCTCCAAACTCTGCTTCTTTAGTTTAGAACTGCTCAATGTGGTTTAGGACAGCCCTGGGGTTTCCTGGGGTCACTGTCTCTAGCTGTGAAGATTTGTTCCTTTTTATTATAGTCATACTGTGTCCTAAACCACATCAGCAAGGCTGTGTCATCTTAACGAAGAGCTGCATGGCATTTGAACAGGTTGAGTGAATGTTTTGAGAAGTGGTTTAGGCTGTCTGAGCGATTGCTGAGCTCTTGTTACCATTTAAAATGTTTGGAACTGCTGTCCTAAGAAGGTTCGACGCTAAACACATATTGGCTACATCTGTGGTAAGTGGATGATCGTGTAAACTAGATGTTTGCTGAACTGTTCTTTTACTCCTGGTCATTAAAACTTCCCCTGGATGAAAAAGAAAGAGTAACACACACACACACACACACACACATGTAACTGTATGGTCTTTTTTGTGCCGACTAACATCAGGAGTTACACATTTTTAAATATTGTTTAAAGCTTGTACAATTTTGGATTCACGTAATAATTGTACATACACTGTGTATCCAAAAGTATCCGATGCATATTCTGTTTAGTGTGCTGATGCATATGTTCAGGTACACACACCCAGCTTGTATAATCCCCATAGAAAAGCATAGAATGGGAAGCTCTAAGGCAGCCACAGATAGTCTTTAGCTCACTATGTCCATTGGAAAGCATCTTCTGGACTCTGGGCTGTGGAGAAATGGAACTTCTCTAGAGAGGTGGGGGTCCAGCCTGATGTCACTAATCCTCCTCTCGCTGAATGCCGTCAAATCCCCATAACAATGTTCCAACATCTAGACATGCTGAAGAGTAATGCTCATTGGAGACATGTGCTGTGCTTTGCACTTTCAAACGCTTCTTTTTTTTTTAAATCTGTGGGAGAAATATTTTCCCGCTTTTTTGTTTAACGTGTAGCGGAACGGCTGCTGTTGAACCCGCTGAGGTCCTGCATGATGAGAGCTGCGGCTCTTGTTTGAGGTTAGAGTTGTTTAAGCATCAGTAAAAAGCAACAAGTTTGAAAAAGCGCGGAGTCCTTGAGGGAGAACGATGTCAGAGTGTCTGACACCATCGCAGCAGCCGCGTTTGCTGTTCTAAAGAAAACGAAATATTCCTTTAAAGCCTCCTGACTCTCGCTACCACATTTTCTCTTATTCTCTCTCTTTCCCTCCCTCCATTCTTCCTTTCTTGAAACCCTTGACATGCCTTTTCTCTTCCGAGAAGTGTGTTTTACTCAGTAATAACAGACAGAGAGTTGTGAGTAATAATAGTGAGGGAACAGGCTGTTAGTTAGTTAATGATTTCAGAACCTTATTGTCATTTTCTTCAATGTAGCTTTTTTAGTTCACTGTTTATAGTCTAGTAAACCTTTTTAGATGACTGTTTTTCAATGTGTGTGTTTGTGTGTGTGTTTTTCAGGCACCCCTTTGATGGTGAGGAGTAGCAGTGACTCTGCGCTGGGACCCCCAGGAGAAAGTGCACAGCACAGTGCGGAACAGACCAATAGGCCAAATGTAAGAGATTTATATAATAATATTTATATAATAATAATATAATTGTTGTCACTGACTGGCCACTGATATCTTTACTGTATTGTTCTCTTGCTCCAAAGTGATTTATACAGCATCAGTCATTCTTCATTAGTAGGAATATTCGAATAAACTGTTTTTGGGTGGAGTCATTCTCTTTTTAAATAGAGGCCTAACAGCTGGTAACAGAGAGACTCCCGCAGTCTGTGCATTTCTCCATGCTAACACAAACATTCTCTGCTTAAACTGCTTATGTCACCGCATGTTTCCATTGTTGTATTTTGTCATTTGCCCATATTTGTGTGTACTCTTAGCCACTAAAATGCTAATAGGAGTGAGGAAGGGTAGAGAAACTATTCGGCTGTAATGGAGGAAGAGCGAAGTGGTAGTGATGGACTATATGGATGTGTTTATGGTGCTTTGCCGAGTTAGCAGAGTATTCTGTCTATTTGTCTCCTTGAGAGCTCCCTCTCTCTCTCTCTCTCTCTCTCTCTCTCGCTCGCTCGCTCTGTCCTGCTTAATGGGCTGATTCCAAATAGATGGAGTTTTTTATGATTACCACTCTGCTCATTCAAGCCCTTTTATTGAAGCACGGTAGATGACATTAATACACTTCATATCTCTCTCTCCCGCTCTCTCTCCCTCTCTCTCGCTCCCTCATGCTCATGCACGCTCTCACTCACTCACTCACTCTCTTTTTATCTCTCTCTTTCTTTCTCTCTCTTTTTCTCACTATCTCTCTCACTCTCTCATGCTCTCACTAACTCACTTACTCTATCTCTCTCTCTTTCTCTCTCTCTCTCTTCCTACCCTTTTCATTGTCTATTTTCTTTTCCACTGCTTTCTCATTCTCGCTCTTTCTTTTTTCTTCTCCCGGCTCCCCTCCCCACACACTTACTCTTTTTCTTTCATCACTCTTTCTCTTTTGGTCCCACTTTTCCTCCCACCTATAATTTTTCATTAAAGATGTCTTTCATTTTCCGCAACATTTTCCTGCTCCTGTGTTTAGTGGTCAGTGACCTCGTCGTTAAATATCTTGTTTCCACGCTAATAGTGTCCTGAACTTGTGGCCGAGATGCTGACCCATGCCTGCTGCTGTTAATTAATGAGAATTGCGATGTTCTGCACTCGTGAGGCTTAGTGTGGTTCGCATGAGTGATTTATGCCCGGCCTGCGTACTCTCTGCCGGGTCTCCACGCGTGTTGAGCGTCTGGGCATTCCTGCAGGATCAGGTGACGCGGTGGTGGCATGGGGCTGTTATTTATGCGTCTGCGCAGGGAGGGGTACGTTCTTTTTGTCTTACTCTTCTTGCACATGACTGACGCCTGATGCCTTCCAGTTAGGGTTGCCAGGTGATTTCCAACCAAGTAATTGTTCAAAACCCCCCTAAACTACACATTCAATCTGACAGAAGAACAAAGTTTTACGCAAAACATTTACAAACAGTTTACACAGTATTATCCTAAAATATACTAAATCAAACTAAAAACAAATAAATACAAATAGCGCTATATTATATATTTCACAAATTCAAGCAATGACTAGAGGAGAAATCTGGAACCGAACCTGTTCTTACCATTTCACAAAATATCTCCTACATTTTTACAAACCAAACAAATATTGATGCTGTTTACTGCTTTCTTGTTTGTGTGCATTTATTCTAATGATAACTAGGTGCCTACAACTTTTGCATAAGCCCAGAATGCACCATTTATAACCAGTACAATGTTAATAATGTTGTTCATGCTTACACAATTACACAGTGACATGCAAAAGACATCAGAACAACCAACAAAGAATGTATCTGTCGGATATACTTCAGACCGTCATATAGAGTCAAGCTCATAATAACCCTGTTATGGTTTATATTGTATATCACGCTTCTGATGGAGTTTCACATTCCTGTGAAGAAAGGGTATCAGCCATTTTAAAAGGCTGTAAATGTTAGCTTGTGCTTCTTAATCCTGCTTCTGGCAACCCACAGGAAAGTTCACTATTCCCTGCCCATCACACCTGGTCCAGCTTACAAAGAGCGCTATAATCAGTTGGTAAGATGGATCAGGTGTGTTGAATGAAGTAATACTTGAAACAATGTAGCGCTGTAGGTTGCCAGGATCAGGATTTAAGAAACGCTGTTCTAGAATGCCTTTCATCAAAGCTGGCAGTTGGAAAAGAGCATATTCATTTAGGCTACTTTTGAAAGCTCTTTTATTAGTTACTTGCCGAACAAAATCTTCCTCTCAACAAGACAGAGTAAAGTGTGTTAGTGTTTTGATGGGATATGTGGAGATTGCCTGGAGGAATTGTGACCAAACGCAGTTTTCTCTTTCCCCCAAATGGAGTTTATCAAAAAGGCCGTTGTGATGCTGTTGTCACAGAAGGTTGTCATACACAGATGAACCTCCACAATAACGTGTCACAGGAGACTGACTCTCTAAAATGAAGGTGTTGTGTGGTGCAGCCAGTATGATGCTATGGGCAGAGTTCTGCTGGGAAACCCCATGTTCAGCCATTCATGTGGTAAATCTGACCTAAGCAGACCAAGTCCAGCTCTTCATGGCTTCCAATCCCTACCGCACAATATAATAGATAGTGGCTATCCCCTTTCCTCACAGCATCCCAGGACATGTCCAACCCAAGTCCCCCGCCCCCTCCGTCCCTCACTGAGTGAATCAGGAAACTCCCTCTCCCCAGGTGACAGGAGTGAGAGTGGACAGCGGAACGCTAATGCTGGAGCGTGATCTTTGTCTCTCTCTCTCTCACACACACACACACACACACACACACACACACACACACACACACACACACACAGCTCAGCCAATGTTCCGGAACTCTCCCTAAAACATTCTCAAACAGAGGGGGACTTCCTCCCAGTGCAACCTGATTCAGCCCCCTCTCTTCCTCACTCCCTCCTTTCTCTGTCTTAGTCTCCGGGACCTTTTTTCTTTTGTCCTCCTGTCCTCCTTTTGTTTGGGGTATCCACTGTTCATCAAGCAGACTGTTGTTTTTGCAGCTCGCTCATTGCCCTGAGGCCTCCCCGCCTGCGGCCATCCCCCTTTCCCGCTTTTCTTTTTCCTCTTTTCTTTCTTTCATTACTTGCTCTCTTACTTCTTCCCTCCCTTCACCGGTGAAGTCAGCCTGCCTCATTTCTGTGACTTTATTCTATTCACACCCCAGAGATTCAGGCCTACACACATCATCATAATGGTTTATGTAGTGGAATATGGAGCAGGGATCTGATCCGGGTGGATATTTGTGTACAGTTTTGCTGTATTTACTCTTACTCTGATGTGGGAAGCACAGGGCATACCATGATGGACTTGAGGGAGGAAATGAGGAGAAAGGAATGAAGATAAGAGAGAAATAGTGGGAACGAGAGAGTGAAAAAGTGGAAAAAGCAGAAGGAGGGCAACATGGGGTTTGTGATTGCTTAGTCAGGTGTCTCTTCATCATTCTGACTCCGTCCTGTTGTCCTGCATGTCTTTCATGTGGTTCAGTGAGGGCTAGCCAAAACTCAGCTAGAAGCCCTCAGAGCGGGGAGGCATTTTTTTACGGCTGTGTAACGCCACTTACTTTAAGATATTCCAAAAAAAAGGAACCACCAAAGGCCACGTGAAAGGAAAGCTTTGAAATCCAGCTCCCTCTTCTCACTGATAACAATGCCATGTGGTTTTCAGAGTCTGTGAAGGTGAGCCGCAGAGTTGTGGCCACGTCTCTCGTCTCCCGGCTTTCGTTCCAACCTCACATCGTTCCAAATTCTGCGTCTAGTATCAATTTAAATTCTGAGATGCTTTCCGATTAGAGCTCATTTTTGGGACCTTGGCAGGCGTCTCTTTCGCTTTCGGGGTGTTTCCGGAGCGGCGGCTCATGAATGTACTATGCAAGTACTAGCATGTGTGCCTCGTTCTGTTTGGGTTGCTTCTGATGCTGCTTTTCCCCCGAGCGCTAATTAAAGACGGGCGTTGTTTTCCTTATGGCCGTTGATGGTTGTTGTGCTGGCGGCCATAGTGTGAGCAGTGCGTCCTCTCAGAAATCCCAGAGGTCATCTCTCTGGGACTGTGCCATGGTCAGCAGTGTTTTCCTGCTTCGAATGCAGGTGTTTTCCTCGTTCTGTGGTGGTGAGATTATCTCTGAGTGCCCACTGGTCCATGGAGAGGCACAGAATTAATGAGCGAATTCTGCAGTGTTCATTTGGAATGGATGTTGAGATGTAGAATATTGGTCAGAAGCACTTCACTGCAGTGTGTTGACCATGTAGACCAGAGCTAAAAGGTTCAGCTGTTTCAGCAGTTATTGTAGAATACGGCTGATGCTGGGGAAATCCGCTCCAGATGTGGAGACGTTGACACTGAGTTTCAGCCAGAAACTCAAATCTCCAGGATTGGGTTCGCTTTAATCCGACCTATGTAACATGAAGAGTGATGTCACTGCAAAGGCAGCGCAAGGTCATAGTAACCTCACATCGAGTTTCTAATGTGACAAAGCTCCTGAGTTTCCTCATCTCCAAGGGATATCTGGTAAGGAACCTAGCAGAGTCAAATATGGCATTAAAGTGATATTTGGCCTCCGTGTTGTCCATGTAAAGAATTTCCGAAGTTAAAGCTTCATTCTGGAAGCACCAGGAGCTCCTCGCTGAGTTGTAGCCCGGTCCGGAAAGTGTGCTTACTTGATATTCCCAGTGAGACACTGAGTGCGTGTCTTTTTCTTTATTATTTTTAGCAGAAACCGAGCAGACTGTCATAATTGCACATCAAAAAAGGGAAAATATATCTGATCTTATGCTCATATTTTTCATGCAGTAGAACTGTACAGTGTGGTTACTGTTATAATATAATTATACAGACTGTCAGGTATTTGGAGGTATTTCAAATAGAGTGGTCTTATAACCATCAATCAAAACTGCATGTGCGTGACTCGTCTTGGGCAGCTTTACAGGTTGGAGCAAAAACACTTTTTCAGCTGCATTCAGGCCAAGGCCAGTGTAGTGATATGCATATGGGTTGTGATTTAACTTTGGCACGGAACAGTTTGTCTTAGACCTATTTGGGTTGAATTAGTTTTACTCAGGGGGTGGACAGCTGTAATGTCAGTAATAGACGCTGAGGCATACTGGCATGGATCCACAATGTGCTTTACGGAGTAATGACACGAGGGTAAACTACCTGTTTTGTGGGGACTCCGAGTTCTTGTAAAGAAAGTAGTCCTTTTCAGATGGGATCTCCGATACATTTACATTACATTTACATTTACATTTACGGCGTTTAGCTGACGCTCTTATCCAGAGTGACGTACATCAGTGCTTAAGAAGTCCACAACTGTTTCTTACCTGAAAAACAGCATAAATCTGAGTCCGCTGTTTAACCGAAGTACTGCAAAGTGCTCTGATAGTAGCCAGTGACGGCTCTTTTTTGTTTTTAGTGACCAGAAGAGGTTGGTATCTATGCTAAAATAGGTAAGGAGTTTAGCCTACCAGGTCATCCAGATCTGCCTCCAGCTTTACTACAAAAGAAGAACACATGAAAGAACCCAAAGCTCTAAACCTCATCCAGAGCAAGACTTCTGAATATATCTGCCAACGTTTGTTAAGGACGGTTTTCACACATGGGCCCAGTAGTTTAGTCCGAATCTGCATGCAGGTCTGATTCCAGATGTTTTTGGGGAAGTTCCCCACCGCTCCAGAACAAAACATAAATGAGTTACCTGCAGTCCCAACCAGTGTTTAATGTTCCTGCATCCCAAGCCCAGTTAAATGTTGATACCTGGTTAGAACAAACTGGTTCTTTTTGTTCCACCTTGAAAACCACAATAAGTGTGAATCTGCTATCATCTTCAGTTCTACCTCCTACCACACCTCGAACAGAACACAGGGTGGACATAGAAAATGTTTAAGGACCATTTCTATATTTTTTTCTTGACTTTTTTTTAGTAAAAGGACATTGTTTCTAATTTGCAGACTTTTTTTTGCACTTTTTCACGCAGCGAAGGCGCATCTGTTACCTTTTTCCAAAATCCCCAAATCCAAACCTTCGGTAAGATCCATCACTCGTGTTTATCGCGGTAAAAGCGGCTCGCCTTATTTCGGTCTAGGTGAATGAGGTGGTGTGCAGTGGATTGTCACCTGCTAGAACAGGTTCCACACAAGTGTCCCGGCTCCGGAGTGGTGAAGGAGGATTTCTGTTTGGAGCCTTGACTTATACACAGGAGAGTTTCTGATGACGTTTTTTGATTGCCATGGGCGACTCAAAATGATTCTCTTCACTGACAGGGATATGAGCGGGGGTTCTCGCTTGAGACAGTTTTGTGCGAGCTCATTTTGGGTGTCCCCTTTCGTTCACTACACAGACCACCCTTTTCTCTTTTGAAACTTGAAACAATGAGTAACCGGACAAGCTGAACCAATCATGTTCTTCCCGGCCCAGTGTGAGGGGCGGATCGTGAAAAGCCCCAGACCCACAGCCTCCCAGACCACTGTTTCAGGAAAAGGGACTCTAGACTGTATAATTTGGGTGAAAATGGTAACAAAACAAATATATTTGTTACTGGTTATTAATGTTAGTTTGTTTTTATTCCACACTGGCTTGGTTTGATGCCTTTGATTCATAACCAATCAGACGGGAGAATTGTTTTTGGTCAGTATTTGTTTGTTTGCTGCTAGTGTTGGTATTTTATTTAAAATGTGAAAACTGCTTTAGAGATTCCTCAGGCAAGTTCAGCTTGAACGCAGATGAGTGTAGTGTTGTTTCATTGGGGGTGTAAATTAGGATCCGATCTGCTCTCTTTTGTCTGTTCTGCTAAAGTCACCTTTTGAAATCCGAACTGTCGTCTTAAATCGCTAGAAATTACGCTTTTTTGTTCCCTTTTGTCTCATTTTTCATACTGCTGTAAAATTCAGCTTAGAATCACATGAACACGCTTGCGTTCTCTCTTTATTCTCTTCCTCTCCATCTCTCTCTGTCGTTCTCTTTCTGTCCCCCTCTCTCTCTCTCTCTCTCTCTCGCTCTCTCTCTGCCCAGTGGGGGTAATTAAACTGGCACTTTACACTGATGACGGATCGCACACAACAAGAGGAAACTGCACACTCTTAGGTGTGTTTGTGTGATGTGTGTGTGTGTGTGTGGGGGGGGGGGTGATGCCAGTCAAAGGAAGCTGAAGGGAGGCATTGCTTTGCGCCGTCACCGTAACACTTTGTTTTTTTGCATGTAATTTCCGTGTTAACACGCGCGCGTCGTGCCTGGGGCCTGAATGAGCAGAAGCTGAGTCTGCCGAGAGCCTCGCTCCTCATCTATTCGTAAGCCTGTGTGTGTGGGCCCGGGCAGCGAGGACTGGGACGCTCTCGCTGTGTGTAGATTAGTGTTCACTCTTTCTGGCTTTCAGCTGGATCCTCACAGGGCTGCGGAGTTGAGGAGCGCTCGCTTGCTTTATGTCCTCAGCATGTGATCTGCTGGCTCGCCTTCAGCTGCCCGAAAATACACACGTCTCCCCAAAGTGCCTAAAACTGCACCACAACCTGCCGCAGCAGAACACAGATCTCAAGCCGCGTTTTACTTTGTTACTGAGTGCTGAAGGAGTTATTAGTAACAGATCAAACAGTGGAGGTCAGCGTGGAGTTTTGGCAAAATTGGTTTTACATTATTATAAACACTAGAGAGAAATGACTCATTTGCGTTGTCAGCCTGTAAAGCCCTGTTTAACTAAAACTTTAACACTTGAGCCCTTCTATATAACACACACAGGTCAAATGCTCTCTTGACTTATTATAGATTCGTTAGGTCATTGTTATGTCGTAGGATTCATTTAAAACGTCACAGCGATTTGTTGTATTGGATTTTTTTAACATAAATTATATCGACTGCTATGTTCTGTGACTTGAATTTTATAAAATCAGTGTAGATGAAGTGTTTTTCAGGATGTCCGTACGCTAGTTTCTTGACTTTTATAGTAACTGATGTGATACGATTTTCTTTCTTTCGTCTGTTGGAATCATTTCTCTCGAACGACTGATTCCAGCATCTAAAGCTAATTATTCTCTGTCTCCGACAGCCCTTCTGTAATTCAGTCAAACACATTTGCTTGTCTTCACCTTAACCAGAATTAGAAAAAGATACTTCCGCTCTAGTGACAGTCCTCCACTGCTTGTCAAGCTGAGAGACTTCGGCACTTTGCTAGAAGAGGGAAATTAGAGGAGTCACATGTATTGCCGAGCAGAGGACAATACACACCGTAAAGCCCATAAATGATGACATGGAAATTACATGGTTCACCAGTGCCATTAACACGTCACTGTCTGGACTCAGTTCTCTTCTCTCTTCATGTTCGTATTCTTTAATGACCTTTTATCACATTAAAGCCTCTCCTGCAGAGTTTTTTCACTCCAAATGACTTGAGTGTGAGTAGTCTGTGCCAGAGTGTGTTCCTGTTGCTGTTTGTGTGGTTTCACGCTGATCCCATAGTGATGATGTTATAGGCCGAAGTGTGGCCTAAATCCTGGCCCATTAAAAGTCGGTAGGAAAAGCTCAGTAATGGACTGGGTAGCGACCTTTCAGCTAAAAATGTGATAAGATTTGGAAAGGGTCTGTGAACTTTTCCCGTAAATGCAGCTACTTTTTGTACAAGCGATCACCGGTAATTTCAGCATGTGCCCTTTGGCTCCTCCTGCAGCCAGAGCTTTTGGGGCCTTTTTTCACACGTTTCATTTAAAGCATCATTTCTTGCTCTTTTGCTCCTTTTTCTTTTTTCCCCCGTCTTCGTTCTTGCTCTCTCCCTTTCTCGCTCCCCTCCCCTCTTCTCCCGGTGACAGCCAGACGTCTGCTCGGCATGTACCTCCCCCCGGCTGCCAGCATGCCAGCGTGTCAGTAATAAGTGAGTGTGGCTGAGAAATGACAGGGTTGGAGCTCACTAATGCACTCTGAGCTGCTGCCTCCCTCACACTGCAGACTGAGAGAGGGAGAGCGAGGGAGAGGGACAGGTTGCGGTAATAAGCCTTAGTAATTGTTCAGATTGTCACTTGGCCTTTACAGCAGAACTAAGTGGGCAAAAAAGAAAGGAAGGGCCTGCAGCTCAGCCTCTCCTGCCTGTGAGGAACAGTGGCAGTTTGGGGGGATTTGGGGGGAAACCTTCATCACAGAGGCTGTTTAAATAGCACCTGATTGAAAGGAGGAACCACTCTGTGCTGGCTTTTGTTTGTGCTTTTAATGGCTTTATGCTTAATCTGACTGCCTTTGCCAAGTGTTTCAATTCATTATTAATTCATTCAACCCTTAAATAGTGCATATGCTTAAATCTCTCATTTTCATAGTTTCGGTTTTGTAATATTTTCTTGCTTTCATATTTATGACCTCCTGCATATAATGTGTCTGTAATTTGTCTGTTTATTTTCTTTCTGTTCCTTTTTGTCTTTTCTTCCACCTTTGTTACGGACCTCGGATTGTATTATTTAGATCAAATTTCGTTTGCAGTAACCATGTCGGAGAATAGAGGAGGCTGAATGGGTTTTGGAGCACATTGTCGGGGCTGAGAGTGATTCAGAGGAGAGATTATAATATTAAAGAGAATAAGGATGTGCTGAAGTCCTAAAGCAGTCTCAGTTTTTCTCCAGGGGATCAAATACTCCTATTTTATACAGATGTGCAGAAGACAGCTGGAAATGCCAGTATCCCTCAGTTTTATCTTGCCCAGAACCCCCAGTTTCTCAGTCCTCTGTACAGTGGGCAGATGGATGTCACATCATCATTTTGAACATTTTTTAACCAAAGTTCCTTAAACAGTGCATTATATGTCGATATGGCAATCACAACAACTAAGCAGTTACAGAACAGCATCGTATTTCCTGGTTGCTTAAGTGGAAAGGACACTTTCAAACAGAACTCGGAGGAACGGTTTTCTCCGTCTGGTTAATGTTTACAGTGCTGTGTAAGGTTACCGTAGACATCATTTTAAAAATAAAGAGGAAAAAAACACAATTAGAGACCTTTTTTAGAACGGTTTGTGGTTTCAGTGCTATCCAGCACTGTTGTTTTTGTGTTTGTGTACGTATTGTTTGTAGAGAAGTGAGCTCTGAAGGGCTGGACCTGCCCTGGCTTGTGGGGACGGTGTTGACGTGCAGGTTTATTTGTCTGTCCTGTGCTGCTCCTGCTGTCATTAGTGCTGCCATCCTGCGGGAGGATCTGTGCTGCTGCTAATTGCTCTGGGAGTATTTTCCATGTCTCTAATCTCTTGGGTTTAATAGATAGAAACTGTAACTCCAAAAGTATCACTTAATTCCGCTCTGCTACAACACCTGCCGTCTAACACTTTCAGGCTACAGAGGTTTGTCCATCTCAAACATACTGAACTGTTTCAGCAGTTGCAGTAGTACTCCAAAACCAAAAGTACTACATAAAATAAATAATTATCAACTAGGGGTGTGACGAGATCTCATGGTACGAGATCTCGCGAGATCAGATCTGTCTTGCGAGATGCGTTTGGTCTCGTGAGACCGTGACGATATCCTTGCGTTACTAAAAGCTGCGTCTGTGAAGAAAACGGAAAGAAATTCAGTTCGCATGAAAGAGCAAACAACCCTC
>JBBPDH010000002.1:15960270-15971663 GCA_037974565.1 Clupeocharax schoutedeni | reverse complement strand
CTCGTCTCGTTCTCGTGAACCCAGTCTCGTGTCTCGTCTCGTCTCGTGGGAAAAGCGTCTCGTCACACCCCTAATATCAACCGTTCCACAACTCTTTGCAAGGCATTGACAGGGGCTTGACTGACTGGTGTTCAGTGCAGATGTACCAGTTGCTGGAGGAACATACTGCCCTAAGGACAGAAATCCGTTCCAGCGATTAATATAACCCTCCTTCTGAGGAACCTGCTGTAGTTTCTGCATCTTCCTCAGACATCATCTTTTGTGCTGCTCATATTTATCCCAGTCTTAAGGCATCATACTTTGGGCAGCAGTTCTTTTGCATGGGTTCTGCTGTATCTGAGATTTTTTAACCTCCAGAACATTTTCCCACTTTTATCTTCATGGATGTATAATATTAAAGACAGATTTGCTGTATTCAACCAAAATGTAGTAACAAATCGTTATAATTGCTAATTATGCATAACACCACCTCAGCAGTAGCTTTAACACTGAGGATCTTACCATTTCTCTGCAGTTTCTTATTTTGCTCTTGGCATCGAGTCTTCATCATAAAATGCAGTATGTTATTTGTACATACATTCTGGCTGCATCAGGAGGCATGGCCAACAGTACATTTACTTTGTCACAGCACTTGCAGTCAGACAGTTCACCTCGTCATTCCAGGAGAGCTGAGAAAAAATGAAGAAAAAAAAAATAGGTTCTTTTTTCCTGATTTTTGCACCAGACCAGTCTTGGGCGTGGATCTGCCGTGCTGTTTAATTCTGAGTCTCTCCTTGTAAGGAAGACTACTTAAATCAAGTCAACAATATTTGCCATTATGCACAGCTTGCTAACTGGCTCGTTTCCTCTTCCACACGCTACTTTAATTATTTGAATGAACTTACTCTACAATGCTGAAACAAGGAGCAAAGTAAAGAATGCTGGGTTTTTGAAAGAATATTTTGTACAAACAGAAGTGGTTTAAATCACCAGCAAACAACACAGAGTGCAGCAGTTTGTCGCACGACTTCACCTGCAAATCCGCACAAGACTCTCTGTAGTGCTGGTGTGTACTTAAAACACGTAAATCAAAAAAGGTTCAGCCTTTAGACAGTTCCTCCAATCATCTTGCAGCAGCCCAGCGTCCTGGCCCCGCCCACAGCTCCATTCACTCCCAGAGCATCTGAGCTTCCCTGGAGGTGAAGCACCAAAGTGGGGGCACACAGGGAGCAGGGACTTTGCTCAGTGGTGCCACTAGCTGTCCTCGGATTCAAACCCACAGCTTTCTGATCACAGGGCCAACTCCCTAACCACTAGGCCACCAGCTACCCCAGGATCAGTTGGTGCAACACTCTTAACTCCTAGAAACTTACCACCAAGTTATCCTACAGCCAGGCATAATCTCGTGTGAAGTGCGTTCAGTACCCTGTTATAAATAATGAAATAAATACATACATGTGGCTGAAACTGTACTAATAGTAATATTACATGAATATGTTAATGTTTCCCTTTTAAATATGTGATTTAAATAATTCGACACTGCGTCTACAGCAATGTTCTCCGCTGGCCAGAAGCTACTATGCTGGTTATGATACTATATTATGCTATGATTGCACCGTTTTGTATAATAGAGTTCATTGAATTGTTCCGTTCAGTGGTGAGGAAGAGCATGGTTTTGGAGGTGGTGAGTGGGAGAGAAAAGGTTAATCCGTTGTGTTTATAGATGAGAGCAGAATACATGATGCCTTTTCCTGAAGCTTTAATCTTCTGAGCAATTTGTTAATGACATAACAATATGTGCTTACAGAGACAGCTAAGGAAATAAGCTAATCTGCTATTCGGCTGTAAATGAGGATCAGACAGAGCGAACGCCGCTCTCTTTGACATCCTAAGTATTGTGAAAATGCTGCGAGGCATACTGGTGTGTGTGGTAATAAAATTAATGAAACTAATAACTGTTGCACTGCAGTGTGTTTAAATAGCTCATCCTGTGGAAGTCAAAAACGGCACATTGGCAGTTATTTAAAACCCACAATAAACACAAAAGGAATGAAGAAAGTGTGACTGGAGTGTAAATGTCTCATTCTTAAAATACTTTATTCATTATGTATTACCAAGCTACCAAACTTATGTCAAAATCCCAAAATTGAAATACTTAACTTCACTTATAAGCTTTCTTGGGAGTGAGGCTGTTCATCCTCAGCGGGGCTCATGTTATCTACAATGTGGCGAAACCCAGATCGAATGTCGACATATTTGTTTATACCCGTGTGCCTCCCAGCGCAAGCTATTAAGGGAGACAGTAAACAGTCAATACTGATATAGGATGCTCATTGAAATAACTGAGTTTTAATTCGGACGATTAGCTAATTTGCAGCAAATGTGGACACTATTGATGTCACAAATTCTCAGTGGGTTTGCTTTATTTGTTCTCGGTGCTCCTTTGTGAACAGTGTATGTAAATCTACGCCCTGCTCCCACTTTGAAATCCATTTTCAACGCACTCACCCCAAACCTCCCGCTCTTATAATCAGCATCAAAGAGCTGTAGAAATTAGAGCCAATAGACATATCTGTTATTGTGTGCATAGAGCTGATAGCAGTGTGTTTGTGTGTGTGTTTTCACCCCTTAGTTAGGCACACATATGCCATGCCTGGGAACATCAGACCGTGTTTGCCCTTCTTTTGGGGGCTGCCTTGTGTCTGCGCTTATCTCTACCTCTGCTGCTGTTCGGTCCTCGTTTGCTCTTGACATGTTGTTCATTAGAAAGGGGTCAGTGCAGCGAGATTACACTGCAAGAGCAAATAAACCCAAAGACATATGTTCCATCAGATCATCAGCCACCAGCTAGATTAATCCACTCTCTGCTATAATAAGTAATATCACTAAAGCGTGGCTTAAACAGGCTAAGCAATTAGCAAATGTTAGCAAATGTGAGGGAATGATGTATTGCATGCAGGAGATACTAATTAAAATGCATTGTGGTGATAGGTTAGCGCTAGTGGGCCTTTCCAAACGTCTCTCTTGAATTTTTCATAGTTGACGGGCCTTCTTGGTGCCTCATTAATGAATAAGCTTTCTGAGTTCTGCTCAATCTGTATTCATGTGAAACATGCCACCAGTTGGGATGTAATTGTTTGTGTTGTCTTCTTTATCAAGGTCGACGTCTTCACAGTGTTCCTCCTGGTAATGTCCTTGTTATTCTATTAGAAATATTTAATTATAATTGGTTTTTTTTTGTGTTGTTGTATGCAAATGAAAACTCGACAGACAACATTCAATGATTTACTGGTTTGTTCTTCCATGACTGATCGTCATGGGTTCAGGAATGCCAGCCTTTATGGCTGGAGCCTGAGGGCAGAGTTGTGTTTAGTAGAAAGCACAATTGATTTGCATGCTGCAGTGATGGGCTGTAATGTGCAAATGTGCTGACTTAAGTTCAGCTCTCTAGCTGGAGCTGCACAGGTCAGACCAATTGCCTGTTTACCCTGGAAGCTTCTGATTACACACACTGTGCTTTACACTTGCTTCTGCAATGTCTTCATTATGCACTGAAAACTCTCAGTTACAGTCTTGGAAAGAGACCTCAGAAGTGGTATTGCATGGAAATCGTTTTACAGGGAAACCAATCAGCGTTACAGCATAATCCCTAAATTCAGTGTAATTTCGTATTAAATTCTTATGTTAGATTCAGCATGTACTGTAGATCATATCTGCGGGATATACATCAGCTATAACATTAAGACCTATAAGCTTGTGAAGTGAGGCCGTGTGTCCAATTCATCACAAAGGGGCTTGAAGAGTTTGAGATCTGGTCAATCTGAACTCTGTCATGTTCCCCAAAACCATTCTTGAACAATTTTTGCTGATAGAGGCCTCTGCTGGTCAGGAATACAGTTGCTATGAGTGGTTGGACTCAATGTTTAAAAAAAAAAAAAAAGTGACACTTCTGTCATATGTGAACACACCACAGCACACGGTGTGAGCAGCACCAAACACTTCCTCTGCATTTAACCCATTCACCAAGTGAAGCAGGGGGCAGCAGGAACACGGCGCCGGGGAGCAGTGTGTGGGACGGTACCTTGCTCAGGGTACCTCAGCGGGGCCTAGCGCTCTTGGGAATTGAACCCGGACTTTCTGGTCGCAGGGTGAATGCCCTAACCACTAGGCCACCAGCTGCCCCAAATAAGGTTAGCCGAGCCTGCCAGGAGTCGAACCTAGAATCTCGTCTAGAGTCAGACAAGTTATCCATTGCGCCCCGGGCCCACCTTTAGAAGTTGTGTTGAAGTAACATCCACATAAAAGACAGGAGACAGGACAGGGTGTGAGAGGGAGGAAGCAGAGGATAGAAGGAAATGGAGCCCGCTGATCCTCTGGCGACCCCTGATCGGGAGCAGCCGAAAGCAGAAGACTGCTTGGGTGTAAATGGTGTGATTAATGATGTAATTGCTACATCAGATTTAAGGCGTATAGCAGCAAGGCGGTGATACATTTAAACTTCTAAGCACTTCTCACTTTCACTCCAGCAGAGGTGGTCAAGGACTCCCATTCAGTACTGAAGTGAAAATATAGATGCCACTGGTCACATGTTACTCATGCTGTCAAATTTTTACTGGAGTTAAAGTACTGAAGTACTTGGTTTATAAAAATACTTAAGTATTAATAGTACAGTTTTGGTAAAATGTCACAGAATGAAACGCAACCCGAGCTGACCAAGAAAACAAGCCAGAGCTCCGTTTTTACGTGCTAACTTTATAAATTAATTAGTAAACAAACCTTGGACTTGGCGGGCAAAGTCATTTCACAGGCCGTGATTACTATCTAAAACCTCAGACGACTTCATTGCAAATTTTCACTTGTAGCTAATAAAATGTTTACAGTGTTTGCGCAGGTTGGAGGGCGAGTTTTTGTAGGTGTTATATAGTTTGTTTTAGGCAGAAACAGCACACACTTAAAACCAAATGAATCTTTAATGCTTTCGGAAAATGTAAACATTTTGTCAAGATGAAAGTGAAAGTGAAAGTGTCCATTTGCCTTAACCACTAGGCTGCCAACTGCCCCACAGATATGGCCATGGATGCGAAAATGGCACCGTCCGTCCTCTGGTGTTGCAGAAATGAAGAAACTTAATTTGATGGAAACAGGCTTCGTCAGACGGGACGTGATTACTGATTACTGAAAAAGAGCAAACACGTTTCAGAAAAGGAGGAAAAAAACTCCACTTTTAAAAGTAGCGAGTAACGAGACCCATGATAGAAGTGTAGTGAAGTAAAAAGAATGATATTTGCCTTCAAATGTAGTGAAGTGAAAGTCATAAGGTTCCAGAAAAAAAAAACACTGCTCAAGTGAAGTACAGATACTCTACTTCAGTACAGTACTCAGGTTACTGTCCACCTCTGCACTCCAGTCTTTAGTCATAATAGAAATCCTGTTCCTTGTCCCTGCGGTCCTTTCTTCTCCTGGGAGCAGGAAAGAGTGCATGACTTTGATTGACACATGCTGATGGAGTCACAGGTCAGAGGGAAGTACATCAGGGCTTTCTGCTTGCACTGACCCCTGCTACACTTCCTGTCAGAGCTGAAGGGCGCTGTGATGCATTGCCCCTGCCTTGGTGTAGTGACCGCCTCTAGAAACATGAACTCCGCTTCCCAATGTTTTACACACACACACACACACACACACACACACACACACAGTTACACTGCATATGACAATTAATGTCAAATAATGCACACAAACCCCCCTCCCCCACACACAGACTACTAAAATGCTATGCAGTAATTACTGTTAAATTAATCAACTGAAGGCTGACCTGCTATAGACACAAGCAGTCTTGTCTCTCTCTTTCTGTCTCTCTTCTTCTCTCCCTCTTTTTCTCTCTCTCTCTCTCACACACACACACACACGCTTGCACATAGTTTGTGCTCATTAAAGTAGTTTACCCTGTTATGTTTGACTAATTCTTGTGACACGCAGCAAAGATACACACATGCAGCCAGAGCTCTTACAAAAATAATTACTGCCACACGAATACACACATTTTAAACATGCGATACTGCTAATGTTGTATTTCACTCCTGATGAATCATTATTGCATTATTGTGGCATGTGGATCTGTTCTTGTTGGTACAGTCATAATAAGAGAGGAATCTGATCCGAGTTGAGTTTTAAGTAACTCTGCCCTGGCATCAGTGTTTAAAGAACCTGCGTGTGTGTGATCTTGTGATCCGCTGATTCTGTGTCCTCGAGGATATGACTGGTTTAAAAAGATCATGACAGAATTATCAGTGATGTTTTGCTCGTTCAGCAGTCCACGACTGCATTTCTGCCGCCCTTTCTGAACGGCGTTTCTTGGCTGAGTTGTTTGTTGTGATTTCTTATTAAGAATAAATGACTATTGACTATTTTGTATCATATATCTGATCAGGACATGTCTCAGTGCACTCAGTACCATCAACAGCGTGTGTGTTTGACTGTGTGTCTTTTGATTTCTCCATTACAGACCGATATGGACCAACAGTTCCCAGATCTGTCCAACAGCAAAGCCGCACACTTCACTCTCAGGTAAGAGCTGTGTGTGTGTGTGTGTGTGTGTGTGTGTGTGTGTGTGTGTGTATTTCTTTCTGTGTGTGTAATTGTATGCGTGTGCATGTTTTTCCATCCCATGTTTGTTTTTGTGTGTGCGCGCGTTGGAGTGTGTGCGTGCGTGCCTCTGTGTGTTTGTGTGATCTTTTGTGATTTTTTTTCCTGCAGTGTTGTTTATCATTAGCAGGCATTCTAATTTCCCTGCTCTCTGCTGAAAAGATCAAGGCAGGGTTGAACTTGCATATGAAATGATGAATCATTAAACAACTACAAAAGCACAGGGAAAGAGGGTTAAAGACACAAACAAACACACGCGCGTAAATTGGGAGTTTGTATGTGTACAGTGTTGGTGTGGGGGGTGGATGGCTAATTAACTAGTGTGGGATTAGAGATGGCCTCTTGCTTTGCTCCTCTGAGGCCATCACACATCTGAGATTTGGAGAGGGGGTGTTAATCTGACCAGCGCTGGAACTGATGCACATTACTGACATACATGCTGCCTTCGTCCCACTTCCACAAATGTCTATGTTTTTAGTATATCAAGAACTTATCTGTTTGGGAAGCTCAATAATGGTACTAACAAAAAAAACCACACAACTTATTTCATCATCCCTGTAGAAAGTCTCACAAGTGGCAGCCAAGGGGTGGAATGGATATTGGCAGGCTGTCACTTTCTAACAAAGACTGAAGTCCCATCCCTTTGTGATGAATATTAAGTGCAAGATCAATTTTAAATTAATATTTCAATTAATTTCAATTTAAAAACAAGTAATTGTTTTTTCAATTATTTTCAGTTTAAATCTCTAGGGTGCAGTACTGGATCGTGTGTCTTCCAGTGGTATCCACATATTTTGCAAACATCCTTTTTTCCCTTTGTCTTCTTCATTTCCTACATCAGCATTTCTGTTCAGCCCACAATGTAAAGTGCAAGGTGACAGTGATGTGCTGCAGCTGCAATAAGCTTGTTTGACTAAACCCCTTGTAATTTGATATCCCACACATTCCGAGTCTGCAATAAAAGCTTAAAAAAACAAAACCAACCCAATTCTATGATACTTGGCCCAATCCTGAACCACTTTAACCATCTTTAGGATTCGGAGTTGCCAAACAGACCCAAGCTCAGTCATGTTTCTCCTGGCTCACTAAAATTGGCTAAAACCTTTGCACAAGTTAACAATCTTACGTAAGTGTTTTCAGAAAGCTGTGTCTGTGCTGTTCTAATGACACCGAAAAAGAAAAGACATTTTCAGAAATGTGTTCCCCGGAGAGCGTTTTCAGAAAGCTCCATTTTCCTTCACCCGAAACACCATTTTTGTATGATTGGAGGCCAAAAGGCCGAGGAAAAGCATTTTTGTCCCGGCTTGGAGATACAAAGTGCTTAGAAAATGTCTTTCTGGATGAGACTGTGCACTAAGTCCCGTGAACATAGATGTCAGTGCAGTCAGGCGTGTTTCTTAAGCAGACCTGCTGCTGATGCCAAATCTGTTTTTAGTGTAACCCTAACTTGGAGTGTAAAAGTGTGCACAACGCAACCAGCAGTTACCAGCACTAATCCCAACCAGTATACTTGGGAAAAAGATCTTACCTCTGCAGTGAAGAAAAGGGACGTCCGCGCAGAACCTTTCAGAGAGAAACTACAGTTTGTCATCATTCCTGCAGCGCATGGAGACAGCAGCGGTACAGATGTGGACCTTTTAGATTGCTAGAAAACCACAAGCCATGCAGGCCCTGCTCCTGCACCTACATTATTAACAGTGAGGGATAATCGGATCAGACTGGATGGAAGATGTGATTACTTTGCTTCGGCCGTGTAATCAAAGCTGTTTCTGAGAGTGATTTGTTGCATCAGCCCACAGCCACCTGAGAGGGTTTCCAGAGGCCTGTAAAAAAGAAAAGAAAAGTGCAGCTGTCTAAGTGCAGTCCACAGGGCCACTATGGAGAGATGATAGGGTCATCTCCTCGCACACTGACCCCAGCTCAGTGCCTCGCACAGCCCCTCTCACCATGGCAACCTGCTGCTCTGCTTCCCCTCCCCGGCCACGGTCTAATGTCTAATGCTTCCAACAGCCAGCAAACGACCCTTGAAATTGAGAGGAAGAAATGAATTACCTCTACATGAAATATAGAAATTGAAAGCTATAAGTGTGACTTGCCACTTGCTAATGGTGGGTCTATAGGAATGTGTAAAGTGAAAACGGTCTGCTGCTCCTCAGCCATTAAAAAAATAAAAAAATACAGAAAATATGTATCAAGCTCATATTCAGAGTACACATCTGTGCGTAATGTATGTGGGCACGTATATGAAGTGAATGACTTGGGGTAGCGATAAGGGCAGTTTGTGTTTCTGTTTTTTGATTTGTGTTATATTTACTTTTAACAGCAGTTTCAGCATGCCGCTTGCTGTGCCAGTAATTGGCTGGAGCTATTTGCCTTCAGCCTGAAGCTGTAAATGCATTCTGACTGTGTTTCCACATTTGGACCTTTTCAGGATTTTTCCCCCTCCTGTATCTAAACCACCTCTATTGTGAAAACCACTCTCATCTCAACTATTGATTGACAGAACCCTGAAACACATCTGCACTTGGTACCATTGCAGTATAAGTGCAATTAATGCTGGGTGGTATTTAAACTCATCGTTATATTATTGTGATGTTTTCCAAAAGTGTCATGATGCAGTGGTGGAGTCATCCTCTGAACATCACCACTGCTTTAACTGACTGATATTCCGTCAAGAGTTGTTCAAACCTAAAACGCACGTTTATAAAGCTTAGCATAACAACATTAGGGTACAGGAACAGGAACATGGGTTTAAGTGGACATTGTGGGTTTGCCTCATTAACTGCTGTGCTGAATCAAACTTTTGAAAAAAGGTCCAGGGGCCCTTTCCTGGGCCCCCCCCCCCCCCCCCCCCCAGTCTATTAGTTAATAGTTACAGTGGTGCTCGAACCCTTTAGAATTGCCTGTATATCTGAATAAGTATGACTGGATCATCAGATTTTTGGTAGATAAAGTAGATAAAGCGATTAAACTAATGACAGAAAAAAACTTTGTACACGGCCATTTACTTATTGAGAAAAATGCTTCAACATCACATTTCTGTGAGGGACCAAAATATGTGGACTTTTGCTTTCAACATGAAGCGTGATCCTCTTGTGCAGCCAGAACTGCAACTAAACGCTCCAGTCACTGTTGATCAGTCGTGCTCACCAGCTTGGAGGGGTTTTAGCCCACAGAACATCCTCAGCTCTGGGGTGTTGGTGGGTCTTCTCACAAGACCTGCTCCCCTCAGATCCCTCCACAACACTTTAAATAGAACAGCACTCACACCTGATTCCCAAAGCACCAGATTCTAATTTCACCTTCAAATGAACTGCAGATGCATTTGCCTCTTACAGAGATGTGGATCATTTTCTTCAGTGAGTAAATGACCAATATAATATAATAAATAAATAAATAAAAATATATATACAATTGTTTAATTGGGTTTAATTTGGTCTAATTTTAGGACTTGGATAAAAATCTATGCTTTTGGTCACATGTATGTAGAAACAGACAATTAAAAAAAAGTTGATCATCTTTAGCCTCTCTTTTCTCTCGTTCTCTCTCTCTCTTTCTTTCTGTCTCTCTTTCTCTCTCTCTCCCTTTCTTTCTGTCTCTCTTTCTCTCTCTCTCCCTTTCTTTCTGTCTCTCTTTCTCTCTCTCTCCCTTTCTTTCTGTCTCTCTTTGCCTCTCTCTCTGGGCTGTAGTATTTGCTCTTTCTTATCTGCTGCTCTATTGTGGCGCTGACAGGCTGCTGTCAAAGCCCTGAAGCCTCTTTCACACTGACACTCGTTTATCTTCCTCCTCTCATCACCCTCTCTGCCAATCACACACACACACACACTGATAAACATCCTCTTTATCAGAGCGAAAGAGAGAGAGTTAAGCCCTAACCTCCACTAGCTTCTAGCCCCCCTCCGGCACCTGAAGCTCAGACAGTCTGCTCTGCCGACTTTGATTGAAATCAGAGGGATATGTTTCAGACATGCTGCTTTAATTCTGTTTTAGATTAACCCTGATACGAAAGATTTGCTTTTTCTCGACTCTTCTTAGATAAAATGTGGATGCATACGACTTTGTAATGGAAGTAGGAGAAGCTCTCTGGAAATCAATTAATCCCAACCTGTTCTGGAGAGAAAAGTAATAGAAGCTACGAAAGCATGTGGCCCTGGTAATCTGGGCCTGTATTAGAGTGGATTAAAGCTGTATTGTGACCGCATGTGTGTGTGAGTGACAGCAGCGCTCACGGCAGAGAGAAGCTTATGGCCTCTTACAGGATCAGACGCGGTCAGGGGGTGGCGATACCAGGCCTTAGCCTAATTACCCCTGAATGAGGAAATGAGTCGACAGGACTCGCTTCGGGAACTTCTGAAACCATTCCTCCAACTTTTTATTATTTATTGGAATATGAGAATTTTGGACTGGAAACTATTAAAGGATTACTTTTAACTCGTTTCTCAGGAATTAAATTTAATTCAGTCTTGGGTTCCTGGCCTGCTGCTGTGGCATGCAGTCATTATTGGCAGATATTCTATATGTGCGTATCTGTCTGTGCCAGTATTCACACGTTTATAACATTTAAAATTGCGACACTGTTCTAGCTTTACAAAGAAATAGAATCATTATTTGGAAAACGGGGCTCCACTATGGAGCAGAGGGTAGCACTGTACACCCACACCTCCAAGGTTAGGTGTTCCAATCCCAGGCCTTGTCGTGTGTGTGTGTGTGTGTGTGTGTGTGTGTGTGTGTGTGTGTGTCTGTGTGTGTGTGTGTGTGTGTGTGTGTGTGTG
>JBBPDH010000002.1:15939113-15950764 GCA_037974565.1 Clupeocharax schoutedeni | reverse complement strand
TCTCTCTCTCTCTCTCTCTCTCTCTCTCTCTCTCTCTCTCTCTCTCTCTCTGTGTCTCTCTCTCTCTCTCTCTCTGTGTCTCTCTCTCTCTCTCTCTCTCTCTCTCTCTCTCTCTCTCTCTGTCTCTCTGTGCTTCTCTCTGCAGTATCATGACTGTAAAGTACACAGTCCTCTCAGTCCATTGTTCTTGAGATTCAACCCATTTATGCTTATCACAACACTGGACGGTCTTCAAAACTGGCTTAGACACACAGCCCCAAAACATCTGTTCAAACGCCAGAGTCCATCGCTGTGGCCCCTGAAAGCTCCTCTGTGCTGCTTGAAGACACTCTCTCAGTAGTCACACAACCACACACATGCAAGCAGCACAGTAGTGCAGTCTGCCATCACACATTATTTTAACAATACCCCGCATTTGGCTGCTTCTTCAAAAGCTTTGTTTTTCACACTGACTGCTCTGGGGGGGTGGGTGGGGGGGTGGAGTTGGCTGCACTTATTAATTTACACTGAACCTTTATTTTTGCCATGTGGTAGGTGCACACCTTCAGGGGTCTGTGTCTCATTCATTGTTATCGTTGATGCTGACTGATGTATAATAACATGTACTCCCATCATTAATGATCAGAAATAGCTTTGAGGTGTAGAGAAGCTGCCTCAGGACCTCTTACATTTCTGTGTATTACTTCACATTACATGTGTGTGCTGCAGCGTACAGAAGGGTACAGTAGATTTGTATTAGGTTTAGGATGGATGGATGAGTCTGGAATTGAATTAGTCAACACAAAAGAGTAAGAAGGATTGCTTTGTCATTTGTAGGGGGTAGAGCTCGTTAGTCATAACCCCAATTATGCTGTGCCTGGAACGAGCTTCCTCTAGACTAAAATTAATAAAGATATTACTTTTCCTTAATTGTTTTCAAATTCAACATCATTTTTCATTTCACTTTGTGCAAATAAACTACATCTAAAGCCTTGTGAAACTATTGACCCCGCGGATGAACCCGAAGACTAATCTTTCTTCGTCACCTCTCCATTTTTTCTTCTTTTCTTTCTCACATTTCATAAATCTCTCCTCTTTTCCGCTCAGGTCACAGGAGGTGTTCCGCCAGGCCATGCGTTCACCCATCATGCGTTTAGAAGTTCTTCCTGTCAGTAATAAAGAGCACTATGAGAAGAGCCTTATTGGTCACCTTTATGGCTCTGAGAGCCACGAAGGTGCCTTCCGGACCAAAGAGCCCCCGCCACTGAAGGTGAAGCCCATGGTGAGGCCTGTGGAAGTGTCCTCCTCTGGCAGGCAGGCTGAGCCCCAGGAGAGCAGCAGCTGCAGCAGCATGGAGAGCCGCTCTCTGTGTTCACCTCTGCCCCTCAGCCTCTCACCCACACCCAGGTGCAGGAGTGGCGACAGCCCTCTCCTGAAAACGAGCCTCACGCTCTCTAATCTCGTCAGCCCTGGCAGTAAGAAGTGCGGAAGGAGGCTCAAAATCGACTTGAAGAAAGGTAAAGATTAGAGGTGTGAAATTGCATTGATCTGGACTGTATACATTTTGGAGTGCTTCAGGCAGAAATCAGGCTTTTACAAGCACCAATACTGAAGAAGCCTTAATGTTGTCCGTAAGCCTTTACTGTGAAAATCATTTCTCCAGACAGAGTTGTATATTCATTGTGTTTTAATTCTAATTTATGAATTGTGGTTGTTTTAATGATTAACAGTAGTATCCATATGTAATTATTAAGCTGTATTCAGCAGTAAAACAGAGATTGCTGTTACAAATTGAGAATTTAATGATTAATTTAAACTGACAAAATATTCATCATATTATATTTTCATTAATATCATCGTTAGTGGCAGCCTATTCGTCCAGTAACTGACACCAGAGATTTGTCTCCCTAATAGGGATAAAGTGGGAAAGACACTTCACCCTGAAAATCTCAAATCTACTGCAGTGGCTTGCAAAAATGTTTTTAGAACTACAACCTTGTCTTTCAGCCTTGAAAGGCTTTAAATAATTCATGATCTACTATGATTGTGTGCCATTTGCATGCAAGTTTTATTTATATATTTATGTATTTATGTATCACGTTTCACACACTGAGAGAATTTCTGGTGCTTTACATACACATTAGCATAACATTAAGAAAGATTTAATAAAAAAAGATCATAGTCATTGAACAGAGCATGTTTATGAACTTGCATTACTAATGCCAGCACTAATTGCTGGGAGCGAATGTGTAAGGCTACTAAAACTAGGGTAAATTAGCTGTTGGTTCTTTGACCCTATGTAAATAAAGGACACAACTGAATCAGATTAAATGTGAACCTGAGAATCTCTGTAGTAGAGACTAAGGCCTCGTTTACACTGTCAGTTAAACGTCACCCAATTCAGATTTTTTGCTCATATGTGACACAGATCGGATCTGTTCCATGACAGTGTAAACAGGAAAAAACGTATGCATTCAGATATTTTGAGATCGGTTTCAGGCCTCGCTCTTATGTGGAAATAAATCTGATATAAATCGGATATGTGCTGATGAGACTGTCGTGTAAACAGGCAGATCGGAGTTTCCTAGGCGTTGCTGCAAGCCACCAGAGGGCGACCCCGAGGAAGGGTCCTCAGGGTCGGCCGGCGAAATGTCGTGCCGTCGTAAGAGAGGAAAATGGACAAAAGCTGGCGGCTCATTCTAAAATTTCTGACCCACTGCTCCTCTCTAAACCCTGCCGCAATATTCTCCACCAATCCTGAGATCTCTCACACACCCAGACCTTCCTCTAAACGGTTGAAGCCATAATAACGGAAGCTGCAATAATCGCCCTTTTCCTTCGTCTCCGCCTCAAAACCATTCTGTTATTTGGCGAATGTTACATATCGCAGAGCTAGCATTAAGCATATTCCGCGTTCGTCCATCTTAGCTACTCTACTGTGTGGTGTGACAGCCCCCTTTGCTACAGCGAGTGTAAACAAGTGAATCGGATTCGGGTCAGAATTAAAAAAAACTTGTAAACAGAAGGTCAAAAAATCGGAAATAGGCAACAAATCAGAATTGAGCATCAAGACCTGCAGTGTCATAATGGGCCTTATTTGTTACCGTATCTATAAAGAGAACAAAAAGACTGTACTTACATGATGATGGTTTTGTTAGTAGCGCGTGAAAAGGTGCTGAGGTCAAAGGCAAATGCTGTGATTGAGGTGTTAGAAGCTTTTCTGTTGTATTTCAGTACATTTCAGCCTTGGGCACACTGCCTACAGGAGCTACACAGACTGACGGGTGTAAACTGCCCCTAGCATACCCACAGCTCGCAGGTCCTCGCCTGCCGCAAAGTCCTCCTCGTGTCTCTGCCTCACCGAAATTTCCCTCTGGCTTTGCGAGCTCTGACTAGTGGAAACTGGTGATGGTTCTTAAAACTAAATGTGTGGAGCAGATCGAGCTGTAGACAGAGTCAGAAAAGCCTGAAGTACGCACTACACTAAGCATTCCTGGGCATTTTGCGTGTCAGTCAGATATGAAGGTGAATTGATGTTTTTAACATGATAGTTCCATTTATAATTGAGTGTTTCTATAATAAAGTACTTGGGGCTTTGTGTTTAGCAGGAAATCTCTTGCCTCTTCCCTGCAGTTTTCCCCCTGCTGTATTTCAGACACCATCCTTAACTTACACCATCCCCAACAGCCGCCCACAGATTCACAGCTCTTAGCATGAGGCGCTGGTATCCTCTATAAGCCATTTTGTATCTGTGTCCTCTTTAATGTTTTTGGTCAGCGTTTAGAACAATTTTGCGTACTCGGAGATGAGTGCCAGCAGTATCCCTGCTCGTCTCCGCCCCCTCCTATGCTCTGCTGCCTTCTTTGTAGTCTGCGGCTCTGCAAGTCTGCAGCTCAATGGATGAAGCCATCATTTCAACCCGCAAAGTCTATTAAGTTCTTATTGATCCAGCCATTACTGATGATATGAATTCATTGCAGGAACAGAAAAGTGCTGACCATAAAGGGATTGTGCTAAATGACTTACATAAAACACCAGTGCAACACTGCCTCTGCTGTGCTCGTGGGCCTGCATAGTGTAGTTTCAGCCATCGGGGCTTAATACAGGCCGCGTTAAAGACCACCCGCCCCCCGCAGGCTGCTCCCCCCTTTCGCTCCATCACCCCTATGCTCCGTCCATCACTCCTCCTCTCCTTTGGCCCGGCAGGGACGCAGGCTGGATATATCCGCCTTGAAGACATGGCACGTGTCACTCAGCAGGCGATAGCCTGTTCACTAATCTACCCATCAGTCATTCTGACAGCATCAAGACCCTGATAAGAGGAGGGATAGCGGAGGTCAAGGCAGTGGCGAGGCTTCAGCATGCCACCCGCTGTGCCAGAGCGCTCTACTTTTAAAACCTCCCTCCCAGCTGCTCTGTCAAACCAAACCAAGCAGACTCTGACATTTATCCTCTCTGTTTCTCCATCAAACTCTCTGAGAGAGCCATCATAGCACAGACGCAGATCCTATCTGAGGTTATTATAACACATACATCCACCTTCCATCAAAAGGTTGTGGAAATCTGGCATATGAGCATTTATTTTTATAAAATAGCAAAGAGGCTAAGGTTAAGTTGAGGAAGACCGTATGATTGAAACATGGTGATGTCAGGAGTTTAAACCGCTTTCACCTGCTTAAGCATTTCAGTGTACTCTTTTAACAGTAGTTTGGAAAACAAAAAAAATATTCATGCAAAACGTGCTCTTCAGACAATGGCAAACTCTAGAAACACTAGTGTCATGAACATGTGTTGCACAATATACCTAAAGTAGGGGAAGATGTTACCCCACAAAAGCAGTTTACTGCATACTGTGCATGAGTAGGAGGAGGATGCATACACATACACACTTAAAAACATTAGATTTGTTTTTGTAGCACAAAGAATATGATTCAATACAATTCCTTTTGCTCTGGGTAACTTGGGTTCAGAACGCCTCTCTGGCGTATTGAAACTTGGTTTATGCTGTAACAAATAATACAAATAAAAAAATTCTTGATATTAATATTCCTAAATAGAATGAATTAAATTATTCCATGATTTGCATATCGGTTATCATTACAGCAACAATATTAACAGTTTAAACATCTGCTTACTGAGGTGCACATGTCATAACACACCTTAGTGAAATGACCAGGGATCCCTTGGTAAATATAGAACATATATTTTTAAACATCCTACTACAGCTTAACAATAATGATCTGCGTGATCGTTCTTTTCCAATGGCACACAGATTTGATCAGCTGACCCCAGGACAGTAGATCCCAGAGATAAAGTGATCCAGATTAAGTTCCAGAACTAGTTAGTCTAGAGCTTCTGTAACTCAGAATTATCTTACTAGTGACAAAAATAAAGGCTGGGCGGCATTTTATCCTGGGAACTTCTCCAAGTTAGTGTGTAGTGTATAGTTGTTTGTTAAGACCTCTTTTGAGACTTTATTATTTATTTGAAGCAACAATGGGAAACATCTCTTGAAAACAAGCAGGCAGTGAAATAGTTGACACTGGAAATGTGTCTGTTTTTATACTGTTAAATGTAGTGCAGTAGAGTAGATCGGCTTTCTTGTTGCTTTTATCCGAAAGTTTATTTCTTAACCACTCGCTTTTTGATGGATCAAAATTTGCAAGACAGAGTTCTCTCTTACATTCTCTGTCCACCTCTCTCTCAGTCTCCGAGAGATGGTCTATGTAAAGATGTATTCATACGTGAAATTAAACTGTAGTCAGGCAGTTCTAATCTCCCTCATTTTCCAGACCTATGTTCTCAGAGGCCAATGGCAGAGCCACACACACACACACACACACACACACACACACGGTATTAAACATTAAGCCAAAGCTAGAGTGCAGATAGTGGCAGAGCTGCAGCCGATCAACTCATCTGTACTTTTGTCTGACTGTAGATGATCCCTTTGCAGCTTTTTTTTTATACCACAATGCTCTAGACAGTTGCTGTCTGCTGTCATGTTGGATTTGTGATCAATATGGGACAGGGCTGATTGATCATTGGGCTTTCAGAATGATTCTGCTCTCACAAAGTATTAATCAATACCAGACCTGCTTTGTGTAGAGTCTGTTGTTACCATTTCGGTAGTAAAACTCCGAAGAGGTCCGGTGTTTCTGTCAGGTTCCTTCCTTACTCTCTGTCCTCTCTCCCTGTCTGTGTGGGCAGGTCCAGAAGGCCTGGGTTTCACCGTGGTAACCAGAGACTCTTCAGTGCATGGACCGGGTCCCATCCTCGTCAAAAACATCCTCCCTCGAGGGGCTGCCATCAAAGACGGCCGCCTGCAGTCCGGCGATAGGATCGTAGAGGTAATGTGACCACTTCACTAGAAACATATCCCTGCAGGGCCAGTCAGACATGTTTCTTAAATCTTTAGGCTTGAGCGTTCATCTTGAGACTTCAAGTTTCAAATGATTCAGTTTGTTTCGTTTGCTTCTGTTTCCATATTCATTTCAGTAGTGATGATATAAGCATGAGAATGCTGACTAGACAGGAACAGGCACAATGTAGGTAACCTGACTTGTGGTAACCAGACGCCATTACAGCTGTAACTAGCAGATGATCCTTAAATATTTCACAAGAGGATGGACTATTTGGCAATTAGGGCATGAACTAAAGACACCATTAGAAAGTCATTGGAAACCTATAGCCAAAACAGTGTTTCTCTCTCTTCACAGACTTTTATGTTGCACACCATGACATCAAAAATGAACGATCTCAAGACCACATGAAATCCGACGCGACTGCTCAAACTGTGTCGCGTGTGCAGAAATGCGAATCTGGATTTTGAATTAGATTTGGAAGCACCTGCCAGTGTGGCTTGATTCCTTTTTGTTATTCAGACCAGTTTAAACTGTCTGCCTGAACAAGGCCTTAGAGACCCGTGTGGAGTTCTTATTAGCCTCCATTGCTTCATCAGTGGTCAGTTTCTGACCATAAAGCTGCTGGATATTATTTTTGTGGCAGATTGTTTTCAGCCTAGCAGGAACACTGACGTGTGAAATCTCTAGCTGTGCCGCTGGGCTTGATACACTCATACCAACACCACACACACTGCCATACTTAAACTACACCAGTGTTGCCGCTGTGCTGAGAATGGCCTGTGACCCAGAGTATCAGCAGTGGTCCTGTGGTCAGAAACTGCCCGGTGATGGATGGGCAAAAGGCTGGCTGACAAATGCTGCCTGACCACAGTTGGTAATTGCTCAAGCTTGGAGCCTGTGAGAGTATGTATATTTAGCTAATGAAGTTTAATATGCAGCCTACAGGGTTTTCTGTGTATTGTTGCATACATTCAGTCTATTATTATGACCCTGTATTGTAATGTTATAATGAAAACAGTTGTGTTTATGGAGATGATGAGATGGAAAGCACAGCATAAGTATGTCTTAAGGGCCATTTGATATATTTTGGAAAAAAATGAAATACTGTGCATGCGTATTAGGTAAACGGAGTGGACATCACAGGCCGGACGCAAGAGGAGCTGGTGGCTATGCTGCGCAGCACTAAGCAGGGAGACTGTGTGTGTCTGCTGGTGGCCAGGCAGGAGGAGGTGTTCCTGCCGCGAGAGCTGGTAAGAGACTTCTCTGTCTAACGTCCATCTGATACTGTCAAACCCCACCACCCCTCCACCCTCTTTCCATCCATCTCCATTTTCCACCACTAATAAATCGCTTCCTTTAAACCATATTATCTCTCTGGTCGTTTCTTCATTGGCAAAACACACACACACACACACACACACACACACACACACATTTTTGGGACACCACAGTTCACTGTCAGGCCTTAATTCCACACTTTCACATTCAGACTACCTGCTTCTCTTCTCCACACAAGTACATGTGTTATACACCAGTGTGTCTTTGACTCATATACACTCATCAGGCTGACAGTTTACAGGTCTCCCAAGAAATGTAAATGTATTCATGTGATACCCACTAGATACTGAAGAACATGGTGGATACACCACCACACTAGAAGGGAAACGAAGCCACATTTTTTGTCTAGATGATGTCTTCTGTTAAAGTGCCAGTTGTAGTGTATCATTCTACAAAAAAGTTGTGGACTCTTGGTTGAGTGCCCGATAGCTGTGTGGGCATTGTATTGTACACTGTACCAGACACCCCTATCATTTTATAAAGATGACCTCTGATTGGATAATGTTCCAATATTAACATTAATTTCCTGTGGTTGGCCTCAGTGCTATTGTCTAACGATAAGGAAGTCTTGATCAGTCATTACTGTTAATTGTTACATGTCCTTAAGTCATTCCTTAAATTAACTTCTAGTTCTGATTGGTTTTTGTCTTACCCAGTGTCATCCTGGGTCATCTCAGGTTCTTTCTCAGTATTTTTTGCTGCTGTGGTTTCTGGGGGTGTCTGATTTCTGGAGGTTGGTTTGTGATGTCTGTGAAAAGCACTATACAAATAAATCTGACCTGGCTTGATTCTGTGGCTTTCTTTGGGGGATGTCGGGGCAGTAGTCAGCTTTTAGTCGTCAATGGAATGCTTTGGTGTAGGAAAGCTTACATCCTATAACGTTTCATAGATTAGCTTTGGGTGCTGCTTTGCCCTTCACACTGTGTGTAAATCCGAAGCGGTGAGTTCAGTGTGAGGAACAGGTGAATGCCTGCATGTGCTATTGCCATGTCTGTCTGTGTATTGTCTTGTGCGGAGTCCCCCCTTCTGTGTTCCTCGAACCAACCTTGAAGAGAGGAAGTGCTGTGTTTCTGTTTCCTGCTTTTGTTCTGCAGTCCTGAGGGTGATGGTGTGTGTGAGGAAGTGCTGCCTCCTCCACCTGTCGTGCTCTCCCTCCTTTCTGACTCCTTTTTCTGGGTGATATCATCTCTCCTGCTGTCTGAATTTTTCTGATGAACCGCGTGACCCGTGTACCCAGCGAGCGCCACACATACACCCGCCCAGTCGAGTTCTTCTCTGTCGCCTTCCTGCTCTTATCCCTGTGTGTGTTGATTTAGTGGCGGGCAGGAATTGAGGCGGGAGGTCGAACCACTCCTACAGGAAGTTCTGGAGCATGCAGGTCCGTGTGTTGCCGGCGCCCACAGCCGCACAGCTGTACGCTGGCCTTTCCTGAGTCTCCCACAAAGCCGTTGCTCCCCGTCTGGCCTGTTTCAGGCCATTTCAGCGCTTTCTGGAAATAACTGGCTCCTGAGAACCACGAGCATATGACCCGTCGCCATAACGATGCCTCACTGGTTCCAGAAGGAAGTGTGCTCTGACCTCTATTGTTTTCCCATTTCTGTATTTATTTATACTCGTTCAAACAGCATCGGAGGAATTGAAGCCGGAGCTGTTATCTGTTTGAATGTGCGACACTTGGTCTTCCCCTCAAAGGACCAAATGGAATGAGATGGCCAAATGTCGCAGATGAAGCCAGTAAATATCGCACTGCTAAGTAGACCAGTTTGTGGACGATTCAGAAAAAAAAAAACATTTTTGCGTATTTGATGATGCTCTCCATAGACATGAGCGCTGTACACAGAGTAATATGGGGTGGGGAGTGAAAGGACGATTATTTGAGTCAAGCAATTTGACATCTTAAATATGTATCTTGTCTGGCATCATTTCCTGCCCCTGTTCTCCACCCATCTAAACACACACACACACACACACACACACCCGATGTGTCAATTATGGCACGTGATGAAGGATAAAAGCCCATTTTCACCACATTAAAGCCCATTCACACTTGGTGTTCAAGCATATTCTCTGGCGAGTTTTGTGAGGCACTGCTCAATTACTGCCCTCTTGATTACTTTGCTGCACGTCGCGCGCTGCGTCTGTTTGACTGTTGGAGATGGTGGTTAGCGTGCAGTATCCTGAAGGATGAAGAAAACTCGTTACGGCTGACAAACAGCTGCATTAACCCTCCCAGGACTGCACTCATAGCTTACCATGCCAGCACACAAGTGCAGAAAATGACTCATTTGGTGATGTGGGGAAATTAACGGTTATTTTATCAGGTAAGTACAGCAATTTGAATCCGTTTGTAGGCATTAGGAGGCCTTTTTTCCCCACGATATTCAGGGTTCTATATAATGTGTTTCTTCTGTTACAAGCAGTTCGACAGGGAAAGCTGGATGATTGATGGTTTGACTTTGAGCTGTGTGTGTGTGTCTGTGTGACTGTGTCGCCTTTGTGGACTGAGATATCAAGGCAGGGGAGATTAATGCGTGTGAAGAATGGCAGAAGGGCTGAATGGTGGCGAGAGGCAGAGATACATTTTAAGAGCAAAAGCTAAAGGAGGGCGCGTGACTGATGTAGAGGAAGGGTGAAGGAGAGATAGGGGCTGATAGAGCTGTAATGAATAACTGAGACAGTGAAGTGGCTAGAGAGACGGATGGAGAGATGGTGACCAGATAGTCCGACGGAAAAAAATGATGAGGGCCGCAAGGTAGAGGCTCGAGCGGAAGCTAGCATAATGGATGAGCAACGTGGAATAGAGATGAAGAAAAGGAAGGAAACGGAGGTTCCACACAATATCACTAGTGCTGTTAGGATTCCGCATGACTGTGTGAATAAATAAAACATCATAAACTGAGAGCAAACAAGAAAACTCTAGACATTAGATATGACATTATACATCAGAATATTCATGTAAAGCAGTTTGATCCAAATGTTGATGCTCATCATAAAAGTTCCTGATTGTCTCAGTTTTTGTGTTTAAACAATAAAGAATATAATTTTTTGTTAAATACCGTCTAGTCTGTGTCTGTCTCTTCGCTTGAGAGGACCTCCCAACAGTCAAGCGCATTCCCAAACAGATGATTTAGTTTATGATTTAGTTGTGTGCATATTTGACCATTTCTGTTTGTGTTTTAACACCTTTAATTATTTAAAATAATCAAAAAATCCCAAAGAGCCGAATCACTACCGTTAGATTAATGGACCATGATGCATTGCTATGGCAGTAACATTAAGGACTTGTGCAGGGATAGCAACGGTGGTAGGAAAGAGAGTCTTTGCTGTTTTGCTCAACATAGATTTGTTAGAAAATCTCAATAGACTATTCCTCTGCTACAGGAGGACAAATTTGGTCTAGTTGTTAAAAGCTTAAAGTGAGTTAATGTCAGATTTTTGTCCTGTGTTAAGGTAGATATGCACTTCCTTTGTTCTATTCAGTTCAAGACGGTGTTTATATTTCATAGTTTTTTCCCATTTCTCTGAAAATACATCATCTGTTGAGCAAAAACAATGAAACATTCTGCTGTTGAAGGAGAGATGACTCACGACTACACTGTAAACGCAGATTTATATCCGTTCTCTGTTGCTCTCCAACACTCATCAATGCCTAAAATCCCTAAGGAGTATGAACTGCTACTGTGTGAGACGAGGAGTGCAAATCCAGTAATACTAGCAGGTGGTAGAAGCAGTGATAACAGAATTAGAGACCAACTCAAGGGTGAGAAACTGAAAGAGTGATGGATGTAGCCAGGCAGAGACTGAGAGAGCGACTCGCTCTATACTATCCCTTGGGGCTTGAACAGCAAAATAGGGATTGCATGATTTGGGGATAGGACTGAACAGTGAAAGAGACCATTTGTCATACGTGAACACACCACAGCACACAGTATGAACAGCACGAAATTCAACCTCTGCATTTAACCCATT
>JBBPDH010000002.1:15822261-15833123 GCA_037974565.1 Clupeocharax schoutedeni | reverse complement strand
GCTGAAGGTAGGATTCAAACCTGTGACCTCTTGGTCTGGAGGCAAGTATCCTACCCACTGAGCTACCTCCACCCCATGCCACTCCACCCCACCCTCCACCCTTTTGCCATCAAACTTGCAGCGCGTTTCTATTTGCATAGGGCTCTAGAGAAGCCCATGGTACACGCATGCATGCTACAGTGATGCGGTAGAGCTAGTAAAGCAGAGCATGTCCAGGAGTCCAACATTCAGGATCTGTCACATGCAGTCATACAAGTACAACACACAGTGAAATGCATCCTGATCCGCTCCTTACTGACTGTGCAAACATTAAAACAAACAGTAAATGATACATTTAAATCTGGACATTTTCTGAAACCCAAATAAAATGAGTTCAAGTAAATTATTATAGCTGTAAGTACAATTTTAAATAATATATATATATATATATATAAATCTGAAATGTTCTGAAACACAAATCTAAAGTAAGTAACAAGCGAGGAGCACCACCAGTTAAGTGAAATTATATGTAGGCTGAAAAAATGTTTTATTATTTTTTTTATATGTATTTTACTGCCAATTCTTCCATGCTCTTGTATGAAGCAACACAACCGCTGGGCGTACCTAACAAAACACAAGTTTTGGGCTATTTTAGTCATTGATATCCTGAAGAGTAAATGGATTAGTAAGTGATAATACACTTCTAAAATCGTTCCAGTTCAAACCACACTTAAAGCCGCAATATCTGAAGCATCCTTAAGAGTTTTCTTGCGGAACAGACACTTCCATGTAATCAGTGTTTTAGTTTACACAAGTAAATCATCCATCAACACAAGTCCATCAGGTCTGTTTTTTCGAGTAAAGTGTAAACTTCAGCGGCCCCGTCTCATCACATGCTCCATTAGTGTTCTAAAATGTCTTTAAAATCCTAATTAAGTCTAATACTAGGATCTTGTTGGTGTTATAGTTGCAGAGCAGCTAGAAAGGATCTGTTAACTGCCTATACCTGCTAAGTTATCTGCCTGAGATTTGGGCATGCATGCAGTGTTTATCTTAATTTTGAAACTGTAATGTTATAATGTTAAGCCTAGCTTGAGATTCTACAGCCTTATTAAAGTCGCTACAGAGTCCTTTCCAGCTCTTCATCAATTCAATAGGATCTGTTCATTCTTGTACCTGCGATTTATTATTAATAATATTATTATTTATTATCATTGTTGTTCTCGTTGTACTAAAAATAGTGCACTTGTGTGTTTTGTACATGATTCTGAAAAGGAGTCTTTGGCCTTTTGTGTGGACGTCAGGATACCGGGGCTCGGCATGATGCACACCTCCCTGTGGCCCAGGCACCGCTCGCAGCCCCCTTGATTTACATGTGTGCAGTGAATCAACAGTCCAGTATTTGCTAACACAGTAACGACTTCAACAGAACTTCACTGCGTCGGGATCGGGACACACCAGCGCCATTTGGATTTGCCGAAAACACACAGCAGTTCTCTTTGTGCAGGATCAATAGTTATACCTCTCTCAAATTCAAATGAGGCAATCTCTGTTTGTTTAGAGTGGAGAGCACAGTAAAGAGTCGCAGACGTCGGGGCGCAGATCGAATTAAGCCACCTCCAAACAGCCATCACCTCGTCTAATGAGCGCGCTCATTAAGGTCTGCTCTGCATTTATTCATTTGCTCGTCTGCGCTTATTTATCCGTTTGTTTTGCAGTAATTTATTCGCCGACTGAAGGAAGCGAACTCTCTCTGAGTCAAAACAGAGCGAAGTTCGGTTGCGAGCAGTTTTTGCTCCGCCTGCCGCTGCCGCGGGTTTGTGTAGGGTGGGCTGCTCAAGGCGCATGCATGCTTTCCTAATGCCTGTTGTGTTCTAACTGATGTTTTAGGTCAAAACAATTATAAAACAGAAGACTGACAGAGGCTTGGGGAATTTTTTTAAGGGTTTTTGTTTTTTTTTGTATTTTTGTGAACAACAATGGCAGGCTTTTGCCTGAGGCAGGATAGCAGAGATAAATCAACAGGGTAGTCCTACTGAACACCCCCACCACACACACACACACACACACACACACACACACATTCTCAGTGTTTTCCACACCCTCCTCTCTAGTTACCGTCTCACTCCCTTCATTACAGCTATAAATACTCTTCTAGTCAGACACAATATGTCAGTCAGTTCTT
The DNA here is from genome assembly GCA_037974565.1 of Clupeocharax schoutedeni. Classification (NCBI taxonomy): domain Eukaryota; kingdom Metazoa; phylum Chordata; class Actinopteri; order Characiformes; family Alestidae; genus Clupeocharax; species Clupeocharax schoutedeni. The sequence goes on along the minus strand of JBBPDH010000002.1, from coordinate 15,830,959 downwards.
ATAGCTTTTCCCTGAATTGGTAGCATGCCTGTAAAAACTTTTTTTTTAGTCAGGCCTCAGACAAGACATCCAGAGTATAAACCAATAAACTGTGGATTAGATAACACCCAAATTAGGTGAGTCACGTTGGTTCTAATGGAGACTAGAATAAACAATATGGTCCCATCTTTCACATATAGGAAATAGTTCGCTAGGCCTTTGCCATATTTAGTAAGTGTTTTCACCGCTTCGTCCCTCGGCACTTTTCAAACAGAGCCGTGAGTCCGCTGCTGATGTCAAAACACGGTTTCGGTAACCTTTTGCGTGTGTGTGTGGAAAGCTGTAGTGTTTCCTCAGCGCTCCAGACTGGCCTGTTTGTGACTGTACTGACAGACCTACAGAGTGAAGATGAATACATGCTGTGTGCAGACACTGATGGATGACTGCGCTGCCTTCTTATGATTCTCTGGGCCGCTCGCCTCCCGTGCACCGCTGATACGTGGACAGTAAGTTAATAACGGCTGTGACCAGACTCAGCAAGCTGGCTCTCAAGCAGAGTGTCTCAGGTCTTTGTGACCTTTGAATAACATTTGGTGTGTTGCTGTTATGAAAGTGATTTGCAGCGCTAGCTAGCGTGCTCTGGCCGGAAGACACTTCCGTCCTCAATCTCGAACATGTGTTAATGGGAATCATTTCGATTATATTTCACCCATGACCATGAGGTGTGTAAAGACTACGCACAGCACCGCCAACGTGTCTTTCTGTCTATATATCATACAAAAGACAGCCGTGCTGTCTGGTGAACAGGCAGCCATGGAGTGCGTTTTTGCTGGTCAGGCCTGGGTGCCATTATTTCTCTGAATTAATTCGGGCTTGATTCATTGGCGGGTCTCCTTTATTTATTTATTTATTTATTTATTTTGATCCTTTTTTATTCGCAGATGCCTTCATGAGGAAGCAGTCAGACATGTATGCCATGTAAGCCTCTGAAATGCGTCCAGAAATAAGTTGCTCAGTCTTGTGACCGTGTTTGAGTCGGTAATGTCGTTAAGGAGGGAATGCTAATGCTAGCTCTCCGACCTGACTGCCATGAACTTAACGATGGGGAGATAACCTCCTCCGCGCCGATGTTTACTGCATGACTCTCCCCTGTCCCAGTGCCCGTCTCCGCCTGAATGGATCCAGCGTGTGAGAAAATCTCACAAATCTGTCAGTTTCTCTCATAAGATCTGGCTCTACATCCTCCACTGAGCTGGGACACGATCCAGACCTGCTTCTCAACACCACCAGGAGGATCATCCCTGACCTGCTCACACACACACACACACACACACGTTTGTTTTTACAGTTTCCAGGACGTAGTGTCATATATATGCCCCATAAGCATTCCGTATATAAATACCTAAATGTAATCCTAATATGTTCCATGTGTATGATATAAACCTCACTCTCCTTCTTTCTCTCTCTCTCTCTTTCTCTGTCTCTAGTAATGCTGTATAATGTGGTCATTTTGAATATAAGATGTTTGAAAAGAACACCGTGAAATAGTAATCAAAGTATCTGTTCCTTCCCAGTCAGCATACATAGATGAAGAAACCAAATTAAATTGAATACATTTCACTTTATTACATTTAATATTCCTTCCAATGGAAAAAAAAAAACCTTTCAGAATGCTGTGTAGTTTGGGACAAGACTTCATGTTTTTCCTGGAAACAGACTTTATATGTCATAAGAATTTTCTAAGTGTAATCCTGACATTAATGTAGATGATATAATAAATTATAAAAATATGGTGAAGGCAAGACTGTTGGTCCTTACCTTCCTTTCTGTGGCCAGGACTTTTTTCGCCCAAAGATACACACACACACACACAGACACACACACAGTGGAAAAACCCATTTCACTTCTGTCTGCCCTGCCAGTACTGCAGTGTTTTTCCGTAACAGTTTGAAGTAGAGCAGATTGTTTTCAGTGTATTCCAGTAGGAGACTAGGTTTCACAGTGGAAGTGTCCGTCTTCAGTTGTGGTTTGATTCCGGCTCAGATGCCATTCGTGATGTTGTGCCTATTATATCAGTGAGTGTACTTCCCTGGGTTTGCCTCCAGTTGACCCCAGGTCCAGTACCGCAGGGTCCGTCTCAGTGGCAGCTTTGTGAAGTCAAGGTTGATCTGGGCACAGAAGTGACAGGATGTACAGTGCGGCCTTTGATGCGAGGCCCATTCAATCTCAGTTCTCACGTTAACTCTCCGTCTCAAAATTAGCAACAGAGCCAGCGTCCCAACTGAGGTCTGTAACAATGAGCAGCAGCCTTTGATTTCCTGTCAGCTGGAGCTGTTGGTGCACAATGTCCACTGACTCATGCCAGTTCGTTTTTCTCCTTTGCTTCTTGAAAACACAGCTGAGAAGAAGACAGAAATGGGATAAAGACAGAGAGAGATGGGTCTGCAGTGAATCTGGAATCATTTCACGACACTAATGAGAGAGTATGTCTCTTCTGCATCCTGCAGCTTCCTTTCAGCCTGCTGGGTCTGGAAAAACAAGGACACTGGCAAGTGGGCTGCTGGGGTTTTGTTAGAGGCCTGACGATATTGTGGTAAAGAGCCCAGTGATGTCATGCAGGAGGCAACAGTACCTTACTTTAAATGCTCAACGTTGCATTTTCCAAATATTTCCTCCCACCCAACAACTGCGGTTTAGTGACTGTATTGTCACTGTCTTTCCGCTGAACGCTGTTGTGGTTACTTTCTTTAGAGCCTTAGTAATTTCTCCTTCAATTGTTGTGCTCCCAGAATGGGTGGAGGGCCTTTATAGAACATCTGGGACTAGTTACTTAAATTCAAGCTGCAAGAAGCCAACAAAGCCACAGCGCCTGCAAATACAATAATGTTATAAAAATAAAAGGCCAGTGTGCGGCAGCCAGTGGAACGCTTCACTTGCAATTAGCTTATAATGGGTAAAGAAAGAGTGCCTTTGTCTTGTATAAATGCGCTCTTTGTTTCTGATGGAGGTCATACGAATTTTTTTTATCATGTCTTTATTTTATTTGCGATGGCACTTTTGGTTCTTAGAAAGTCTGAGCAGCTGCTTTAGAACCCGGTCAGCTCTGCAGCTGAATATTAAGGAGGTGATGACAACACAGAGCTTTGTTGCCTAATGTTGTCAATCCTGAGCAATTACTTGATGTTGAAATGTTGTTGGCGTTCTACAGATGAGAGCTGTTGGTTTACCACTTATTGATTTGGTTCTGAAGCTGCGTGACCTTCTAGCAGTTGATGATGAAGCAGCGCTAGCTTCAGAATTCGGAGCGGTCCGTTTGCCGCATTCACCTTGGTCTTGTCTGAAACGTCAGCCGTGGGAGAGAGGCTGAACTCTGCACTAATTTGGGGGCGATAATCTGCCCTCTCGATCGCCATGTGGCTCTGATGAGATTACGGGGCTGGATAATTCATTTCCAGCCTAATTTTCTTCTTAATTGACTTTCATGGTCTTTTTCTGAGTGTGAGCCACTGGCAGCTGGGCTACCTGATGCTATTTCCCACTTTCTGCCGGGGCATCTCCGGTTGCAGATAGAGAGGGCTTTGTGCTTTGTGTTGAGCCTGTTCTGCAGTGAGTAATGCCTTCAGGATGCTGCCTCCTTCATGTTCACTGTAGATGATTATAAATGTATTAGGGCACAGTATTGGCCAGCAACACACTCTAATCCACTCTCGACAAGATGTGTTTTCTCAGAGAGAAAAATCGCCCCATGATTGTTTACTGCAGATTAGGTCATTGCATAGTGCTCCAAGTGTTTTGCCGTGTTTGCTTGTGAACCTGGAACTTTTGCTAAGTGAGTTTAATAAGAGTGAGGTCAGTGCTTTGCAGACACTGTGAAGGCAGATTACATGAGTGAGTCATGACTAATGAAGATATCTCTACAAAAATAAGGAAACAGGAGTTAAAGGAGGAGCCATTACAATCAGTGTCATGCTGGATATTGTGTTATGACTCATCCCTTAAACTGAAATTCACAGTCATGAGATTCAGCTCCCCTGGACTTTCCCAAAAATAGGAAGCACTTGCGGATCTAACCACAGCAGGTCCATACGTTACGCCGGAGATCCGTCAGTCATGTCACCCAAAGTTTTGTCAGAACATGCGCTAGCCTAAGTCAGTATCCTATCCTAACCCAGTAAAATCTAGAACATAGAAACACAAGTAGGTCACGGAAAAAGGAAAATGACATGAATACGTGTTGGTGTTCTGGACTGTACTGTAACAGAAAAAATGAGAAACAATCTGAATAAACACATTTATACTCATAAACACATGACACAGGAACAGTTTCTTTCCCCTGGCCATCTCCCTCCTAAACAGCTGAAGTGTCTCACTGTAAAACACCTGCAGCATCGCAACTGCACTTCATGTACACTCTGGTATAAACTCCTGAAAAACTGTATTTTCTGTGTATAAGATTTAGATTGTTTATTATATTGTATTGTTAATTTACACACACATACATATACATATGAATATTCATATATATATCTATATTTATAAACTGTATAAACATATATGTACAAAAGTACTTATATTTGTTAGTGCTGGGCGGTTAACGGCGATATGTTTTTTGCACCGTTAACGCACACCCACCCCCCAAGGACAGTGGGAGCTGGGTCTATAATTCCCAAGACCTCTAGGCACCTCTGAGATACCCTGAGTAAGGTACCGTCCCATACTCTGCTCCCCGGCGCCGTGTTCCAGCTGCCGTTCCCTGCTTCACTTAGTGAATGGGTTAAATGAAGAGGAAGTGTTTCGTGCTGCTCACGCCGTGTGCTGTGGTGTGTTCACGTATGACAGAATGATCACTTTTTCACTTTTAATACGCAAGCTATGATGAATTTCACCTTGATATTTCAGCGACTTGTCCGGTTCATACCAAGTCTCTCTGTCGGGGAGACAGGAATCAAATTCCTTGCATGTGTTCGCTCACTTGGGCGATAAACCCGATTCTGATTCTGATTTATTCAGAAGCCGTGATAAAGGCCAAAAAGTTGCCAAACAAAGCAACACAAACGGAACACTTGTGCTTAGATAAACATACTCCCTCACTCATATGTCACGTTACTGCATATTCTGCGTATTCTTCCGCCGTGTGCGACTGAACCAGGTCGCCCACGTGAGCATTGCATGTCGAGACCCTCGTAACTCAGACCCCCTGTACCTGTTTTTTTGCTTTGAGGTAGTATGTGCCATTCATTACTGAAATCTCTCCACCCACTAGCTAGGCTGCCCTCACACCATGCTACCAAGCTGGAAGGGTAAAGGTTAACACATGCGTCCTCTAAGACACATGAATCTTTTAGATATGCCACTGTTCCAAAATCTTTGATCGTCGTGTACAGAATCCAAAGCCCAGAAGCTGATTAGATGAAAAGCCCCTCCAAGGCAGAAGCGACTTCAGTGCTAGGATTGCCATTCACTGGGGTAGTTTAGTCTTCAGGAGTGGTGAATGTGTGGGCTGGCGTGTCGCTCTACCAGCACCTCCATACCTATCCAAACGTCATAAGCTGTAAGAGAAAGATGGGAGTTAAGACCCTCTCTGTCTCTCTCGCTGTCTTTTATCTGAAGTCTGAAGCGTTGGGGCAGATGTCAGGCTTGGTAACCCCTGTGATGGTGATGTAACCATGTCTTAGCACAGGTCACGACCCTGTGGATATACATTACACTCCTCAGACAGGCGTAATGGGAGCGTCCCTCACCCTCCCTGGACTGGAATGTGTCCAGTATGGGGAGGGCTAGCCACAGCTGAGCAGCACTCCGGCTCCATCTGCCTGACCCGGCCCTGCTCTGTCTCACACTCGGACCTGTCCGACCAGCCCCAGACGTGCATGAAGTAATCACCGTCTTTATCACCCCCAACCACATGCATGACAGAATGACGCGATTAAAGCGCTCTGCATGAGTTCATTATTGTGAGGATGGAGAACATCAAAAGAGAGCTTATGAAGGAAAGTAACTTCCTCCCTCCATCCCGCTGTCTTTCCTCAGCCCCATTCACTTTCACCTTGTCAGGGTGATTCTAATAAGGGCTCCCAGTAGACCACGAATACAGAGAAGATGGAGGTGATATATTGGAGAAGGTGAGGCTCTTGCTGACTTAGGTATGCTGTCATAGTGCTTTTACCTCATCTAGAGGACCACTCACGGCCTGTTCGGGTCAAGGCAGGCCGGCTGTGCAGCCCTCTGAGATTTGTGTCCTTGTCTCAGACTTTATTTTCTCTGGTTGAAAGGGATCCAGTGATTTTCTTTTTCTTTCTGCTTTTTGGAAAATATGAAAGAAAAACATCACCCGAAATAGCTGGCGAAGACTTTAATGGTTATTTGTGGTTGGGGCTGTTGGCATTTACACAAAGAAGCAGCAGCGAGGCTGCAGTCTTTTAGTGTTCGCTGTGTACGGAACTGTATTCTGCATGTAGCTGATTGTACATCCACCTCAGCTCCCGTATGACTGGATTAAAGCTAGCCTCAAATAGTTTTTGGTCAGTCAGTTGTTTCCCATGTCCGCTCCCCGTCCAGCTGTAGCTCAAACTCGCTGCAGAAAAAGCGCTGACGTCTCTGGTGGTGCGGATTTGAATACCGCAGGAGAGATTAATTCAAAGGCTTTTGTGCCTGCGACTTGTTTAATGTTTAAAGTACAGCATGGTGGAAGACGATGTGCCAAGCAACATAACCTTCATTTAGCTTGGCTGGGGATCAGTGAAATGCATTTTAGCTTTAGTTACACGAATATACACCCCCTCAAGTTACAAAACATACCCAGAATTTAAATGTAATAAAAAAATACTTTAGAGTGCCGGGGCAGCCTTGTTGAGACGAGAGAGGTTTTCCCCACCATTGCACCAGTGGAGATATTACTAATATTTAGACAGTGCCAATGCCAAGACGCCTGTCAGCTGTTCTGTTGATGTAACACTTTGGTTTTGTAGTCTGTGAAGCTAATGTACTTCCAGTTCAGACCATTGGGTTCGAATTTCTGAGACATCAAGCATTGTTCTTGGAAGAGGACCCTTTTCCACTGGAGGCAGTTGTTTCGTTGTGTCTTCTTGTGTTATTCCAGAGAAACAGTGGAGGTTCATCTTTAGTCTTAAAGCAGCCGCTGATCACTGATACATAATTGTGATGAAGACGTTTGTACAGTAAACAAAAATGATGAAAGAATAGTCTCTTCCACTTCCGCGGAATATGTTTAACGCTAGCTCTGCGATATGTAACATTCGCCAAATAACAGCGTGGTTTTGAGGCGGAGACGAAGGAAAAGGGCGATTATTGCAGCTTCAGTTATGGCCTCGACCGTTTAGAGGAAGGTCTGGGTGTGTGAGAGATCTCAGGATTGGTGGAGAATATTGCGGCAGGCTTTAGCGAGGAGCAGTGGGTCCGAAATTTTAGAATGAGCCAACTTTTGATTTGTTGTGTCAACGTTTGTCTGCATGTTTCTTGTGTTTGTTGTTTGACGTTTGCGCGCTTCCACACGTACTTCCCACACGACGTCATTAAACCGCAATAAAGTACTCAGAAAGCAATGCCTAGGAAAATCCGATCTGCCTGTTTACAGTCACATCGGCACATATCTGATTTATATCTGATTTATTTCCACATATGAACGAGGCCTGAAATCCGAATGCATGCGCTTTTTTCCTGTTTACACTGTCATGGAACAGATCCGATCTGTCACATATGAGCAGAAAATCAAAAAATTTGGTCACATTTAAGTGACAGTGTAAACGAGGCCTAAGTCATCATTTGTTTAAAAATCCAAATCATTTAGGAAATACCCAAAATGTGGAGAGTTATAATGAATGTAATCTGCTGATGGTCTATAACAATAAAAGCACTTGCCTTATATTGTGTAGTTCCCTCTTCTGCTGCCAAAACATCCCTGATCCATCAAGGCATGGACTCCACATGACCTTGTAAGGTCTGCTGTGATATTTGTCACCAAGACATAGCAGTAGATAATCAGAATTCTTTGGTTCTCCATGGATTGGACCACAGATGCACCACTGGACTGACATCCGGGGTCATTCCCCTCAAATTATTCCTCTTGCAGTGTGACAGATAAAAAATCCCCCCCCCCCCCACTTGTGAACTCAATCAGGTGAAACTAATCACGTTCTCCATTCTATACCAAGTTAATTAGCTTCTACATGTGATCAGTTGTAACCATTTTGATTAGTTGATTAGCATCTACTCCCTGTGTGTTCCAGTACTTGGAAGTGCAACTAAAAGCAAATAATCTTTTATGGGTTGCTAGGCATCATCACATCCTGAGGATAAAGTTGTGGATAGGCTTTATCAATCCCTAGGAGTGCAGCAAAGGAAGTGGAAGGTGTTGGGTACTACTAGGACCCTCCCCGGATCAAGCCATCCCTCCAAACTGGATGGAAGAGCGAGGAGGAAACCGGTCAGAAAACACTACAAAAGGCCTTCAGCAACTTTAAAACAGTTACAGGAATTCATGGCAAAGAGTGGTCCCTGTGTCCACTGTGTGACAACAACATCACAAGTGCTCCACCATACCTCTAGTAAAGTGCGGAGGTGGTAGCATCCTGTTGTGGGGGTGTTTCTGCAACAGGAACTGGGGCACTGGGGAACTTGGATGTAATAACATTTACATTTACGGCATTTATCAGACGCTTTTATCCAAAGCGACTTCCATTCCCTACCTACAGGGGGCAGT
>JBBPDH010000002.1:15726602-15739608 GCA_037974565.1 Clupeocharax schoutedeni | reverse complement strand
TACATGACGGCCTCTGTCTCCAATAAGAAAGATTCCTAGGCCCCGAGTGAAAACATTTTCTGTAAAGTGTATTTGTGCACATGTTTACAAAAACAGTAGTGTCCTCGGAATAAAGAACCGTTCGGCCTGATGAGATTTTCAGGTTAAAATCAGGATTTAGAACTACTGAATGATGGGTGCTAGCGGAAGGGACTGTGTGTGTGTGTGTGTGTGTGTGTGTGTGTGTGTGTGTGGCTTATTTGTTTCCGTGTGTGTGCTTTATTTTTATTTTTATTTTTTTTTGGAGGGGACCTTTTTGTGTGGGAGTTAGCTGCTGGGATGTGATGCAATGGTTTCACTACTGACAGCAAGCCTGTATTATATCTGAATGCGCCGATTTGGAATCCGTCCTTGCAGCTGTGTGTCATCCTTTAATTCCACAAATCCAGTTTTGAAATGTGTGTGTCAGTCAGGATTTGCCATTGCTGCCTTTTCAGGGAGGGGAAATCGACGCTGCTGCAACGTTTTTGCATTTCAGTAGTGCAGCTGTAAGAAAATTTACATTAACCATTAAAACCTACATATCACTTCACCCACCAGAGCACCGTCGAATCACTATCAGCTTTTACACACACACACACACACACACACACACACACCAAGAACGGAGTGTGTTCCTCTCCTTGCTCTAGTCCCTGAGGCTGTGTGTCGCTCTTGATAGCATGTGGCAGAGTGTGTAGATGGATCGACTTCTTTAGCAGCACAGACACAATAATTCATGAGGCCACCACACAGCAAAGCAGCAGCATCTCTCTCTCTCTCTCCCTCTCTCTCTCTCTCTCTCTCTCTCTCCCCTTCCTCTCTGAGCGGAAATGAATCCTCACACAATGACAGCCACTGCTGCAGCGGCCCACAGCTGAGGGAAGAAGAGCACCCCCTAATGAGAGCCGTCAGCCTATCGAACCTGCACACATATGCACACTCTCTCAGGACAAGGCCTGATGAAAAGTGTTGAGGTGGCAGAATTCACCGCTTGCCTTTGCTACCACACCACTGTGCACATACCAAACAACCCAGATGGAAGTGCAGATAGAGAGGGGGTTGGCCAGGTTATTTGGTTATTTTCGCAGGCGCATAAGATTTATCTTCTCATTTCCTTTTGGTCAAGCAGTGTTTTCTGTGTGGATATGCTGTGGTGGAGTGGTTGGAGTGGAGTTGTGTTCTCTGAATCCAGTGGGGAAATGAGAGAAGGGCAGCCTGGCATATCAGATGCAATGGAGCAGAAAGCACACCTTTAAAGCTATAATAGCTTTCCAAATGTCACCACTTGAAAGTCTATTACATTTCAAGCATCTGATCTTTTTCTTCTTTTCAACATTTGGCACGGAGAGCTTTTGAGAAGTCAGGCATGGTCAGGAGAGGCACGGAGAGGTTAGCACAGGGGTCCGAGCCAGGCTGCTGAGTGCTGGATGTAGAGTTTCAGTGGGTGTGAAAAGCTGCAGATACATGGAGACCCAAGCACATAATATGGCGACGAGAAGGTTCCTGCCCATAAACTTGAGGATCCCGAACGAGTGCGCTGTGCATGCGAGCTGTAATTGTTCACAGAGCATTGTGGAAAGCAGCCGCAGACCCCAAAATGTCAATCAAAACTTTCACTTCATCTGAACCTTTTCCCAGCATCCCCCAACGGGCCTCTCCATGTGGCACTGGAACAACACCAGATCAAGTGTGGCAGTGTGTGCATGTGCGTGTTGTGTCTTATACCTAGCAAGCAGCAGTGTGCTGGTGTGCGTACAGTATGTGCGCCCTTGCCGAGGCATTGGTGGTTTACTGTAACGGGATGGCTGTGTATTTTTAGATCAGAATGTGCGCAATCCGTCAAGTCATGCGAGTCGCTTGCCTTCTATCAGCCAGTTTAGTGAGGCTGCTGCCAGGCATCCGACCCGAATCACTGGCTCCCACCCACATGGTTAAACTTTCATATGTTGTCGTGCCTCTGCGTGTGCCTGCAATGTACACCGGCTCTGCTTGGAGCCATGGCACGGGTTAAATAGCCTGAACGCTACACTCAAGAGCAATAATGAATGAGAACTGTATCAATTATTAGGGCTGAGGGAGCTGAAGGCTGGTTCTGGGCGAGTGCAGTAAACACTGAAGAGGGGTAGGAAAGAAAGATGGAAGGAGTAAAAGAAAGAATGGATAACGCATACCCTATCTGCCCTCTCCACGCAGAAAGACGTCTTTGTGGTCAATTGCTGATCTCACAGCTTTGCGTTGGCCTTTGACCTGAAGTAGACTCAAAGCCTGTCTGCCTGCTTCCTGTCATGGGATAGTGGCTGTGTGTGTTCGGGGGTTATTATCCTAAAGATGTGTAGATCGTATCTGGCGAGTGTGGCCTAATGTTTGCAAATGGCCCGTCTCTGCTTCCTCTGTGTGCTGGAGACAAGCTCTCCAGACCAGGAGAGAGGAGATGGGGCTTACCTGGCTGTCAAAAGGGCCTTTCACAGGACTAAAGAAGCTCCTTTCTTATGCTAAAATCCATGGAAAGTTTGCCACAGATGCAGGCATTAGCCAGAATATTTTCTCAAGCTTGCATATTGTAAAACAGAAGATGTAAGTATAGTCAGGTCCACTGTTTTAGAAAGCCAGTCAGATTTTGATGTTCCAGTGCGATTTCATTGTACTTGCTTAATAACACAAATCCCATGTAATCATGTTCATTATATCACTTTGTTTGAATCTTTAAGACGGCATTTGATTCTCTGCCTTTCCTCTATTCCAGAGGCCTGTGGTGGACACCGAGACGCCAGTGATGCGGGTTATATCACCACACCCGGTTACCCTCAGGAGTACCCACCGCACCAGGACTGTCGCTGGATTGTCACAGCCCCTGAACCGTCCCAGCGCATCGTCCTGAACTTCAATCCCCACTTTGAGCTGGAAAAGCTTGACTGCAGGTGAGTGGGCAGTTACACCACACAAGCATTTCAGTGATGCAAGACTGGGGTCATTTTAAATTATACATCACCAAGTGACACAATCACTGCTTAGACATGACAAGCCATATATTCTGTATGAAACATTCATGTTTACCACCCTCCGTCAAAGGTTTCACATAACTTTGCATAGCAGACATTGCTACACTGCACACAAATTAGTGCGTCACAAAGCATTAAATGAACTCGCACTATTCACTGAGCTATGAATGCTATAAACCTTGGACTGCACAGCAGATGGAGAGTAAGCTAAAAAAAACTGGCAGAACTTTTTTCATTCTGATAGGCCCAGGGCAGAGGCCATTGGTGTCACTGATCCACCACTTTTTTTTCGAATGAAATTCCTTGCTGGTATTAAATTCATGCCACAAGACCACAGTGCTTCCCTTTTTGAAAGTGTTGAATTGAAAGAGGCAGTAGAAGCTTCCAATGTGTCTCTCAGCTACAGCTGGAGTATCTCCCAGTGCCCAACTGGAGACTATTGAGGCTCTATAGTCAACATCACAAGTGCCTCAAGGAAGCCTGCAGTGCCTTCTTTTTAATTAAATATCCAATAAACAAAGCTTCACCTCATTTCATGGATTTATGAAATGTACGGTAAGATTTCGAGGGCATTCCTCAGGCTTGGCAGCTGCTGTGGTGATTCCTCCCCCTATTGGTCAGTAGTGGAAATGCAGGCCCGGCCGGCTGACCAACAAGACAGAAAACATTAAGTTCAGCACACTTTTTTTCCAAGTAGGGACAGTTTTATTTGGTGAAGTGGGATGCAGTTCACAGTGATATGGGTGTTCTAGGCTGTGGCATTTTGAGTCATGTTTCACAATCTGTTTTCATTTTACTTTTGTAGCGAGCCCACAAAGCATATCACAACCTGCCACTTTAAGCCGTCTCTCTCATTCTTGCTCTATATCGCCCTTTGTCCTCTTGCCATTTATTAACATTTTGGCGGTATTAATTATAAATAGACGTGTTTTTAACGGGAGATTTATGAAATGGGTTCTGACATTCCTTTGTTGGAATTGGAGCATTAATATTTTACTAGATGTTGTTGAAAGACTGCTCTCTCGCTGCTCTCTCACTCTCAGCTAACAGAAAAGGGTGGGAGAGACACGGGGTTTGATACATCTCTTCTTCCGCCACTTTGCTTACTCCTTGGTGATTTGTTCAGCGCTGCTGTTTTTTGTGCTTTTCCTGTGCTTCTGCTTGATTGGCAGAAGAGTCTGCACATTCCATTACATCACGCGTCTCTTTCGGCCGGTCCTCTTGAGAGGAGCTGCCTTTTACACGAGTCCATTAGTAAACAGACCTCCATACTTAGACTCTTATTTATTTATGACGACCTGCTGTGTGTCATGCTTTTTTGGAAACGAGGTGAGTGGAGGGTTTTTTTTCTACCCCAGTTTCTGGGAGCCGGCGTTCATGGGTTCAGACAAACAAATCAAAGAGCGGCGACTGAGAACATGGCAGTTTCTTCCCTTCCTTCTTCCATCTGTCTCCCAGCTCTCTTCTTCTGCAAATGTACATCTTGCCCACAGAGGATCAACTTTGTCTCAAACTCAGTGTGCTGTTGTTCTTGTCGTGTGCCTCAGGAGACGTAGATGTTAAAGCTAACAGTAACGGCCCATTTGGTTTGTGGTCAGAGTAGAATTGGGCTGAAATTGGGCTGAAATTGAGCTGAAACCCATTTGCTAGAGAGGGAGGAGGGGCATCTACAGGTCATGTCAAAATGAAACCTCAACCTTTTCATGACCCATTGTACCCCACTGTCAGATGGGACTCCAGGTGTAGCCCCAGCTTTTGTGGTACATGACGCAGTATGGGCCATCATTTAAACCCACTCATAGCCAGTGAAAGTACAGTGTGCTTGTTATCAGTTTCGTTTTCATCAAGATAAAGGTGCAGACTAACTGCAGATCAATTAACTGAGATCAGATTGACTGCAATATTCAATTCAACATGATTTGTATTTTCCTGAAGTGCTGTTAGTTTTGTGCCTTTCCCAAGAGATTATTGCTTCTGTTCCAGAGCCAGACAGTTGAATTAGGGACAGAATAGCTAGCACTGAGCCTGTTTTATCTCTGAGCGGGATCTTAATTGCGAATTTGCAGCAAACACAAGCGGATCATTAAAACACAAGTAATAAAACTGTTTGCCACTGGCGCTTAGTAACACTGTCTCCATTCACTGCTCTTTGGCTAAAGTTTTCTGCTTATTTTGCCGGACGGCTGCATCAGAGTAAACAGTGTGTCCTAGGGTGAGAGATGCCTTGTTGGGGATAACAACAAAGCCTTTGTGAGTAAGACAGACGCTTCTGTTGTAGTATGCAGATCCACAGGCTGACTTCAATATGCTGTACATATTTCTGGTTAGATAGTAGTGTGTGTGAGTAGGGGGTTTTTGGTGATGAATTAAGAGCAGTGTTGCACTGATGGCTCCTGTAGTGACAGCCCCTGAGGCTAACGTCCAGACTCAGAGGAGACTGCAGCACAGCACGCACTTTCAGACACACACACACACACACACACACACACCCCCATTCAAGGCAGGAACAAGGGGGTTTCTTCTACACCACTAAAAGAAGGCAACATCCCCATTCAGCCAACAAAGTCCTTTTGGCCAATGAGAATATGTCTCTAATACTTACTGTAAGTCTTACTCCTCTGCACTGCTAGTAATCAGCTCTGTGAAAGTAACTATATTGCAGATACATGTTAGTCATTCAAACATGCATTTACCATACGCTGATATGAAATAAAGTTAAAAATAAACTGTAAAAAGTGAGCAGAACGATGAACAGAGATGTAGTTGTTTCCATAGCAAGTGAGAAAGCGGTAAAAAAAATTAAGAATGATAATTAAATGACCCTCCAGAATGTCTTGTGTTTAAAAAGTGGTGACCAAATCACAAAGTAGCGAAGTCGATTGCTTGCTTATGTATTCTTTTATCATATAATACATTTTCTGCTTCCCAAAATATGTCTTACGCTATCAAGATGATTTTTTTTTCTATATATGCAAATCTGCTTTGAATGGTGATGTGCATGTTCACTCTTTGTTTGTGTGTGTGAGCCTATGCATGTGTGTGTGTGTGTGTGTGTGTGTGTGTGTGTGTGTGTGTGTGTGTGTGTGTGTGTGTGCTAGCAAATACACAAGTGCTTGTTTAAGAGGGCCAGGAAAGACGCGTGACTTGCTGACCCTGATATCACACTGGACCATATGATTTTCCGCTTTCCCTACGTCTTGTGCTGAGCAAGATCAACAAAGTCCAGCTGTCTTCTTGGGATGTGCCTGTGTGTGTGTGTGTGTTTGTGTGTGTGTGTGTGTGTGTGTGTGTGGGCTGCCCTCTACATGAATCATCCCAACAGCCTCCCACATGCTGTGATGTAGACATTGCGGGAAGAGTGTATATCTGATCCGCCGCTTCCACTTAGCTCACTATCTTTGCCCGGGCCACAAAGCCCATCCATTGGCAGCTAAGTGCCATATTTAATTTATTTAACCTGAGGAGTTTGAACTGTCAGATATGATTACAGAACTCGGCCATCATTTCAGGGCCGGCCAGACGTGTCTCATTCAGTCTGGAGTAAATTTGAGCGGTGGTATGGTCCCAACTGATGCTTACACACACACACACACACACACACACACACACACACACACACACACACACACACACACGGGAGAGGAGATGGCCTGGGACAAGGGTGTTACCCTGGTAGGGAAAGTTTAGTCTTTAGTGCTGTTGTCTGCAGCCACACCCCTGGCTTATGTTTAGTCTCTTTTCCACTCTGTCATCCCTTTCACTTTCTTCTCATCCTCTCTCTCTCTCTGTCTCTCTTTCTCTCTTATTCTCATTCTCTCTTTCTCTTTCAAATTTACAGAGCTGATTCAACCACAAAAAATCAGATTCATGGCTTTCCATTTTACTTAATAACTGTAGTTAATCAGCCAATACATGTTTGGAGTCTGCCCATTTAAGTTCAGAATAGAGCTTCATAGCAAATTATTACTTAAATAAATATCTGCCCTAAAGGCATAGTAACAAAAACGATAAAAAAAGGGTTGTAAAATGGTCATGTAAAAATGAGCACAGGCTGTTTTTGGTTCATACAACCACGCAATTGTAGTGAGTGGACCTCAGGGGAAAAATAAAATGCAAGAAATATGCATTGTCTACTTAAGTACACAGCATACTTTTGTCCATTTAAGTGAATCTATTTAGTCAAAAACAGATCTAGTGGCCGCAAGCTTCAGTTATTATCATCTACATAAGCCTCGTATGCAGTGCAAAACTAAAGAAGCAAACTTTTAGATTAGATCAGATTAGATTCAACTTTGTCATTACACGTGTACAAGGCAGCGAAATGCAGTTTAGGTCGAACCAGAAGTGCAATAAGCAGCAAGTGCAGGATAAAGGCATAAGTGCACATAAGGTTATATGTACAAGAAGAAACTGGATGATATTTACAGATGGGTGTACAGTGATATGAACATAATGTACAGTTTGTATTAACTATGATCAGGAAGAAGTAGATTAACGAGTTGAATTACGAGTAGGTGAACAGTTTTACAGGTTGCTACAGTAACCATAAATATGCAGTAGATATGGACATGGATTTACAGGATGTTATCTACTGTATCAGAGACTGACATATGTATAAAAGTGTATAGCGTATTTATACCCTTGCCTCGGCTAATCAGTGGAAAACTGTGCATTTCAGTTTTGTAAATTAGATTTTTGGCCTATTTTTAAAGAGTTATCTCCAGAGACACAGGCCACACTTTCAAAGTCCCAGCAGTCTGCTCCGTCTCTCATCAGACATAAACAGTGTTTGTAGTCCAGCCACACTGACTCTGGCTCTTGAGCGTTCAGACCCTGTATCTTCTGGGCTGTGAATGTCGTTTTCGAGCGTCTTTCCAGCCGATGTCGGCGGCTCGTGCCAGAGTTTGTCTGGAATGGATGAGTATGCTGGGCAAAGGTGAACGGCGTTAACAGTGCAGATGAATTTTACCAGCCTGCAGAGCACCGAGGAGGAGACGAGAGGACGCAGAAGTGGGGAGGAAAAAAACGAGATGATCTGATCAAGTGTGTGAAGAGTAAAGGAAGGGAGGCAGAACTAAGAAAAGAAGAGCATCTGTTCAGCTGCCAGACAGAGATAGGGTTGAGATCCCGAGCTGCTGTGTAAATGACAGAGTGGAGAGAGGAAGATGACAACAAAAGCAGTAGGAGAAGAGCTGCGAAGAGAGGGTGTGTGTTCAGTGGGAGCACTGCAGTGTTGGCGTTTACTGAGGAAGGATGGGAGTATTAGTGCGTGCAGTAAGATAACATCAGGTAATGTGATCTAGATAAAGACACAGAATATGTCAGTATATTAGGAAATGAGAAAGGACCTGATGATGTGTGTTTTCAGTGTACTCTGTTTGCTTGTGGGAAAGACTAGCAGTGTCAGTTGTTGATTGCGTCTGCAGCAGAGGAAAGACCAGTATCAGGGTGGGCATGCACAGTCACCGTTCAGGACTCAGCTGGAATAATCCTGACAGCTTTTCCTCCCCATGCCCTGTGCTGCAGTGTGCCGTGCTTTATGGGCTGCATTATAATTCAACAGATCGCTCTACGCAAGCTTGGCCCACCGCCAAGAGCCTCCCACCCCTCAGGGTTATAAATAGATTGATGTTGAATAAATATAATAAGAGTTAGATGATTTATTATGATATATCTGTAATTCAATCAGCAAAGCCACACTCCTGAATGACATGGATGTGGATACAGACTAGGGGATGAGCTGTTTGAAGGGGCTTTTCCCTCTCTTTCTCTCTTTCTAGCTCTGTCTGTATTCCTTTTTCATCTCCTTTTCTATTCTCCCCTGGAACTAACCCTCCCTCTCCTGCTCCTTCTGTCTCTCTCGTTCTCTTTCTATCTCTCTTTCTCCCTCTCTCTCCCCTGCTGGTGCAGTATTCCAGTTTGATGTTATCTAATTGCTGTATTAATATGCAGGGGAAAAAAACATAATCCATTTCCCTCCTTAGGATTTCTGAAGGATTTCATTCATTCGGAGTGGGATTGCTCTGTGGAGCACAGGGCTGCCTCATTGTTATGTGGCTATAAAGCATGGCACACTCTTTTTTGTGTGTGTCTGGAAATTAGTCATTGCCATAATTTAGAAATGAATGTCATGGTCTGTATGCGCTGCACATTAAGATTGTTGACTCAGTGTTAGTTCTGGAACAATCGACAGCTGGAGTTCATTATTTCCTATGTTTTGCAGTGTGTATGCCACTGTGAGCGTATTTACCGTGGAGATTAGCACTAGAGCGGCAGCTAACATGAGTTCAGACAGTGCTGAGCTTATTGTGGGGAGTTGAAGGATGTGTGTGTGCCATGATGGCCCTGTTGTGACATTTCTGTCGTGCGAGCGCTGATTTTGACAGTCGCCTCGGAGCATCTTTAACTTTTTTTAGCTGCAGGTACGCGCAAAGCTGCGATCACACACCCGGCAGCATCCCCACGCTCTCCAGCCAAGTACAGGAGACAACTGTGTGTGTTCCTGGACCATAAACCCATCCCTGTCATCGGCTGTTTCTTCCCTGAGGCAGCGGAGAAGACAGGCGACGAACGTGAACGCTCAGTGATGGACGCGCCGTCCGTTTTCCCTCTTGTTGATTATGTTCTCAAGTTTCATCATTTGAATCTGTAACTGTGACGGATTTGGTACGAGTGAGCCCACGCCTCTGTAGTATCTCTACTCCTCTGGAGGAGTGACACATAGCAGCTCTACGACAATGATAACCTCAGTCTGTGCCGCTCCCTAGGGGTCCTCCTGATCAATGGCTATTTTCCGCTTGTAATGAAGAATCAATGGACAGTGTGGAGGTGAACTGGACCCTGGGGACCTCGGCCAGACCCTACTCATGCATCACTTGGGTTACAGACACATTCGTTACTGATATGAAGGACCCGATTACCTCACAGTGGCCACCGTCTCGTCTCTTAAGCATCCTCTGGAAGTCTTTTACATTTTAAGACACAGGCTTCACTTTTCCTGTGTATGTGCGATAAAAGAAGAAGATAGAAGAAGAAGAAACATGTTTTCATTCACAGGAGTTCATGGGACTGGCCTCACTTGTTATCATCATAAAGCTATCATCATAAATCAACTGAAATTAATGTAAACTACTTCAAAAACCATAAAGAGAGAAACAGAGGGTAAATCCCACAACCAAGCAGAACACGCAGACCGTTACTAAAGGTCTGTTTTGATTTCAGGTTGACTTTACAGTCAACTTCTCTGTTTCCCATGTTTGTTAAGGACTAGGAGCGTACTGTCACTCTTTCTTCTTGGTTTCATTTCTCTGAGGGTTTTGTAGGCAGTAACAGACCTGAACAAATGGCCAGTGTGAGCCCAGGTTGTGATTTTACTCTTAATATTTTTGATGATATTCATTTCTCCCCCAGGTAATGCAGCAAGTTTATACAAGGTCCATTTTTATTCTCTTTCTTTGTAAGTGACCAGCTTCCTACCCAGGGAGTCACTTCACAGACATTTATTCCAGGACCATAGGGTTTTCTACGGCTTCTTCCTCATTAATCTTGATGTTAGCTGTTAGTCCTGCTAGTGGTTTTCACTGTAAGGAGATCATTGCTTTGTGTGTTACATTAAAATGGAGGGTGGCCATCTCTTACTTACATTACCAGGGGGAGTATGAGTGAGTGAGTGTGTGGGTCTGTATGAGTGTACACTCATGTCTGTAGGGAACCTCTGAAGCTTAATGTGTAGCCTATGTGCAGGTGTGAAAAAGATTCCTGCCTGAAAGATAGAATGTGCAAAAGGCAATTAACAAGCAGCTCAGAGAGCAGATACACACACAGACGTATTACCCTTGACTACACTATAAAGAGAATTCACTGGGAGGAAAATTAAAATGAAAATAAGCGAGGAAGAAAGAAGGGATGAGAGGAACAAATCTGTCTCGATTCCTCGATGGAGCGAAGGAGTTAAATGCTTATTTTCATGGTCGATCACGCAGCTTCACGAAAGCCAATATCCCCGGCTTCTCCACCGGCGAACCATGGAAACAACGCCCTAAAACAGTATAATCTATAGAAATGTACATTAACCTTTACATTTGCCGAAGTGTGCTGGCCATGTGACACTAATGACCGGAGAGTCAGCAATGCACTGCATGTGTCCCCATCACTACATGAATGCTGCTATTGTAGCGGAGGCTGGGAGTGCT
The DNA here is from genome assembly GCA_037974565.1 of Clupeocharax schoutedeni. Lineage (NCBI taxonomy): Eukaryota > Metazoa > Chordata > Actinopteri > Characiformes > Alestidae > Clupeocharax > Clupeocharax schoutedeni. Next base: position 15,728,396 of record JBBPDH010000002.1, on the reverse strand, counting down.
AATTGAGGAATGGGTTCAATCTGAGCCTGTGGGCTACTAGAGGTGTCCCGAAGCCACCCGCAGCTTCCCAGCCCCCCTAAACCAAATCACACATGCCTGCCTCCCTCTGGCAGTCAGCATGACAGAGATAGGCCACCGAGAAAGCGGGTGGCGTCATTGTGTGAAATTACCTGTTAGTCAGGCAAAGGAAGGAGTGAATGCATTGATAACGTTTACCTACTTGAATTTGTGTGTGTGTGCACGTGTGTGTGTGTGTGTGTGTGTGTGTGTGCATTAATGTATTGTTAGGCAGTATTGATAAAAGTCAACTTCACAATATTTTCTAAATATATCAGAGTGTCTGATGATATTTGACCCCATGTTGCCGGGGCTCCAGTGCTCCATGCTAAAAAAAACCCTTGCAAACCTGACATTGCTTGTTGTAAATGTGCTAAATATTTGTTTTGATGTATTTCAACTAGGGATGCACCGATTGCAATTTTCTTGGCCGATTCTGATTACCGATTTTTTTGTAAGAGTGATTAGCCGATACAGATTTTTCCAATACCGATTTTCTCCCCAGATAACAGAAAATTAGAGCTGCTGCATGTAGTCGACGACAACGATACAAAAAATTGGGTTTCAACTTTTTTAATGTAACGTGGTATTTACTTTCCCTGGTTACTTTTATAACAGTGACATATGATAACAAATTATCTTTACAAATTTAAATAAATAAAATGTAATACATAAACAAATAAACCCCCCCAAAAAACATTGGTTTGAAATCGGCAATACATTCAGGCCGATCAGGCCAAAATTCCGCCGTTTCCGATCACTGGCCGATCAATCGGTGCATCCCTGGTATATCCCTAACTATAGTTAACTAGTTTTTCATACCCTACCATATCAAAATGTGTGACAGAATTATTACTAAACTGGTATCGACTAACAAATCATGGGACTGCTAAAAAATCTAAAAAGTGTAATGGGTGCCATTATGTGTATATGTTTGTTTCTGGGCTGGTACATGTGTCGCTGAGTTCATCACTCTGAGAGTGTGTGTGTGTGTGTGTGCTAAAGGGCTTTGAAGGCACCTGCCGGTGTCTGTCACTTACTGAGGCGAAGGCAGTGTCAGATTTCTGTATCTCTCTTCCTGCCCCCTCCCCTCTTTTCACACTCTCTTCTCTCTCTTGCCCATAGTCTTTATCCACAACAGAAGAAGCAAAGCTTGGTTATTTACCAGAAGAGAGAAAAAGGGAAATGAAAATGTCAAAACGACACACCCAAGGTGCTATCTAGGCCACATGGGGTTGATGAGACAGCCTAATGTACATCTGAAGCTCTGACAGTGGCAGAAGGACAATGTAGCTGTGCTAAAATAAACAGAAACGCACTTTTTTTTCAATAGATAACAAGAGCAGGTCCGTTAGCAATGGACACTATTCCAATTTTTATAATACAAAACAAAATATGCAAAAACTGAGGTTCTCTGAGGCTTAAATTTGAGCTGCCCAGAGGTTGTGCCTTAAATAAAAATACCAGTGATGCACCGAAAGGATTTTTTTGGACCGAAACCGAAAATGAGGAAATACTTGGCCGAAACCCAAAAAAACCCCAACTATTATTAAATTATTAAAATAATCTTTTACAAAACTATAAACATGTTTATTTAGCATTCAAACAATGCACAATGTAATATATAATTTGAAATAACATATTTTACTTGACCCCACTCATGAATAGCCTAAAAGAGAGCTGAAATATTATACAATTAAATATCTTCTCTCATAAAACAAGTATCTAAGTGCATTT
>JBBPDH010000002.1:15677096-15684596 GCA_037974565.1 Clupeocharax schoutedeni | reverse complement strand
GAAGGCAGCACTTAGAAGTCTGTGATCTATTTAGCACAGATCTTCTGATGATAGCAGCGGATGTGCAAACGACAGATTCGGTGACGCTCCTTTGGGCTTTAACGGTGCAGCTGGTGAAAGGCCCTGTGCTGTAGCTCTGTCAGTGTTACTGTAAAAAATCAAACATAAGGGAATAGCTGAGTAAAAAAAATCACACTTGCAGTTTTCTGCGTTCCTCAGACATAGTCTATCAGCCAAGACAGGTTTTGCAGTGGTGCTGTAAGGCTAACAGAGCTAACAAGTAAAGAAAGCTTAAATCTGTCAAATGGAATTAAATGCATACCCAAAACAACCATCTGGAATTTTTGTATGTTTTTATTGATGACACCATTATTGTAAATGATCACAAATCCTAATGGTTTCAGACAAGTGTGTAATGACTCTGAGGTTCAGATTCAGATTAAATGTAAAATTTCCATGATTTCACATCATTTGGCTGCAGAGCGGTGGAATTACGTTCTCTGGAGAGATGACACTCAATCCAAAAGCTTTGGTAAGAGTTGGAGTGGAGTAGTTTGTGTGTGCTGTTCTTCTCTATGCTCACTGTTCTCATGCTCTCCGTGCAGATTATGGCAGTTTCCTGTACCTGGAGGCGAGCCCTAAGACGGAGCGTGAGCGGGCCAGGCTGCTGAGCCCACCGGTGGGGCCGGAGAAAGGGCCACTGTGTTTGCTCTTCCTCTACCAGTTGACGGGCGAAGCTCAAAGCACACTGAGGGTTTCAATACGAGACCACGACCATGATGAGACTCTGCTGTGGACCCTGAAGGGAGAGCAGGGCCACGGCTGGAGAGAAGGGCGCACTATCCTGCCCCAGTCGCCCAAAGAGTACCAGGTAAGGAGACGACCGCTACCAACTCCTTGCTCTCAGATTAGCATAGAAAACGGTCGTTATTAATCCAGGTGTCTGGTTTCCCGGAGTGTCTGCGGTGTATTCCCCATAATTACTCTAATAGGAAAGAGTCATTTACATAGAATTTTAGTTGTTTTTTCCACCCTTTATATTCCGTTTGCTTGTCCATTTGTACACTATCCTTGTCAAATTCAGTTTAATACGACATTGTACTTTGCATTTTTACCTTTTTCTACTAAACAGAGCAACATTTATTCAGTCATTTTTACCTCACTTAAGAGCTCACTCCTTTCTTTTATTGTCTTTCCCCCCATTTGTTCTACTCCTCTCTACCCTCTCTCTTTTTTCATTGTCTCTCCCTCAATCCACTCCTCCACCCCTCTACCTTGGTACTTTATCAGGTTGTCATTGAGGGCTTCTTCGAGCATGGCAGTCGAGGACACATCTGGATCGACAACATCCACATGAGCACTAGCACAGAGCTGGAACAGTGCACTCGTAAGTCACTCGCCCCCCCCAAACCCCCCCATATCCCCCCTCCTCTTTCTATCTGTGTCACTTTGTTTCGCCCCTCGCCCCTCCCAGACACCGCGCTTTTGTCACACTCTCTTCTTTCAAGGTCCAGCGTTTACTGTGGAAAAAAGAGATTGGGTAGAGGGAAGGCACTTTTTAAATTCTCTGTTCACGCAGACTGCCGGAAAGTAGGCCACACTTGCCCTGTGGGCTCTGATCCTAATCTATGTTTCATCAGATTTTTCCCTTCTCCTCTCTTATTTGTAAACAGAGCCTTCCAGAGCTGAGGCAAGGAATTACTAGACAGCCAATGTGTCGGTCAGAAAACCCGGCTAATTTTTGTAGACTCGCACAACACACGGCAGTGTCCCCGAGCAGTACATCATAGCTGCTTGCTCACGTCCATGCTAAGCAGTACGCGTTTGTAGCAGAAATGCCTACATGGACTTCCTTTTGTAGAGCTTTCAGTCAAATGCGAGATGTGCATAAAGGCCAGCCTGCCAAAATGCTTTGTTTATTGAACCATGGTATTAGAACACACACTCAATCACACACACAGTTAAATTCACATACATATTTCCTTTTCTTAATCCCAGCTTTGGGAACACTCTTATCAATTAATGTTGTTCAGCATGCCCCCCCCCCACCCCACCCCCCTGCAGCCTTGCCAGACTGGTCTCTCTGCGCTACTCCTTTCAATTGTGTCTGCATTCCAGCTATTCTAAACAGACTTTTTTGAGCATGTGCAGAGCACTCCTCGATCACTGCTGAGGATCAGAACTCTCCACTCTTTGCCAAATTACACAGAGCCCAATTACTCTCTCTCTCTCTCTCCCTCTCTTTTCCTCTCCCTATCTTCCTCTCACACAAACCCACAAAGCCCATCACCAGCTTATCCTCCTTCCCCACTGTAATGTGTTTGTGAGGAACTGAAGGACTTCCAGACGTGAAGGATGCTTTCTGCTCTAGTCAGCTAGCATCTGTTTTTAAGTACTCATTAGCTACAAAACTGAGGCGAGGCCTGAGTATGTGTCAAAGCAAACCCCAATCTTAACACTGCATTAATGCCAAAATCTAGTGACCTTTTGCCCTTTCTACATACTGCACTATACTGTACTGTATATCACTGCTTTATTTAATACTATATATATAACACTATAATACACAATAATATTTTTATTGTACTCCACATCCATAAAGTTAATGAATTTAATCTGTCAGCCTTTGGTTTAGCTATTTACACTTTCTCTTGTGTCTTTCTCTCTGATTTCAGAACCATTCCCGGCCTTCCCGCCAGAGATGACTGGTGAGCCCTTATTGTCGTATTCTCCAGCAAATGTCTGTCATAAACCTGTGCAGATGTCTGTGCTTCCTGCTTGTTGCCCAGCACAGCTTGCAGCAGCTGATTGGCTCTGAGGAGACCCTGTGTTGGTCCAGCTTTGCACCATTTTAGGTGTGATTGAGCCACTGCTTATGAGCTCCACATGTGCACACTTATACCAGGCCATGCCAGGTCCATCATGTCTGTCCAGAAGTGTGGGAGTGACTTTTGATATCGTTTCCATCTTCTTTACGCTATCCTAAGCATGGGCCGAAACCTAGCATGCAACAGAAACTCCATTTTAAATGTTTGGTGGTGTATGGTGTTGGTGGTAGATGTTGATGTTGATGTTAATGCTTGCTGTTGGTGTTTAGTGCGATAATGAAATGTGACGATTATCCACATGCAAGTACAGATCTGACACTTTCTCACTGCATGTGCACTTGTGTCTTCCTTAGGATGAACAGTAGGTTTTGGCTAAAAATTAATTTACCTTTTTTTTCCCTCCAAACTAGTGTTTAAAGCACATACAGAATCGTATTTATCCCAAAGATGAATCTGAGTGCAGATCCTACAACATGGAAATACAGTATATGGGGATTTTTCCCAAAGTAGCACTGTCCCAAATATAGACCCAAATATACACACAGAGTGAAACCTTGCTGTGTGCCCCATCCTACATTTTTCTTATATATTTTTTGAGGTCCACTTATGACATTTGTTCACCAAAAATAGTTTTATATGGTTTAGAATACTTAACAGTCATATTTCCTTTTTATTTAGCATTTTTTATGATTTTTGTCCCTTAAACAGGTTGTTTTTTGTTACTTTGCCTTCATTCTGATTGGCTGTTCTATTTTGTGCCTCATTCCAGTAGTGTAGAATATAACACACCTTACAACAAAACTGTTGTAGGCTGAAAAGACATAAATATATAAGTGTATTATTACAAAATAGGGAAAAATGTAAATTTTTTGGAAAATACTAGGTGTCCAAAAACGTTTGATGGCAGTGTATGGTCATCCTTCATACTTATGTCGAGTATTATAAACCTGCACTGTTCTGATTGTAAGTGATCTGGCCCTTGTCTGGGTGAAGTTGGTCAGGGGTTGTGGTGTGTAGTATGAGAGGGGGAGAGATGGACAGTGGCTGGGGCAGAGGGTTCAGTGAACACTGCTATAATTCCCATTAATGTCTCCACAAGTACTTTTTCCTCTAGTGTCATCTGTGTATTTTTCCACCGCCTCACTCTCTCTCCCTCTGGGTGTTTCTCGCTCGTTCTCTCCATCTCCTCTTCTCGCTCTCTCTTCCTGACCATATAAGGCATCACCTCCACTCAAAAGAAATGTGCAACCGACTCCTCGTCGTAGCGGGATTCATTTTAGTTTCGCTGGCTGCCCATATCCTCAGACAGCTTCAGGAGAGATGAGCCAGACACACAGACAACCCAAATTACACGCTTGTTTTATTTCCGAGTTCAGAGACGGGAGATTAGATTAGAGTGAGATGGCAGAGGGCCGTCAATGGCAGAGTTTTGCTAGACTTTGTGAATGTGTGTGTGTGTGTGTGTGTGTGTGTGTTTGTGTGTGTACGATGGGGGAGTTGTTTCCTTGGATGGGATTCATGGAGGAGTTTGGCTTGAGGCAGACAAAGTTGGCGCAGATCCATGCATGCAAGAAAGCAGAGGTTTCAGCCCTAAAGAAGACCGCCTGCACACACACACAGACATTCCCTCACACATGGATATACATATAGTAAAGCAGGACAAACCTTTAGTGTGCACTTGTACACGATCAGCCAAACTCAGCTAAAAATAAAAATCACAGAAGAAGTGCTGTCACTGAGGAGGTACCCTCAAAGGTGTGTGTTCAGTACCATCAGTTAGGAATAAGGTGGAATGTGTTGGTGTGTTTATATCTTTTCAGTTATATTGACTTCACACACATTGTTGTATCATTAAATGATACACATAAAAATGGGGATATTTAAAACTATAATAATGGGGGTATCTTTAAAATATAATAATAAAGGTAAATCCAGTGTGAACTTTATTAACAGCGTTTTCATAACAACGAGCGACAGCAGAACACGGGGAACATCCACGGGTTTTTTTTTTCTGTGCAGCCCGCGGACCGGTACAACATGACCCACGGCCCGGTACCGGTCCAAAGCCCGGGGGTTAGGGACCACTGCTTTAAAGGAATGGTCCTGCAATTTAATTCCTAATTTAGACCCAACTTAACCTAGATGTAGTCAATCAGCTGAGACATTTGGGGTACAAATTTTGCTTCTTTAGTCAAGTGTTAGCTATAATGCTAAGGTTTCTAACAAACAAAATATTAGTTTAAATACTTTTCTGTAAATACATTCCCAAAACATCTCTCATTCCACTCTAATTGCATCCAGCTCTTCATTAAGGTGGTGCAGAGTTGTTGATGTGGAGTAGAACAAAGTGTGACTGAGCAAAGCTTCACCTCTACAGGCAGCCTCAGAAAACACCAGGTCTGTTGTTCCCAGAGCAGTCATGAGGGGGGAGGACTGGTCTTGGATCAGGTTCTTATGTATTTATTCCTAGGTCATTGTCACAAAAACTGATTCTAGATCAGCATTCCTACACCTCAGGGGGTTTGTGGATTCAGATTCTGACATCTAAATTGCATTCCGCTACATTTTTACAGCTCACTTTAAGTCATGCTGGTTCATAAACCACACTGACAAGTCTGCACCATCTTTATAAAGAGGATCCAGGTTGAGAGTTTTGTGGATTTATTTAATAGTAATTAAACATTAACCTTGTAATACCAGTGCGAAAGACACCAAGTGTGTCTTGGCTTATCAGTGACTGATTGTTTAGGGTGTTCAGATAGACTGAAAGGATCATAGTTTACCTTTGAGGATACATATATGTACATGTACATTTCTAGGGACACTAACATTAACCTAGACAGCACTTTTTAAAAATCAGTCTACCACCTAATCATTACCTCTGTTCATATATGACAAAAGAAAAATGTCCATCCAACAAAGGAACATCGGCAGGAATTTGCCAACACACCAGCCTAAACTACCCATGCAGGCCGAGGGCGGGGCAACACGCATGCGCATCTGCCTGTCTGTGTGCAGCAACTGTCTGTTTTGTTTCTGTGCAGCAGCCAATCAGAGCTAAGATCATAATATATATTTTTTAAAAATCAGTCCTGCGAAAGTGAAAGCTTGGCTTTTTAAGCTCTGCAGTCTGCATGCTTCTCTACCCCAAGCCAACTCTTCTGTGTCTCTCCACCAGGGGGAGCCCTACCTGGCAGGAGTGACCCCACTGTGGACACTACGGTGTCCTTGCAGCCCATGCCCACCTACTGGTATTACGTTATAGCCGGAGGGGGGGCGCTCTTGCTGCTGGCCTCCGTGGCGCTGGTCATGGCGCTGTGCTGCCATCGCTACCACCTGGCTGCCAAGAAGAGCCAGCACTCAGTGTCCTACCAGAGCACACACTACCCAGGCAGCAGCTCGGCCGGGCCTGGGGTGGAGCCCATGCTGACCATTAGACTAGAAAAGCACGAGCCATGCTCACAGTGCTGAGGTGAGAGAGAGAGAGAGATGGAGACTGTGGAGATGTCACTGAGGCTCTCTCGCCCTCTCTTTCTCTCTCTGTCTATTCTTCTGCTGGTTCTTAACTACCGACAGGCACAGAGACTCAGCCGATGCTCATGGGCTGCCCTTCAGGAGGGATTTTTTTTTTCCTTGGAGGATCCCTTTGGAGGATTGGGAGGCTGCCGCCGCGGCCGAAAGGAGACTTTTGAAAGTGTTGAGTTGCTAATTGAATAAAGGGGAGAAAAAACCAGCAGAGCCATGGATATGCTGCCCTGTCGGACCCCTTTTTGCACTGCATTTGCAGTTCTGGCTTTGCTGTTTGCTTACCAGAAAGAAGAGACAAGCGTCCAGCCTCAATCCTGAGTGACAGGAAGCCACCTCCATGCCTGTGGGTGTGTTTGTGTGTGTGTGTGTGTGTGTGTGTGTGTGTGTGTGTGTGTGTGTGTGTGTGTGTGTGTGTCTTGATGGGAACCTGATCTAATCCCCTGCTTGTGACCAATCCTATTGCCCAGTGGTAAAAGGCCTGTGTTGCTGCCAACACGAGGAGGGGATGCTGGGAAGAAGAAAAAGGACACATTAGAAAGGAACAGAGGCGGGCAGGAGGATGCTGCTGTGTAACGTGGCAGTGTTTGCATTTGGACTGCATAGTGCACACAAACTCACTTCGGACATGGCAAAGACAAGTTCAGTTTACAGAAAAACGCTTCTTGAAAACAGAGAGAGAGAGAAAGTGGTCAAACAAAAGAGAATGAAAGAGATGCGTTTTGGGCTGTAGCGGGCAGCAGTGTAACAAATCCTTCACTTACTTGGAAGGAATCTGTGTGTGTGTGTGTGTGTGCGCGAGAGAGAGTGAGGCTGGCTGGGTGGATGGATGCTGTGTGTGTGTTTGTGTGTGCGCGTGTGTGTGTGCGAGAGTGAGTGAGGCTGGCTGGGTGGGAGAATCCTGTGAGTGTGTGTGTGCGTGTGTGAGAAAGAGAGAGAGAGAGTGAGGCTGGCGGGGTGGGTGGATGCTGTTTGTGTGTGTGCGCGTGTGTGTGAGAGACAGAGTGAGGCTGGCTGGGTGGATGCTGAGTGTGTGCGTGTGTGAAAGAGTGAGGGAGAGTGAGGCTGGCTGGGTGGATGCTGTGTGTGTGCGTGTGTGAAAGAGAGAGAGAGAGTGAGGGAGAGTGAGGCTGGGTGGGTGGATGCT
>JBBPDH010000002.1:15643272-15654111 GCA_037974565.1 Clupeocharax schoutedeni | reverse complement strand
TGGTTGTATTCTGTAATTGGTTATATTCTGTAATTGGTTATATTCTGTAATTGGTTGTATTCTGTAATTGGTTATATATTGTTACTGAATAAGCTTTAAAATGAACAGACTGTATGGTTGTTGTTGCATGAAAAAATGGACACATCCTGTTTATTTTCCCCCCATTCTGAACATCATCCTCTCGTTCTGTTATGTGGTGAATTCACACACCTCACACATATCAGAGATGGGAGAGACAGAGAGGTGTTTTCACACGCGCTGCATAACACCTCTGAGAGAGAGAGAGAGAGAGAGAGAACAGTAAAAAGAAGAGGAATAGAGAGAAAGAGAGAGATAATTAAGACGAGGAAGAGAAAAGGAGAGAGAGAGAGATTAGAAGAATGATAGAATGATATAAGTCGAGTGAGTAATAGAAGTTGATCATTGCCCTGTGTTGTGAAATGTAGCCTGTGGAACTCAGAAACTGTCTTATTGCTCCTCTTGGTCTATTACGGTTGCTATCACTGTCTGCGTGTGTCTGTGTGGGTGTGGGTGGGTGTGGGTGTGGGTGTGGGTGGGTGTGTGTGTTAGATGCTTTCCACATGGTGGGAGTGTGACAGGTCTTCTGCAGGCTGTGGTTGTGCAGTGTGGGACACAGTCAGTTTGGTCCAGACTTCAGCTCCTCCCTGTGGCTTTATAGAGCGTGTCCCAGCAGCACCCACAGCTTCAGGGAACACACACACACACATTCTCCACTCCAATTTACACCCACACATGTCTTTTCACTCACATCTAGGTGTTTGCCCTTTTTACAACCACAAACACACAGAATTACCCTCCTGTGTGCTACTGACCCACCTGATCTCTTCCCCTATAGACCTGTTGTCACTTTGTGCATAAATTGCTTAGTGTGTGGTACATCTGGGGGGTGTACATAGGTGTGTGGGTGAGTTAATGTGTGTATGTATGCACACATGTAATACTGTATTGTGGGAGCTGGTTACAGTTACAGATTATATAGCTCAGTAAATATAAGCTATTATTAAACACTATCAGATGTGCTCTCTCTCTTTCTCTCTCTCTCTCTCTATTTCTCTCTCTCTCTCTCCGTGTTTCTCTCTGTCTCTCTGGCAGGCTATAGCAGGTTGTTTTTGTTAATTCGGTTGTTTTCTTTCAGTAGCGGAGCAGGCGGATGCACAGCCCTCAGAGAAATCCAGGTGGCTACAGTGCTAATTAGGCTCGGGGGTATTCATTGAGGGAGGAGTGGGGGGCCTATGGTGATTGATGCTGGCAGGCAGCCTGTGAAAGCCATCTTCAGCTCACATAACAGTGCCATAAAAACAGACACAGGTGACAGATCACCCTCGCCCTGAAGAGATGGAGGTTTAGCCCATAAAATCCATTGCTTCTGGATCCAAGGAGATGGGCAGGGTGGAGAGTCAGTCCGACCTGCTCCCTGTATTACTCTCATTCATACAGTCCACATTACACACTGTGCATCCTTTAAAAACTACAATCCCCTTTATATTTACAGCACTGGCTATACATGAAAAACAGAAAAATGGCGATGAAACATTACACAAAACATTACAAGGAGAGGAAATAAAAAGGATATTTGTAGATTAAATAACCTTTTATGGGTCCTCAGTGTCATTCATACTTTGAAATGCCTGTTCTTATATTGTGATAAATTATTTCCGATTTTACGTTATCAATCAGTACCATATTTGTGTTTTTATAAGAGAATTTTCCTATGATCTAAATCTGTGGTGGCACCTGGTCAAGAAAATCAAGCTGCCCAGGGTGCACAGCGAGGTACTGCGTTTGTTTTGTGCCGTTCGTGAGGCACGCAGACGGCACCGGTGGCCTAGTGGTAAGATACTTGCCTGTGGACCAAGATGTCACAGGTTCAAATCCTACCCTTAGCACACCACTCTGGGTCCCTGAGCAAGACCTCTAACCCCAAGTTGCTCCAGGGATACTGCCCCCTGTAGTTAGGGAATGAAAGTCACTTTGGATAAAAGCGTCTGATAAACGCCGTAAATGTAAATGTAAAACTAAGGCGATGATTGGTACAGTGTCCGTCATTTTGAAGTGAAGAACTACCCAATCACAGTAGTCACTTGTTTCACGGGTGGAACTTATTTACCATTAGAGTCCATTGAAACCTCAAAAATCTACAAGCCGCTGGGGTCTGAGAAGATCTACATTGAAAAGAATGGGGACGCTAGTGAAACGTTTTCTGAAATTCTCTGTTCCACCGCGGTAGGGGGTGGCTGTGTCACATTTTTGACCGTTGAGGAGCTGAAATCAGGAGATCAACCTTATTTTGATGAGCACTTTTTGGTTTCACACCAACAAAAATGTGATAGTTATAAAGATTTTTTGTATTATTATTCTTGGTGAAACGGCCAATGATCTAAATTTGACAAAAAGTATTACTTTTCATTTCTTGACATTTTAACACGTTTCAAGAAGTCTGAAGTGCAGACCTGAAAATAAAGAATGTAAATGTAAACTGAGTAATTCAGATTGTATTTGTCACATACACTATCATACATGATACTGCCTGCAGTGAAATGCTGAAACCAAAACAATAGTATTAGACAGTAATAGGTAAAGTGCAGGTGAATTACCAACAAGACTTAATCACTACAGTTATGTAATTACACATGAATAATTACACAGTATACATGGAGCCATCCAAATGGACTTCTCTGAATCAATTACTTTTTATTCAAATGGATGTGATATTGAATGTGAGAACTAATGTGAAATTTCCCACTCACTGATCCTCTTGTCTTTTTGCCTAAGGTGGTTGAGGTTCCGTTAACGAGAGGACAGCAAGTTTAAGATAAGCAATTACCAGAGGACATGGCCACTATAATGAGATAGCAGTGGGTCTGCTGCGTCGCAGCGTGTTTGACATAGGTCAGTCCCCACCAGGCAGCACAAGCACAACCACTGAAACGAATTTTATTTCTGAGGCTCAGACCACTCTAGTGACCCAGAAGCAAGACACGAGGATCACACAATCTGGACAGCCATAATGAGTCACGAGGCTGAAATTGAAATCCCACCCAGAGCTGCAACGACCGCCACATCACAGCGTAAAGTTTACACTTAATCCGGCCAGAGACCAGCTTCTGTCGAAAAGCCATTTTGAAAAGGAGTAACTGTATAATGGGTCTCTTGGAGAATAGCTTTTTTTTAATTGTAGGCATGTTCTTACCAGTTCATAACACACATTCTTTGATCCACCTAGTCCACGAACAGTGGAAAACAGTGCCGGTAATAGCCTTATTCACAGTCATGTCTATCAGCCAGTATCAGCAGATCATTCAGTGTTATAGTCTGAATTCCCACAGTGAAGAAAAGATACTTCCTCACAATTTTCTAAGCTCCTCAGAAATCTCAGCAAGTTGTATCATGTTCAGCCCTGTGCATGTCTTAAATAGCTTTCTTAAGTTCATCACGTCATGCTATCTCTTCAATCTCTGCTGCTTTCATGCAGAATCTGGAGTCTCTGTGTTCCCTGATTTTCTTATTCACTGATTGTTGTTGTCTGGCCTTGTCAGTCCTAAAGGCAGAAATTAAACACTCAGCTGACAGCCTGAGTCCCCTCTCAATCTGTGCAGCAAACCATTTAATGTTGCTACACGCTTTGCACTCCAACTTTTCTGTTTTTGACGATGCGCCAGTTGTTCTGGAAGCAAAAACGCATCATTTGATCCTTTGACCCACAGTCAGGCCATTCATCTTTACTAACATTATTATGAATACGCAGCTGGCTGTGGTAGCAGAAGCTGCAGGTGTTTTTGCTGATGCTTCATCAACAGTCTCCTCGCTGCTGGGAGTGTTGTTAACGTTAGTTTGCTGCCCGGCCTGTATTTACTACTGGTTCTGGTTGAAGTTCTCTTTGTGTCCTTTTGGAGCCAGGCCAGCATTACTGGCTTTAAAGTTACATCGCTTTGATTAGTGTTAAATGTACTTTGACTTGTCAAGGTGAGCATCATGTAATGCCCTCTGGGTAAAGCAGTGTATACAGGGTCTTTATTAAACACACAGAACCTGATATAGAGAAGGCAGAGAAGAATCCCACTACACAAGAAAAGTCACAGTATGATGAAGAGTAGGGTTTTTGCAGTTATTATTCCTCTCTATGTCCTGTTTCTTAATGATTAGCTGTTCTGAGCTGATAGAAATGAGTGATTGCAGTCACCATTATGGATGTTACCCCTAAGGGTGCTTTACATTTATAGAGTTAAACGCGGCTTCACTCAGTATAGTAATCGCTGTAAGCATTTACTATAGGTGTGCATGAGTGCTTATTATGGTGCATGTTGAAGCAAGATGCCGGAAGAATCCTTATTCTGGGGTACAAGGACTCTCCACTCAAGATAGCCCTCGGTGTGTTTTGTAATACAGTGTAACATTAGCCCAATAGCACGGCTGAGAGTGTCTCATTAGATCTCTATGGTGATGAGTCGGGGCTCGGCCGCAGGTGGCTCCATTAAACTGTCTGAGCATAAATGGTAATGCATCTCATAAACAGTGGCAGCGCAGTGTGAGCCCACTGCCAGAGCTAACCTGTCCCTGCCCTCAGTGCACCCACCACTGCTTAGCTCCAATTAATCTCCACTGGTGAGCGGAGGCTTCTAGGTGTGTATAGAGAGCCAGAGATAGAGAAAGGCCATGATTTGGCTATCTGGAACTCGAAAATGTGTGTATTTGTACAAATAAGGGCGGGACCTTTTGTGCCTGTGTGTATTTGTTTGTATCTGTGCTTCAGCACCAAATTGACCCTGTGCATCTATCAGCCCTGTGCTGACCCACTAGCCCAAATCAGTGAGCCTACAGTGGACATAATTTTGCCACTTTTTGGAATCCCAGGACACTTTCTCATTAGCACAGCACCTGCGCAGAGCAAGCACTTTTTCTGTGTGCAGGAGAAGCGAAGAAGCTAATTGCAATTGCTGTCAAGTCTGCTGCCGCAGGCTGCTGTCTCCCGCGAGTTTCCTGTTCGAGGTGAGCCAAACATTTATGATAATAAGTGCAATATTAAAAGAAAAAGTGTTATTTTGTAGCCAAAGGTTCAGCTCGGTGACCTCCCGCCAGTCCAAGGAGGACCTGTATGGCTCCTGCTTTCCCATTCTGATGTGGTTAGCCTTTATCATTCTGGGAAAATGTGTCCCTTTTTTTTTTTAAAGTCACCATTTTATGAATTGATTTCTCTCTCAGTGCACCTATTTAGAGCATAAGCAGCACTTTAGCTTCGAGTATGATGCAGTTATGTACAGATTGTGTTAAATATGTATTAGGGGAGGCAGAGGGGATTTCTCACGGGAGATTTATTTTTGTGAAATGTGGTGCCAGGGGTGCTTTCAGAGGAGACAGAGGATGTGCACGAGCCTAAAGCTGTCTATTCAGCATCGGCAGCACACCTGTGAGAACAACACATACACACACACATAGTACACATCTGACCCCACAGGGTTCCAGAAACTCCTGCAGTAGATGAAAGGCAGTGCATGGATGTGGAGGATAAAGTGTTCCCTTCCTCTCTTCCTGCCCAAAATGTCAGACAGACAAACATATTGTGGCTGGAAATCTGACGACAAAAAACAGGTGCTTATAGTAATATGATCCCTCTCTAACGACTCAAAATCAGCTCTCATATTGCCTAGTAACTCTAAAATGGCTTGATACCTTAATAGTGCAAGGTTCCCTCGTGGTCACTATGATGATGATGATGATGATGATGATGACATTTTGCAGTCAGTGAAGCAAATAGTAATTTAACACTTTACTGAAGGGCAGTATTTTTAAAGCTGTAAAGACCTTTTGGACCATCTGAAGTTACGACATCTGACATCTTTATAAATGTCTGTGTAGGTGTCTGGTAGACTAGTGGTTAAGGCATTCGCCCTGCGATCAGAACGGTTCGATTCCCAAGACTGATAGGCACCGCTGAAGTACCGTCCCACACACTGCTCCCCGGCGCCGTGTTCCTGCTGCCCCCTGCTTCACTCGGTGAATGGGTTAAATGCAGAGGAAGTGTTTCGTGCTGTTCACGCTGTGGTGTGTTCACGTATGACCGAGTGATCACTTTCACTTCTCTTCACTTTATGAAAGACCTATCCTGGTGTCATTTAGTCTTACAAACACTGCACCAGTAAAACTGGAAATTCCTTATTTCAACCTAGACCTGTTTTAATCTGACTTTAAATTTGGGATCTGAGCCTCAACAAAGCCTGCGAAAGACCAAGCCCATACTTTAGCTCAAAACCCTGAATCTGACCTCAACCTGAAATGAATCTCAACCAGATAGAGGCGATAAACTAACGATATTTTATTGATGGTGCCTGCTAAAATGTATTCATCAATCAATTCCTCTTAACAACAAGAGTTGTTCTGAGTAAATTGTATTATGTGCTGTTCTCTTGCTAAAATTGTGGCCAACAACTGTGTCAAATTAAAACAAGCAGAGGTCAATCCTGGGCCAAAATCATGCCAAAGTGCAAGATGAGCTATGAACCTGATACATGCCAGAAACATTGTTTTGGAAGGACCAAGCCTAAAGTGAATAACCAAGTCCCTTTGGGCCCTGAACATGAATCAAAGATGTTCAGCCTCCATATTTCTGGCAAGGCTTTACCCTAGATTTGGGAATAGTCGGGTACAGATGTTGGATGATTGGTTCTGGATCACAAAAGCCACTCCACCTCATTCCACCTCATTACTGCATGGTGTTCCATCACTCCGCTGCCCACAGCCCAATTCTGGGGGTCTACACACCTATATAGCCAAACCTTGGCATTGGGCATGGTGACCTTAAGGTCATGTGTGTTTGTTCAAGATTATCCAGATTTATACAAACTGTGTGTGCATAATTATTGAATGCCTGTGTCAGCAATGGGTGCGCCTTAAAGTAGCTAAATTTAGGAAAGTATGGATATTTTGGAAGAGATCATTAGACGTTCAGTGTTGTCAGTTATATATGTATATATGGTTGCAGTGTAATGAGAATCAGTATCGACAGTCTTCTGAACCCCCATTAGCCTTTCCACTCAGAGAAATGAGCACAAATCTACAGTCAGCCCCGTTATTGATCTCAGTAAAGCATGAGCGTGAATCTAATTTGAGGTATCTTTCTTCATCTGCAGCACATTCATCCTTCAGTTAAACCATTTCCCACCCATTTTTATGATATTGTTGTATCATTAGTTTATGATTAGAATATGTCTAATGTGACGCATGTTGGGACGTGCTGTGCATGTACATGCAAATAAAGCTTATTCACCTGAAATTTAAATTCAGTAAAAGTTCTTATCACCTATTCAGCATTTCCTAGCAGCCCTCACACTCTCTCTCACTATTTCCTGAACTCATTCTCATTCTTTTTTATCCCCACTCTCTCTCTGTGTAATGTTTCTGGATGATTTCTTCGGCACTTCTTATATGTGGTTGCTCTTTGCCGTTCCTTGATGCGCTCTACAGTAAATCCACATGGCGTCTGACTTATTCGCCTCTTCAGCGTCTTATGAGCTCCACATTTCACCGCGGCCGTGCTGCAGGCACATTTATTAAGGCCTACGTGGCTGGCTGGCACCATTTGCCACTGAGGGGGAGGAGAGATTAACAGCAATGGAGCTACAGGTCTTAATTCGAGAGCACACTGTCTTTATGTTCCCCCTGTGGGTGTGCACATCTGTGTGTGTGTGTGTGTCTTAGTAAAAAAGAGACAGTGCAGATGTACAATGATGGAAAGGTCAGTGCCAGTTTGGGTGTCCATTAGTGGATGGAAGCTGGCCCGTCATCTGCTGTAATTGCAAGTGACTGCTGAATTGATGATACTGCACTGTTTCTTTTTAAATATTTATACCCAAACCCACAAGGAATGTTTGTTACATTTGAAAAGCACGGTCAGAGAGAGCGAGAGAGAGAGAAAGACAAGAGAGAAGAAAAAGAGAGAGAGGAATACAGAGACCATTGAAAGAGGGTGAGAAAGAAGAAAGAACATTTCTCAGGCTGGTCAGGGTGGCGGGAATAATTTACCGTTCCGGAGTGTCCGTTTCTTCCAGCAGGCCCGCCCCTCTTTCTCCTCGCCCCTTATCTGGAGCTCCCTCTCAAAGGGATTATTATGTTTATGGCAGCACCACTGCAGCCCCCTGGAACAAAGCAGAAAGAGCTGTGCCATTCTCACCTCCTTTTTATGAAGCACGCCTCCAGCCCTTTTTGGACAGATGGACAGGAGGACGGACGCGGCTTTTTGATGTTTGATTTGTTCCATGCAGCCCAGCCTGTCATTTTCATGGACACGCCCACTCGAATAAGGCCAGACTGAGATTCAGGCTCCAGCTCTTCTCTCTTTTTCTCTCTACACCCATCCCAGCCTGCCAACGCACCTGCCCCTTTCTCCCTGGCCACTAACCACAACTCTTTACAGTTAATTGGTCCATTCTAAAAAGAATTAGGAGAACTTTGGAGACCCTCCATGCGCTTCAGTCTTTGAGCAGCCATTCGACTGAAAGACTCTATAGAAGGATCTCCGTTGGTCCGGCTGCCATGGATAAGATTTTGACATAATTTGTTTCCCATGAAGAATTGTTCAGTCTCTAAATCCACCACATCTCTTCCTCTACAGTGATGTCCAAGGAGATGAAAGCCAGGAGCTTTACGCTCTCCCCTCTCTTTCTTTCTCCCATTCTCCCACTCCTTCTCCCTCCTCCTCTCTCTCTCTCTCTGTCTCTCTCAGTGTTTGGCTGTTTTTCTTCTCCGCTATGCACCAGATTGGCCATAAAACTGGAGATTAGGGCCCTCACAGGGGGCCTGTCGCTCTCCTGGTCAGATGGAATGATCTGATGGAGTTATTTCACTCACAGACACAGATGGGCAGCCTCAGATTGGGGGCGTGCACCTGGGGAGAATAACGGGGCTGAAGCAGCTCCTAAGGGACTTTTAATGTAGCACATATTGCCACGTATCCTTGTGTAATCATATATAGAGAGATATTTTTCTTCCACCCTGAGTAAACCTTTGCCGAAGCCTCAATAGTAACAAAAATCTAATTCAGGTTTCCCTTCACCTGAAATGCGGCTGATCGCTCGCAACATTGGTATGCAATGTTTGCTTCTTTTGTTTTTCACTTGAGCTAAAAGGCTAATGGAGAAAACAGTTTAAGAAAGTTTATGGTAAACAGCAAGTAAACTACCTGCCTAATGCAACACTCAAACATCAACGTCAATTTAAGTCACCTCGAATAGACCTGCATGTGGTTTCTGACACTATTAAATACTTTCCTCTAGCATCTCACTAAGCAAAAACCATTAGCAGCTGTCTTAAAATCTTTATAGATTATAGATTAAGGTGCACAGCAGTGAATAAAACTGATTATCTCTTTACAATGGCACCTGTCAAGGGGTGGGATATATTAGGCGGCAAGTGAACGGTACATTCTTTGATTTGTTGTAAGCAGGAAAATGGGCAGACGTTAGGAAAGTGGTTCAGCCGGTGGACCAGACCCAAGGCTTACTGATACATCTGGCAAGCCTGTCTGGCTCCAGCCCACAGAAAAGCTTCTATCATGCTGGCTGTAATAGAAAGTGTCAGAAGAGTCCCCTAAAGCTTGCTGCATTTGGGGCTCCATAGCTGCAGACTGGTCAGAGTCCCCATGCTGACCTCTTTCCACTACCAGAAGCACCTTACAAGGGTTATATGAGCATCAGAACTAGACCATGGAGCAACTGAAGAAGGTAGCCTGGTCAGTGATTCACATATTAGTTGTTAGGTTATTATATTAGTGTCATATTAGGGTGTGTGTTAATTGTTGCCAGTTAATCGTCAGCTGTACTCTGCAAAACATCTAAATATCACAAAGCTCATTTTCCACGTTTCAAGTTTAAAACATCTTGTCACTCTTAATTCAAGACATAGTCGCCCAAAAAGCAGAACGTCGAGCTAAAAAGACTAGTTTTTAGACAACATGCCTTGGATTTCTTGAATAGTGAGATTGTCTTTTAAAAATTTTATTTCAAGTGGAATTTGAAATAAAACACGTTTTTTGACGAGCCAAGATGTTTTATATCCAGGCAAAAGACCATTTATCCTGTTTTAGTAAAAATAAACATTTATCTTGTTTCAAGAAATGCTTGATTTGGGGAGAAATTCACTTCTTTGCAATACGAACCAACACATCCTGAATAAAAATTCCAGTTATGAGCAAAAAAAATCTAAATCAGTTTCCTGAACTAGTACTGAGACGAGCTTCTCTTCCTAAAGCTCATATATGAGTCTTAATTGAAGAAATCTTAACGAGTCAGTTGTCACTAGTTCCACTGGCAGATATTTTCACTAATAACAAGCAAATGAGCCTTGTATTGATCAATCGGTTCTTATTTTTGAAGGTCAGTTTGCAGTGTAGTGAATGTGTTTGATGAGGAGAACCATCTAGCTGTCCCTGACATCGGCCCTCCAGGACCGGAGCTTGGAAAGGAGGAAAGGAGGCAAACCAGTGGAGGCAGTGTTCAGCTGGGAAACCTTGGGTCCTGGTATTTATGTGGAAGTTACTTTAACACATACCACCTACTTAAGCAGACCAGGTTAACCCCTTCATGGCAGCGTTATTTCTGAATGGGAGTGTTAGGATAATGCACACTGCATTCAGGAGTGGTTTGAAAAATGTAACAAAGTTAAATATGCTGAGCTGTCCTCCAAACGCCCCAGATCTCAATCCAATCAAGCAATTTCAGTGATTGATGGCGGACCCACCTCACAACCACTAGGCAGCTGGTGGCCTAGTGGTTAGGGCATTCGCCCTGCGACCAGAAAGTCCGGGTTCGATTCCCAAGACCGCTAGGC
>JBBPDH010000002.1:15601695-15612940 GCA_037974565.1 Clupeocharax schoutedeni | reverse complement strand
GGTTTATAATAAAAGAAATCATGTTCACTCCCACTAAAAATAAGATTATTTTACTCAATACATTTTTAATGACTAGTCCTAATCCGTGTCCCCACTAGTCGTGATTCTTTAAAGAAATGCCAGCAGTTCAGCTGTGAGTGCAGCTCTCAGGCACTGCGTTTCCACCGCTGCAGTTACTCTGCTTTAATGACCGTCCACCCTGAGGCCCCGCATCCTGTTAATCATATTTCAGTTTATGGAACACTTCATAAACGCACTTAATGACTCCACTCAGATGTTGTCCTGGCAGTCAGTGTTTGCTGGTCTGGAAGCCTCGGCTGGTGACATGGACCCATCTTTAGAAGACAGCTGCAAGGAGAGAAAGTGTGAAGGGGCGGAAAGTGTAGGTGAAAGTGGGAAAGAAATGCAGAGGGGAGGAGGACTCTGCACTTCATTATAAACTTCCTGGTGTGGGCGAGGCCTGGGCAGAGGAGACTGGAGTACTCAATACCGTCTGTGAGTTGTTAAACAGAGCCGTGTGTGGAGGTTCGTGTCAACACGATGCTTTCCGTATATTTGGTCCAGGTTGGGCACACATGAGTAGTTCCTTCTTAGCCGTTTTGTGTCTTAAGAATTAAACTGTTACAGCCCTTGTGTGCGCACACATCTGGTCAGAAATCCAGAACTCGGCTCTTGCCGAGTGGATTCAATTTCACGTTTCATGTTTTGCATATCACTGAACCCACTTCTCTGTTTTTTTGGGGGGTTTTTTTACCCTTCATTTGCAAGCGTCTGACATGGCCAATTTTCTCATGCTTGCTTTGTCTCCAGGGTATACACATATGAAAGTGTTAATGTAGTCTTTTAAAACATAACTAATCAGTTTAAAAGAATAATAAAGTGTAGCCAGTCAAAGCTCTTCAAGTAGAAAATAAACTTTATAATATATGCCATCGCTAGACGTTTTTTTAGGATAATTGACGCACTGGTGCTGAATTGTAACTGTGAAATTTAATTGAAAGTCTGCAAAATTTTCAAACACTGACAGAAATAAAGAATGTAACTGTTGCTACATCTGTTGTCCGCATCTGAGCCGCAGTAATCTCTAGGGTGAGATTCTCCAGTTTAAAGTCTAAAACCTAGGGCTGGCCGATTAATCGAAAAGTAATCGAACACGACATTCAGAACCTATAATCGATCAAATGTTTCCAGATTGATTATTTAGATCGATTATTACTTTTTTTTTAGATTTAGACTTTTCCTTTAAAAACACTACCACGTGTGGAGTCTGAGACAACTGAGCCACTTGTCAGTGAACTATGAGGGCAAAAATAAATAAATAAATAAAATAATCGTTCATTAATCTTAATCGAGTTAAAATGTTCAATTAATCGAGATTTTGATTTTAGGCCAAATCGTCCAGCCCTACTAAAACCCCCCATCTTCTGATCATGTATCTTAAAGGTGTGAGGAAACAGTACAGCTGCATTGAGGCTGTTTAATTCCCCCCACCTCCCCACCCCCTCCCACCCCTCTGGCTGGCTAATGCAGAAGAAAGACAGATAGCTAACATTACTGCTTGGAAGCCGAATCCCACATCTGTATGCATTAGCCTCTGCATGGACAACTACACCAGCAGTCATGATTTTTTTATCACTGTGGGATTAGGGGTCTCTCAGTGGGTTCTGTGATGTATTTTTATAATGCATGCTGGGTATTGTAGTGCAAGAACCCTGCGTCTTCAGGATGAAATGCTGTACTAGAATGCTATTTAACATGCTAACATACTATTTAACTATTTAATGCTAGTTATTGAACAAAAATGCCTTAAATGAATCATAATCAATAAGCAATATTGTATTTTTCATATGTTCATGAAATATCTGTATTCCTCAATGTGTTCTGATTAGTTGGGGTTTGTTATACAGTTTCTCATTTACCAGACTTCAAAGACTGGGGAGATGCGAATATTTTCAATATAGTGAGGGGTGTTTGTCCCTGAGGAGGCCTCTCTATGTGGTCCTCTCTGAGAAAGAGCGCCTAGAGACTGGCCTTGTAGTGCGCCTTCTTGGAGACAGTGGTTTCTTAGCCTGATCCATCTATCCAGATGGTATCCGTTATGACTGAAAAATGGGGGAAAATACCCAAAAGCAATCAAAATGTAATTAGAGTAAGAGAAAATGACAGATAACAATCTGAAAGATATTGGTTAGCCTTCAAGGACACTAGCAGTGTGGGCCCTGAGGTTAGGAATGCCAGTATAGTAGAATCCAGCAAAGTAGCCCGTTTTCTTAGAGTCAAACGCTCATAAATTTCCCTGCAGACTCTAAAAACACATTGTTAAACTTGAGCTTCTTAAATTTCCAATCAGTCTTCTCAGTGGAATATTATATTCACACAGTTGTTCATTAAGCATTTGAAAAGCATGTGGTGGGCTTTCCAACCGACTCTGTCTGCTTACAATCAGCTTGGGTATTGTTGCAATGAGAACCGGAAAACTGCAGTGAAACTAATGTTTTTGAGGATAAAAGTGGCATTGTTGGGGCACAGATGCTTCTCTCGAATAAAAAACCTGGGAAGCCATTTGTGTTTCGCATGGCTGCAGTAAGCCCCCTCTCACCCAGCTCAGTCTGATGTTAATTAGTTCATAAATTAAAGACATTGACTTTTTTGCAGACCAGATGAATGGGAAAGACGAATGGAAAGACGCTGAATTAAGAGCATTCGGGGAAGAATAAAGTAAAGCTAGGCAAAAATAAACAAAAGGGAAAAGCGAAAAGAAAACTTCAAAAGGGGATCTAATTCAGCTGGCGTTTGAAGTGAAAAGGCTAAGGCTGGTTCCACACGCCACATGGATTAATGGTGGAAGGGACTGCCGGAGCGACAGACTCTCTCTGGCCCCTCAGGCCCTCTCCGTGTCTCTGCTGCCTTTATGCAGATTTTAGGCTGGATTCTCAGGCTTTTGGTAATGGCTATGGCTAACGTTTGATAGCAGAAAAGTAGAGCTGCTGTATGTAGTCGATGACAATGACGCAAAAAATGGGTTTCAGCTTTTTTAATGTAACGTGGGAGTTACTTTCCCTGTTTACTTTTATAATAGTGACATATAATAGTGGCAACTCTACAGCAAATACAGACAAAAATCTATTTTTCTTTAATATAAAGCTTTTTTTTTCATAACAAATTTTCTTTCCAAATTTAAATAAATAAACCCCCCATAAAAAGCTCGGTTTGAAATCGGCAATACGTGCCAAAAATCGGCCGTTTCCGATCACTGGCCGATCGATCGCTGCATCCCTACTAAAAATTAACAATTAGCACTTCACACACACTGTGTAAGAACGGATTTGGCAGGCCTGGTAAATATCTAAAAGTGCGCAGTGGACCCAGTGAAAATGCCTTTGGTACCACTCTTATTTGATGAGTAGCGTATCATGAGTGTGAAAGCAGTAACTACATGGTTGTGTGGTTTTCAAACCAAAATGAGGGGAGAACCTTTGAATGGCCTAGCCATCCAAACCTAATCACTGTTCTTTATTCTTTATTTTCACTATTTATGGAGCTGTTTGCATAGTGAAAATAATTTTTATGCAACATGTTCACTCATAGAAGGTTGATTATGCAGCTCTTTTAGGTTGGGTAGCATGACCTGAACATATTGTCTTTGCTTTAAGATTTTGTATGATGTAGAACAGTGGATACCAAAAGTGAACAAAGAAGAAAATCCCAAGATTTTGTCTAGATACTGAGAATAGATATAAGTTTAGATGCTATCTGTGTAGAAATCAGACCACATTAGATTAGTAATTCCTGTGCACTATGACCCTGTTAACTTGAACTGTTATCATAGTGGACATCTGCCGTAATTGAGTATTGATTGTCTTGTCTTGTGAGATTGGCTGCTAGTTTGTGTCAGACAAGGTATTTGGCTGCTCCTGATGTTTATATTGCCATTAACCTAATTTTTGGTTGCTAGAGTGTGTCATAAATTTTCAAATTTGTCACATATTTTGAATTGTTCTTTTTAGCCATCCGTCTAAGGGGAGTAACAATATATCAAAATATCATGATATCACAATACAAAAATGAGACTGCATTATGAATGTGATGTTGCATTGTGTGGAATGTCTGTTCTGTTCCTTAGGATATTTAGTATAACAGTATCACCTCCACATTCACATCATCCATCCATCCTCCCTCTCTCCATTAAGCTCTAGTTTCATTAGTAAAATGTCCCACCACTGATTACAGTCACTAGGTTTGCCTATTAAAATATATTCAAAATATTCCAAGCTTATTGAAATATTTTCACTCTTACTTTGTTGAATATATCATGAGTCAATCCAACTGTGAGGCCTGAGTTGTTGTTATTGAATGAATCATGAGTTGACTGTATCGTTACACCTCCTACCATATTCTTGGTTTGGCATTCTAACTGTTGATTAGATAAATGGAAAAGGAAAGCTGACCTCAAATAACTACTCTGAGTCGAGAGGAAGCGAGTTTGTGTGTCAGAGAGAATGCATTTCCGAATGGTGATGATTTGGAGGATTAGACTGTTCGTGACTGTCCGTGACAGTTCGACAGTCAGGCCGTTGGTTTCAGCAGTGGAATCGCTGTGGTCTGATGGAATGGTGCTTAACTCAGCCAAATATAAGCTGTCTAAAAATAGGAGGATCTGATATCATGAGAAACAGTTGACTACTCTAACATGCGTTTATTTTTTCCCCAAAAACGAAACGTTGCCCCGGGTGTTCTATCGCCGTTTCCTTTTTCTACTGATATCAGGACTTGTGGCTACTGCTGTGTAAACGCAGGAGTATGACCTTAAACATCACTACTCAATTCATGGATGTCTGTGAACGTAGTGTACAATGGGATTTTCTGCAAGGAAATATGAGTATTGTTTATTTGAGGCTTGGTAGTCTCTAGAGCTCTGACAAAGCAGGACCATTGGCACTTGTTTTTTTGTTTTTTTCTTGAGCCGTGTGTCCCTCCCTGCCCTGCTCTTCCTACCATCCCTCTCCTCTTCACTCCTCTCCACTTGCCGCCCCTTGATGTCAGCTGGCACTGCCTCACAGCGTCTGGCAGGCGTTGGATCTCGGCAGGGGGCTATTTCCTACCAGGACCCCGCCCTACAACAGGCCAGCATGGGGAGATTGTCACCCTGCTTTATAATTGGGCTTTCAGATCTTCAGAACCATGGACCCCTCTATAGCACAGCACCTGGCTGTTTACCTTTCAAAGGCATGGAAGATTGCACAGCCCTGCACCCTGGAGTTGCTTGAAAGTTTGAGACCCACAGGACAGTGTTTCACCTGGTCAACATGTTCGCAACTGCTGTAGACCCTTCAGAGCTGAAAGTGACCATAAAGGACCTGTGTTTGTTAGGCGTGCATTGCGGTTTCAGCAGTAGCAATGAGGAAAAGTCTAAATGAGCATAAGAGTTTTAAAGCTGTTAAATACTCTATCTCTTACGTGCAGGTGAAACAGAGCTCTCTCCGTTCCTACATTGGCGTTGTCCCTCAAGACACCATCCTCTTCAACGACAACATCCGGGAGAACATCCGCTATGGACGGATCAGTGCCAACGACCAGGAAGTGGAAGACGCTGCACTGGCTGCTGACATCCACCACAAGATCCTGACTCTTCCAGATGGTACATCACCCACCACTGTCCTTTCCAATCATGAGCCGAGCTTGTAAAAACATATGGCTTCCAAATGCTGACTGAATCACACGCCCTCTGAATTGAGGAGCAAACGATTGACCAGCGTGGGTTGTTGTTGTGTGTGAGGAACAAGCGTCCTCATTACGTGTCTAGACGTATGTAGACACCTGCTCACCAAATGTTTCTTCTGAAATCAAGTCTAGTAATAAGAAGCCTGTTTGCCCTTTGCCAGTCTTCTGGAAATGCTTTAACTGCATTCTGTTACAAGAGCATTAGTGAAGATAGGAGCATATGTTGGAAGATTGGATCCCAAACACCACTTCAACTCCTCAATCTCCATCAGTCTAGAGAACTCCTTCTCCAAAGCCAAATATTATAGCCTTGCCAGAGTGTCCCATTCTATTAGAAGACATTCCTAGAAGTACCTTTGTGCTGTGTGTGCTCAAGTGAACTTCTGTGACAGTAATGAGTGTAAGTTAGAATGTGTGTCGTTGAACATATATTGTCTGTTTCGTTTTCAGGATATGACACACAGGTGGGAGAGAGGGGACTTAAACTGAGTGGAGGAGAGAAACAGAGAGTAGCCATCGCCCGGACCATCCTCAAAGCCCCTCGCATCATCCTACTGGACGAAGTGAATAATGACATTTGTTTGGAGAAAAAAAAAAAGGGTTTGCCATGAACAGTTTGGGTGCACCCTTTTTCATCATCTTCCACATTTTATAACAACTTTGAAGACCAAATAGCAAAATAGAAATGATACTTAATTATGAAAAATGAATTCCTTAAAAATATTTTAAAATGTCTTCATGATCATGAAGTGTCCAATCAATTGTGTCCAACCTTATGACTGCTACTCTTCATAAATAGAGTAGAGGGGAATAGGTAGCATGTATAATTTCTCTATCTAAGTGATTCTCCTTAGCATCTCTTGGCTCCAGGTGCATAATCTTGTGCCTTCTGTTTCTAGGCCACTTCTGCTCTGGACACTCAGACAGAGCGCAACATCCAGGCTTCTCTCACCCAGGTGTGTGCCAGCAGGACTTCTATTGTAGTGGCACATAGGTAAGCATTTATTCATTCCGCCATGGCCACAAAAATAATCCTAGAAAGATTATTAATATAACACCAGGCAACAAAAATTCGTTTCATTCCATTTTGTAGTGTTTCTTATACAATTTTGGCGCACTGATTTCAGCGGTAACGTTTATAGCTTTAAGGGTTTAGTTAGAAATGTCATTTTTTGAAAAAACTAAACTTGATGATTCAGCTGACATGGTCTTTCGTTATACTTATAACTTTTCACATATTAATATGTGACCTGATCTGGCAAAATCGCAGTTGTAGTCGCAGTGACCCAAAATTCAAAATTAAAGTTTTGGGATCATTAAAAATGATTTCTTGTTCAAAGCTGGATCTTAAATGGTTGTGAAGTTACAGTCTGGTCTCGCAGCACCATTTTCCAACTGAAACACCCAGAAAATCGCTTTTAAAGTTTCTGTCAGTGTTTTGTTGATATCTTTAACAATCAAATAGCATTCAAAGAGATGCACCCAGTAATCAAAACAACATTTTACTGCCTTTAGACACTTAGAGAAATACATTAAATCAGACTGACACATCACTAGAGCCAAAGAACTCACTGACCGACTGGTTTCGGTCTTGCTGGCAGCAGCAGAGCGCAGATTGGAGACCACTGAAATTAAGCTTTAGCTATTTTACATTATTTTAACAGTGACTTTATACCAAACAGCACTCACACACCACCACACACTTCACTCTAAACAACTTCGATGATGTTGACCCAAAACACAAACGTTAAACCCGATCTTTGTGAGGAGATATATTCAGGCAGCGCGGTCTGAGGTTCGCGCAGCAGGTCGAGATCTCGGAGCACCAGAAGCAGCTCGTCACCTGGAGCAGGGCCTGGCGGTCATAAACATGTGTACCAGCTGTTGGGATACACGTTTGCTAGTTTCAGTGTGAAATCTTGAGAAGTAACACACAATAGAACCAAAGTGTTGGACCCGGAGTGACCACTGTGTCCTAGCGCGCCGCCATCTTGGTTTCTTTTGAGAGCTACAGCTCAGACTAAACAGCCAATTAAGTACATTTTCGCAATTATTTCTATGATTAATTTTGAAGACCAAAAAAGAAAAATTATATTTTTGATGTTTTTTAACATAATCAGACCGTATCTCAATAAATAGAACGCCGACTTCCGACTCGTTATGGCAGATCGGGTCACAAATGTTGTTTCTTTGTTGCACATGTAGATAACAGGGTTGCATTTAGCGTGAGACACACACATCAGTGAGACTAACATGAAAATAAGTATTACAGCAACCTTACATAGACAAAATACGTGAAATCTCTAGAACCATTGAAGGTAGGAAGAAAATTGTTTTCTGAATCATCGTTAAAAACGTGGCACAAGAAACATTAAAACACTGCAATAAACCAGACCTTTCGTAAAAATGTCTTACCCAGTGTAATCATCTTCACATGCTCACAATTAAGATGCAGAGTGTTTGAATGCGATCAAGGCTTCCTGTCATCCCAGTAATCCAGGCTCTCTGCTCTTCTGTCTGGGGTCTCCAGGGTCCGAGGCATAAAAGTGACTCAAATCCTTCTGTCAACTGCTCTAAATCCACCGCTTTATCCCTCAGATAAGATCATGTATTGATAGGGAATTCTGTGTGGCCATATGGGGAAGATCTCAGTCTCTAATTAAATTGATCTGTTTGTCCTTAAACCCAGCAGCCTCAAAATGACACTGTCTGGAGGATTTGAAGATAAACGAAAGGTGTATATGCAGGCTTGCGGACCACAGGATCCATTGCTTGCATCGTCAGTATGAGGGGGAAAGCAGATGACTAATTACTAGTCGTTTTCTTTTTCTCTTCAATGTCCAAATGTAGACAAACAAGCCTCATAGAAGATGGACGTTGTCAGTCTAGGGCACACGCAGTCCTCAAGATAATATTTGGGGGTTAGATGTTTGAAAACAAAACCACAACGTCTCTCACTTCCTGTCCTCCAAATCTCCCTCTTCTGCCTCTTTGTTCATCACATTCTTCCACTCTCTCAACCGCTCACTCATGTTGTTCTCTCTCCTTTCCTTTCTTTTCCTTACTATCTCCTCAATCAGCTTCTTTGGTCCTTTTTCATCTTCACAGTATTCTTCCTTTTCCTTCTGTCTCTCTCTCTCTCTCTCTCTCTCTCTCATTTCTTCTTCCCTCAGAAAATTGTAAACACATCATGATCAGAGTCTGCATGCTTTGATCCTGTCCAGCCTCTAAGACTGTGGTGCCACTTTGATCTGTTTTTGGGGTGGTGGTTGTGGGGGGTGGCAATCAATAAAGAAGTCTCAGCGCTTTTGTTTGAAGATGAAGGGCGACTGTGTGAGAAGATGACCTGCAGGAGGGTGGGGCATGAATTAAAGAGCCACGGAGGTGGTGTGTGTGTGTGTGTGTGTGTGTGTGCACGCACACTCGAGCATTATGGGTGACTGTGTTTAGTTAAATGTTCATCTGAAGAACGTATGAGATTATTTGTTCTCTTTATATGCCACTATGTTTGCAGGTTATCTACCATAATATCATCGGATCTGATTCTGGTTCTACATGAAGGACAGATTGTGGAGCGTGGAAGGTCGGTAAATTGGTATTGTCTCAGACTGTACTTTATGATGCTCTTGTCAGTCTAAAGAGAGAAATGTGAGACTGCCTTTTTCTTAGTGTAGAATGAACCCTGGAAGACAAATTGTGGCAGCCAGGAATAGGATTGTGTGTATGTGTGTGGGGTGAGACCCCTCAGGGCCCCAGAGCAGGCAGGGTGTGGACTACTCGGACACTGAGAGACCATATCCTGTCTCTGAGAAGATGAGCATGGCCCTGAGGTAAAGCCTACAGATCAACTGATAACATGAAGAGACACACACACACACACACACACACTCCCTTACTAATGGCCTTTTTCATTGACTCTGCTCAGTCAGTCCCAGTGTAACCACTAACGCACAGTTTGTCTCATTTTGCCCTTTGATATATGAGTCTTCCACCCCAAAAAACATACACACACACACACACACACATAAACTTGCAAGCACACTCCCACAGGCAATAGAGATGTAACCCCACACTCTTGCACATTCAACCCTGATTGACACTGCGATGTAAACACAATACACACCAGCTTTTAAGCCTCAGAAACCGCACCGTCTAGCGCACACACACACACAGGAAGAGAGGAAAGAGGTGAAGGGTTAATGCTTTTAGGAAAGAGGATTTAATTGAAACACCTTGTCCAGTCCCCAGGCTAGAGCAGGTAGGTGTCCCAAAAAAGACATTCCTAGAAGAAAAGTATGATGAGGACTGTGCAGAAACACTACTAAGTGCTTCATTCATTCATACTGGGAATCGTAGACTTCAGAAAGTTGAGCCTGTTCTATAGTGGCAAAAACTTTCTCAGATTATACTCGAGGTCTAGTTTTGATAATTCCTGGTGTGATTTTCCATTATGAGGAGAGCTTTTTCCGTCTCCAACTCCCTGAGCTCACACTCCCATATAACGCCCACTCCACTTCTGACATTGGCCCTCAGATTAATTGTAGCCTCTGCAGATTTGACCACCATACAACCCTCCTAATTGACTCTCTGTATGAACAAATCTCTGAGAAAGAGCAACATGGCCCCCAGAGTGCCCCTTGCCCCCAAGTGATCTTTAAAAACCAGGAGAAAGCTTCCGCTTTTCATTTCGACCCCCTGTGATGTTGACTGGATGTCTTGATGTTTCAGACACGAGGACTTGCTGGCCATGCAGGGACTCTACTCAGCCATGTGGCAAAAGCAGCAGCAGCAGCAGCAGCAGCAGGAGGAGAGCGCAAAGCCAAGTTTCTCCTCAGACACAGAACAAGAAGAGCAACAGCATAGTGGAGAATGACGCTTCACCAAAGCACAGGTTAATTAATGATGTGTCATTTACTCAGGCAACTGTTTTAGTCTTTTTAATTTCCAGATATTTGTAATCCAGTGGATAAACATCCCATTGTTAATTCTGGGTATAAGAACAGGCTCAAAGAAGCATCTTGTTTAAAGTTAGTTGCCCATTTTCTGTACATTTTTAGTTATTCCTGGTGCTCTTTATTTAAAGTTATATTCTAGTTTACATTTTTATGGTGATGTTCATAAGCACTCCTACCAAATGAAACAGTTAGGGTGCATATGATCTTTTATTAATTGCATGCTTCAGAGCAGCGGTCCCCAACCTTTATTCAGTCACGGACCGGTTAAATATCAGAAACTATGTTCACAGTCCGGCCTTTAAGGAGTGGCAGATGAATATACGTATACGTATTTATACTAGGGCTGGGAAGTTAACGCATTAATTAGATTAATTAATCACAGAAAAAAATGACGCGTTAATATTTTTAACGCAATTAACGCGCATAGACACGTGACGTCACACTTTGTAGAACTGCAGGCAGATACTCTTGGGTAGAGCTGGATACTCTGAGCCTTTTGGATTCGGCTCCCTCTGAGTCACTCAGTAAAGTGATCCGGATCTGCGAGTCACTATACGCCGGTAGATTCA
>JBBPDH010000002.1:15590158-15601595 GCA_037974565.1 Clupeocharax schoutedeni | reverse complement strand
TATTTTTTTCTGTGATTAATTAATCTAATTAACGCGTTAACTTCCCAGCCCTAATATATATATATATATATATATATCTTTTTATATTTAAAATATAATAATAAACGTAAATCCAGTGTGTACTTGCAGCTTTATTAACAGCATTTTCATACGTTTTTTTTTTCTGTGCTGCCCGTGGACCGATACCACATGACCCACAGCCCGGTACGGGTCCGCGGCCTGAGGGTTAGGGGCCACTGCTTTAACTGATCTCTCAGGGAATAATATTTTGGATGATCTCAGTGAAATGGTGCTATAAAAGGTGTGTATAGAGTTGCCTGTGAAAAATGACTGAGTGAGTCCAGGTGATATTAATTTAATTTCACTTGCTAATTGGAACGTTGTTTATGATTGGAACAGTGTTGCCAAAGGGTTAAACATTTAAGAATGTAAATTCAAAATGTTTTCTCTTGAATCTGAGAAACATGCACTCCATCCAGCCATTATCTGAACCGTTTATTATTAACAGACCTACAGACCACACACTCATACCAAAGGGCAGTCTAGTGTCTCCAAGGCTTTGGACTGTGGGAAGAAACCAGAGTTCCTGGCAGAAACAGGGAGAACATGGCAGCGTCACAAAGAAAGGACCTTCGGAATCGAACGCAGGCCCTTCTTGCTGTGAGGTGACAGTGCTTCCCACCGTGCCGCCCAGATGCACTGCCTATATTGTAATAATGTATTTAGATTAATAATATACTCTTATCGGTAGACCTGGAAATGCATACCCATGACTCAAACTCCCTTGGAATAAATGCAAGCCTAGCTATGTACAAAAGTTAATTTATTTTGAGTATTTACATCAGTTCACACAATATGGTTTAACAAACAACAGCAACGAGGACATTTATGATCCCCTTACTCGACATCATCTTGACATCATTTGTTTAGCAGAACATGACTGATATTTACAGAAACACATTTCTGGTCTATACAAAACAGAATTTGTTGACTTTACTGACTTTGAAGCTTATATATAGTCTGTTAAACTATGTTTAGCTAAAATGCACTGAGAACATGATTTAATGGGAGTTTGTACAAGAGAGAGGGAAAGGATATTTAAAGGAGGCATGTAATAGTCAGGCAGTAACTGACCTCGCCCTCTCAGCATCCTCGCTTTATATAGTACATCATTAAGCTTCATCCGGAGTATAGAGTCTAACATGGGTGGATCGGGTTTCAAGATGTAGGTGTCTACTTTTCTGATTACTTCTTTGAACCTGCTCTGGCTTTGATTCAGTTTTCAAGTTTGTATTTAACTCCCAGTAGAGACCAGCGAGACAGCTCCATGTCCTCCTGCAGTTTCTGTTCTCTTTCCTACAGGGCAACACTGAGGTGGGTAAGGGACATGCTAGTTGTGGAGTGGTTAGCAAGAGCCTATAAATGAAGGAGAGAGCTCTAAAGTGGCCTTGCAAGGGGGCAGCAGTGGGGACAGGCCCTCCAAAGGAGCAGTTCTCATGACTAAATCATGGATAGTCCTCTGCTCCTTCTGGCTGTCTGAGGGGGAAATGTAGATTTGTCCTGGAATGTTAAAGTGGGTGTGAGGTGTGTGGCAGAGTGGCGTTGTCACCATTGTTCATCTCCATCCGTGGCCTGCGCGCTGACCCGAGACGGGACGCTCCGGCTAGAGAGCGGTGCTGCCCGCCTGCTGAACCCCCACGGCGGGTAGAGAAAAAGGCAGGAGCAGTGGGCCTACTGCAGAGTGGAAAGCAGGAGAGCTGGAGTTCAGAGTGAGGACATCATACACTTTCTCTTATTTCACTTGCATTCCAGCAGCCTCCCATGCTCTCTCACTCCCTAGGAGTCTTTACTGGCCAGTATCAGTTCATCCGTGTCTTGCAGGGTTCCATGAATTGCACTGGATGTTCTTGGTCTGGTTAATGACAGGCTCAATTTAATATGAGCAACGAGAATTTCTACACCTGTTCATTTCTATTACCACTTAATAGCCTGCTAAAGTAAACGTCCTAAAGGAACTAGGAGTACGCATGAAGAGCCAGAATGAAGAACTGAGATGACCAGACGCTATGTTTGGCATCTGGTTTCTTGGTTGCAAATCTGCGATCTTGGTGAAGGAGAAGGTGCTCGATGAGGGGGAGGTTTACTACAAGAAGCACTTTCTCTTTCTCAGTTCCTCTCATTGTCATCAGGCTTGCGGCGGCCCTGGTGCCATAAAGCTGTGGGCAAATTCTGGCAGCCCATGTATTCCTTCCTCATTTCAGCCTCAGTGAGGGGCGGCGTGGAGTTACAGGGAGCCCCAGCTAGCGTCACATTGAGCAGGCTGGCTGCACCTTCGCCCACACGAGGCATAACTGCACTCTGGTAGAGGACAGAAAACCAATATGGAGAATGAAATGCTTATTAAATATGCATTCTCAGAAGTTGCATTACACTAAAAGTTGGCAGAAGATGAAATTTAAATTCAGCTTTCCACAATAATTGATTAAGCAAGACATATGGTGTCTTAAATCTTTAGTTATGCACTGGTCCTACAGTGATACCATGGCTAGCAAAGCATGAACTCTGGCATAATGCAAAATGTATGTCTAACTCATTGCACAGTAGCAAGTTACAAACATCATGTTGTGAGATTCTTCTACTACTGTTAGCTGTGCAACATACACTCTGAATCCAAAAGTATCCAGACACACCTTCATAATGAATTCAGCAATATTAAAGTACAAGAGATGGTCTGGAGCAGTCGCTCATAAGCCTAAGATGACCATGCCCAATGCCAAGTGTCAGCTAAAAAGTCATACAGCACCTAGAATAGGGCTGTGGAGCAAAAGAACTGTGTTCTCTGGGGTGATGGAGCACAATCATGAGTTGGATTTGTGTTTGTTATAGCTCAGTGCACACAACAATGTTCCATCTAAAGTAAAGCCTTCCTAGAAAAGCAGAGGTGGTTGCTATAGCAAATAGCAGGAAGGACTTCTGCTCAGTAATCTTCATGTCGGAAGAAAAGGTGTCTACAGACTTTAGGACAAATTGTGTACATATTTCTGCACATACATGAATGAGTCTAATTAAGAAGATTGGTTTGTTATTTAGGGATGCACATGCCTCATGCATCATTAGTGTGGTTTTTGCTGCATTGTAGGTAATTACAGAAGCAGTACTACAGAAGAACATTTCAGTTGATTGTTCTTTGCAGAACTACATTTGTTTCAGGGTTTCCTCCGTACCTTACTGAGGTGGTCTATGAGACAGTGGGATGGATGCAGAGAAGCCCAGAACTGAGCTGTGTCCACCCAGGGCAGCCCATTGAGCAGCACCACATTGAGGTGTTTGAGAGAGCTCTTCAGTCTCTTACTGAGAACAGACGTGTAACTCTGCTCCACAAAGAGCAGCACTCGACTGGCCCTGCAGCCTGCCAGGTCAGCCAGCAGCTCCCCCACCGTGTAGCGCTCCTTCAGATCCGCCTAGACAAAGAAATTTCAACATGCTTGAGGGTACATTACATCATCTTATCAACGTATACATTCATATACTAATTTAAAGCAACCCTGTGGTGGTGACTGGCCATTGCCTGGTGAAAAAAAAGTGAAAGTGACCATTGGTCATACGTGAACACACCACAGCGCACAGTGTGAACAGCACTAAATACTTCCTCTGCATTTAACCCATTCACCAAGTGAAGCGGGGCAGCGGGAACACACAGCGCCCAGGGAGCAGAGTACCTTGCTCAGGGTGCCTCAGCGGTGCCTAGCGGCCTTGGGAATCGAACCCAGACTTTCTGGTTGCAGGCCCTAACCACTAGGCTACCAGTATAAAGCCTTAAAAAAAGTCTGTCCAGCAAAATTTGTATTTGTGCACACAGCGTAAGTTATACTCTCACACTAAGTGACGTTTCAACTTAACACAAACGATGAAAGTACAGATGTATGTATAAAAGTGTTCACGTAAACTGTGTATAGTTATATGTATATTGGGGGCAGCTGGCAGCCTAGTGGTTAGGGCGTACGCCCTGCGATCAGGAAGCCGTGGGCTTGATTGGCCAAGACTGCTAAGCACCTCTGAGGTACCCTTGAGCAAGATAACATGCCTACATGCTGTGTTCCTGGCTGCCTGCTTGGTGAATTGGTTAAATACAGAGGAAGAATTTTGTGCTGTTCACGCTATGGTTTGTTTGTTCATATATGTGTGTGTGTGTGTGTGTGTGTATAGCACTCCCTGTTTTAGTGGCTTTAGTAGAAATGCCATTAGCTAGAAAGAACTAGTTATCTATTTGAAACACCCTTGAGGGTAGAAGTAGTTCTTTCTCATGGGGAGCAGACCGTCTGGTGGTCCTGAGCCTGTGTGGTCCTTGTCTCTCAAACCCCCCTTTTGTCACTCCCATCCCAGTCTGGGGATCAGGTTGTTGCCTTTGTCCCTGGAGAGTCTGTGCCTATTGTTACAGAAGGAAGGGCTTTACCACACAGTCTGGACCCTTCCGTCTGCCCAGCACTGAGCATATGGCTGGGATTACTGAGCACCTTTACCAGGAGTAGGTGGGATTTTCAGAGGTCAGTGAGTGTTTTTTTAAAAAAGGGAATATAATTAAAGGTTTGTTGTGCTTTGTAGGTTGGGTTTATTAATGACGGATTTGAGAGAGTGGTTGTTTTAGAAGTGGGGGATGGACAGATCTATTGTGGTTTGGGATGAGAATTCCTGGATGTGTTTTAATAAGCTTACAGTAATGGGCTTACAGTAACACCCTCTGTATTTCTTTCACATCTAATATAATCTCTCTGCACTAGAAAAGTCTATGATGCCTCTCACAGATCAGCATTTCACTCTTTGATCACCCGCCGATCTCTACAAGCCCAAATATGAGGACAAGGATATAAGTCCCCAAACACCAAAGAGAGGAGACTATTCCAGTTCCTTCCCTTTTCAGTCAATAAAGGAGATGAGAGGGGACCAGAAGGAGGCATTTACTCCACTTCTGTGACCAGATGCCTTCCTTGTTGCCTCTTTGATTGGGCAATAGACACTTTGAAGTGGTGGGCCGTGCTGATTTATAGACAGGCTGAATCCATTAACAGGAAGATAAGGGATGCTCATTCTTGAATTCCTGATCTCCTGCTTGGACTTCCTGCTGCAGAACATTCACAGCAGCAGTTATTTAAAAGGACCTTCATTCAATGCTAGGTGACAACATTGGAAGACGGAACAGTTATTATTGGTACATTTCTTTTTCTGGCCGTGGGAAGACTGGGAATGGAGTTCTGATCAGTTTATTCAGCTGTTTTTTTTTTTTGTGGGGGTGTCATTATTGAATAAGAGTACTTTGTGGTAATTCTGGATCACGGTGTGAAGGCCCTACACACTTACAATGCCATTGTTGTTGCGATCCCATAGCAGCATGGTTCCGTCATTGCGAGTGGGGCTGTTCAGGTAGAGGACCAGAGAGTCTGCGCAGTGATGCTTTCGACAGATGTAGGAGATGTGGTTTCTGATCATCTCCTTCTCTGTGGCTGGGTACATCCCTTCTGCTTCTTTAGCTACACGGACACAAAGTACAGAAGTCAGTCGGAATATGAGGCATAGTTGGTATGGTGAATAGATTCATTTTACGTGTTTCATTTTCTGTGCTGGGAAACGGCACACAGGAGTCTCAGATGTTACACTCGCACAGGAAATCAATCAAGGTCCTACAAAGTACTGCCCTGACTACATAATATTTCTTGCTGATTTATCACCGGGCTCTAGTTTACTTACTCTGGGCACTTGCTCTCACTCACTGGTCTTGAGCTCTCACCTGCTACTTGTCCATTTCCAGCAAAGAATGTTTTGATGTGATCCTTATGGAAGCCATTGTTCCTCAGCATTCGGTAGAAGTGCAGCAGGTTCTGCACATGACGGTGGTATGTGATCTGCTCCTGCCAGCCACCTGTACAATAAAGCAAACCACACAGACTGAGAGGACTCGGGCAGAGGCACCTTACTGAGAGAACACTGGAAGAGTGGAGTGTTTGTATTAATAAAATGTCTGAGCAGATTATCTCCTGGCCATACTAATAACACTAGGGAAGCTGTACTAGGTGAACATAAAGGATATTATAGAAGATGGACAGAGTATAGATAAGAATATTATAAATCAAGGCATTTTTTAACCTGAAAGCAGGACGGCATGGTCACAGGTCTGGTAGAGGCGGCAGGAGAGGTGTGTGGCGAGAGGCTGCTGGTG
Organism: Clupeocharax schoutedeni; assembly: GCA_037974565.1. Lineage (NCBI taxonomy): Eukaryota > Metazoa > Chordata > Actinopteri > Characiformes > Alestidae > Clupeocharax > Clupeocharax schoutedeni. Next base: position 15,595,384 of record JBBPDH010000002.1, on the reverse strand, counting down.
GCATCGGCGAGTGTTTTTATTAAGCTCACAGCTGGAGACGGGCACACTGGGCCTGGTGAGGGGTAAGGGTTGAGGGCATTTGGCAAATTCTGGATGATCTGTCATAGAAGCAACACAAAGCATGAGTTAAGGTATACAATGAACAAACTCTGTGCTTGACGGCTGCTCTTACTGTTTTAGCTGTTTTCTACACTTTAGTTCATTTTTATAGATGACAAGTGTAAACCATGTTAATAGCCACAAGTGGATTTCAGTAACTAGATACAATTCGAAGCAAATAGCCTTTTTTTCTAACTGGTAGATGGTTACAATTTAGTTGCTGAAAAAACAAAAGATGCAAACTATAGATAACATACAGATTTTGGCTGATTTTTGCTACAATTAGGCAAGGGGGGAAATCTATTTCTTTTACTATCTATTACTTTAATTCCTGCTTGAGACACCAGTCCTCAATCATTCACTGGAAAATAGTGTTCTACTCAAAACCATATTGAAGACTTCACGTCTCTTTACACATGGACAGTTACACGCAACTGTAAAACTCCTCCACGTGGACCATTTCCCCCAGTACGGATTACGCCTAAGGTCTGCAGTGATGAGTTGTAATTTAGGGCCAGAAAATACACTCTTGGCCTGTGTGTGGAAACCTGTCCCTCTCAGTCATTGACTCACCCACGCAGCGTAGGCGCTGGGTTCGGTTGCTGTCCCTCACTCCCACCACAAGGGGCAGGAAGTGGATTTCACAGAGGCCACTGCTGCGCTCGATGCGGGCCGCTCTGGACAGGGTGCTCCGGCGAAACCGCACTCGGCCCACCATACGGTCACTGCGGCTCCGTCTCCGCTTCAGCTGGTTCTGGCAGCGAGTTTTCAGGGCCAGTGTCAGACATTCCTCTCCTGTAAAGCAGCAAACAGGCAGTGGCCTGTAGTTAACCGCCGCTAGGTTACATTTATCTTCTGGATGTAATGACAGTATGGCTGGAGGTTGTATAACAGGATGCAAAATGGCATAGATGTACTTAGTCATTACTATGTTTCCATGTAGCGAAGGTCTGAAAGTAATAGGGACTATTTTTGGAAAGCATAAGTAATATTCTTAGAAAAATGTACACCCATAAAAATAATGGTACAAAAAGGGTTCTTGGAAACAACGATATAAATGAACCCTATTGCGTTCCCTAATGGATGGTTCTATAAGGAACCATGGTTTTCTAGTCCTGGAGCTTCCCTGCCCTGCATATTTCAGTGTTTTCTGCGCAAACATACCCTGAATAGGCATATTCACTAGTCTATTAATTGAGTGAGCAGGGTGTGCATCAATATTTACAGAGTTGGGGGGGGGGGGGGTTAGGACCAGGGATGGGAACCAGGTCTACTACATTGTACACAAAGTGTATGTTCAAACTAAGAATTGTTTGGGAACTGTTGTTTCAAAGCGTGTAGTGCTTTCGGAATCGGCTGTGAGTCTATCATTTATTCCCTTCTTGCTTCTGGACCATTACCAAGCACTCAGTAGTTGAGAGAAGATTGCAGTGCTACCACAGCAAAGCAGTCTGGATCTATTTCAGGTAACACAGACCGAGGGATCTTGGACCTGGCACCATCATGAGATGAACTAAACAGAACCCATTATATATATATACTTAACATAATTTGAGCTAACTAGTAAAGTTGGCCCTGCCACAATTAAATGTTTCCTTGGCTTGCTGACACAAAGTAAAACGCATTAATGTCTTCTACTTAAGCGCTCTCTCTCTCTCTCTCTCTCTCTCTCTCTCTCTCTCTCTTTCTGTGGCCAGTTGTTTTCCCTGCTTCCATTACAGCTGCACAAAAGGACCTGGGACAGTTTTGAATGCGGTCAAAACAAACTGCTGTATTCTTCTCTGTCTCTCCACAGCTTCAGATTCGATGGTCAAGCTTGGGCAGATTCAAACCCAAAAATGTTTCCAGATTTAGGGTACGATGACGGAGATGCAAGCCAGCTAATCTGTTTTTTTTCCACCCAGAGTTTAGACTTGAGCCTCTCTTTCTTTTCCTTGATCACTTCTGACACGGTTAGCAATTATTAGATTTCCCATGGCTGCTTTTGTTTCCTGCTCTTGGGGATCGTCACTGAAAACAGTGAATTACCGAGGACTTAAGGTAATAAATGCCCTGTGAGGTATGGCTGTGGAATAGCGAAACACAACAGCAGCTTCCTTCAGTCAGGTACAGGGGTCCCATACTCCATTATTAACACCTAGCCTGATGCCACAAAATTGGATTAGACACGAGCACAAGTGCCCACTCAAAGTGCCTTATTGGGTCAAACTTGAAGCCTTAAATTAAAGTTGACTTCGCCATAGGGGGTAGAGAGTTTGCAGAGTTGTTTACTGAATCAGTTGCAAAGAACAGAATACACACTCAGGATGAATTATTGACACCTCCTTTTGCGATTGCATGACTGGTGCATCTGCCTTCCACTATCCCTGCAGGGGGCCATGGACTGACTGCTCTCGGAGAGAACTACTTCTGGAGCAGAGTGTATTCACTCTCCTCCTCACACGCTCCCTAGCTTGGGCTACACACACGCACAGACTTGCAAACTCACCCCATGCACTGCTCAGTGACTGGTTAATGACCACACTGTATATGTTGAAGCATAAGATGATTTCATGTAATACTTATCTTATTACTAATATGCATACTAAAACATACACCTTTTCCTCTTTCCCACATTCAGTCACTTTATTTTCAAAACAAAACTCCAGAATAATGAACTGATATTAAAAGTAAGTGAGCCAGCACAGTATGCATCAGTGAGCCTATGTTGCTGAAGACTATAGGTTATGGCAGACAGTAAAACTACCTTTGTGGTAAGAGTAAAGGTCATTAAGAGGATATGTACTTTTCTTGTATGCCTGGTAAGTTTGCATGCTACTGCTACTCTGTGTCAGAGAAATCTCATCTAGCCGTAAATCCTTTGTGCTTTACCTCATCTGTTTGAAGATTTCATACATTGTGCCTAAAGGATGCCCAGTCTGATGAACATTGTTAAAAATGTCATGTGTGTCTAATGCAGGATGCACTTGGGATTAAAATATAGACATGGGAATTTTTTTTTTTTTTTTTTGCTCATCAGACACATTGCCTTGCTATTTATTTATTTATTTATTTGCTCTTCAGGGACTATGCCTGGCTATTTTTTTTTTATCAAGTAAATATTTTTTTATTCCAGTTTAAACAAATAAATAGTTTTATTTGTTTAACCTGTAATAAGTTTTATTTGTTTAAAATAGGAAAAGGGGCCAAATAGTCTCAGCTCATAGTATTCTTAATCAGAAATGGTCCATTAATTAGTTATTGTTACACTGTTGCACCAATGTGGAGTCAGCAGTAATGCAGGTGGACCCTCTTCTGTCATTCATGTAACGCTTTTTTGTTGAAAAATAATCATTATTTTTTTCTTTTACTTTTAACTGATTAAAATGAGCTATAAATTCTTACACGCACTTCTGAACATGATTTTTAAATAACATGTCATGTTTTGTTGGTATTTTAATGGCTGTTTTAAAAAGTGCAATAAAAAATCCCACCTTGAAATGCCGCACTCACCCAGATAAATCCCGTCCATGTGGCCGCATCTTTTCTTGGTCACGCCAAAGTCCACGTAGAAGAGCACCACGGGGTGTCCGAAGCTTTCCTCGGGGCTGGGGTCCAGGACCAGCACTGCGTCGTGCGCGCTGGCTCCGGGGAAGAGCTCCCGATTGGCCCCGGACTCGTCCGCCGCGGGGGTCCCGGTGGACTGGGAGTCTGGCAGGATGGCGAGCACTTTGTCTGAGCTTGACTCGGACACGTAGACCACCACGCCGGACAGGCGAAGGTGGGCCAGCCTCGAGCACTCCCCCTCCGGCAGGCTCACCCTTTGACAGAGGCTCAGCTTCACATACTGGAAGGCAGCTTTCACCCAGCGGTCCATCCGGGCCAGCCTGACCCGGGACCCTCCGTGCTGCCCGGCCAGCAGCGCCAGGAGCAGCAGGGACACGCACTCGGAGCGCAACTTCATGTTTTCAGGGAGAAGACGCGCTGGTCACTAACACCCTGCCCTCCGATCTAAAACTTACTGAAGCTGGAGTTGGCGCTCGTCAGCCTGGGAGGATGCAAGAACCTCTTCATCAGACCAGACATGAAAGGGCTCGCGGCTCTCCAGATGGAAAGTGATCTGCAACTGTGACTCCATCCCACAGGCGCTGGCGTGCCGGTACACAGAGGAAGGAGGGAGGTGGGGAGGGGGAGAGAGAGGGGAAAGGGGACCTCACACAGCATCAGACACTGCAGGCAGACGACAGCTCAAACAGGTTCTAGATCCAGGTGCTTGTATGCTCTCCCGCAGGTAAAGGTACAGAGAGAGAGGTGCACTCAGCACCCAAACTCTCCATAACACCCGATAAAGACCAGACACGGGCTGTAGTAGGATGATGATGATGATGATGATGATTAATATTATTGTTAGTATTGTTATTGTTGTTGAATGTGGTAAACACGATGATGATGATGATGATAATATTTATACTACATTTGAGCATGACCATGCCAATTTCTCTTCATTACGACTTCATTAGGTCGTAATTCAAACATGAAAGGATTTTATGATTTCAAGGAAATACGTTTTAAAGCTGTTTAAATATGATACGGGTGGTATATAACCTCAGGGTCTAAGCAGCTCTATTATACTGGTGTAGCCTATATACACCATTTATTTACGTTATACAGATAAAGTTCAAACAGGATCAAACAGTTTTTTTATTTTTTATTTTCTTTTTATTTTCATTACGTGTGATCCACCAGGAGAGGGCGCAGTAATAATACTGTATTTATAGAGGAGAGGCGCTTCTGACTTGAGTCGTGTGTCCGGGCTGGTCGAGCATGACTTGTAGTCTTGAGATGCATTGACTAAGGCTTTACCCGAGGATATCTTATGGGTGTGGTAAAATACAAGACAACTTGCATTAGTTAATTATTTTTAACACACTATTATTAAGTGTTCTTAACAACCTATTCGAATGTATAGGCACACACACATGTATACACTGCTTCTTGAGACCCTTTCACGTCTGTCATATGGTGCTCTCTGGCAAATACCAAACAAGCTCCAGTTTCATGTGAGGAAATATTAGGGATGTCCCGATACCACTTTTTTATGTCCGATACCGATATTCTAAATTTGGATATCTGCCGATCCGATACAAA
>JBBPDH010000002.1:15576783-15590058 GCA_037974565.1 Clupeocharax schoutedeni | reverse complement strand
GGAAAGGAAGGGAAAGACAGATAAAAGGAGAGAGAAGAAAAAGACAAACACACAGATAAACTGCTTCCATACCTGATAATATAAACAGAAAACAAGTAGAAACAACAGAGAAACTGCAGCAACATGTTAAATTTTACCAGTCAGTAACAGAACTAATATTGCACACTGTAGTCTTATTTACTAAATTCAGATGGCTCTGTAACGAGTAGAATAAAGCTATACAACACAGCAGTATAAGATAAGAAGTACACCGTAGGCCTACAAATATTACACAATATACATTTAGAATTTATGTGTATGTAAATATCCTCAGTTGTGTAGTAGCAGACGACATTAAGGGCACTCCAAAAAGGGTTCCCATTCCATATTAAAGTGTATTTTATTGGTGAAACGCTCAGGTGTCCCAATAATTGTGTCCGTGTATATGAGTACTGTATGTTTCTGTTGCTTAGTAGCAGCAGACATTCAGGACACTCCAAAAGTCTATGTTTTTTAAATGCAAAGTTATTACAGTTCCCGTTGTTGCAGTGGTCAGGCGTCCCAATAGTTTTGTCCATATTGTGTATATGAGTGTAATGTGTTTCTGTTGCTAGGAGGCGGACAGAAGCCGCGGCAGACAAAAACTGCCGAGGCTAGTTTAGTCAACATGTCTCGGCTGAGAGAGCCGGCATTCCCCGCTTAGAGACGACTTCGTAATGCATTCTGGAACTGTTGTTTTTTTTTTAACTCAGGTAAGAAGTCTTTTGTAGATGTCCTGCGCTTCACAGTCGTCCTCGTTCGGAGTGTAGCTGTGCAAGAATGATAGGAAATGTATTTTTTGCCTTGGGTTCTCAGGGCCTGGCATGCATGGACGCTAGCCAACTAGCTAACTAGCGTAGCTGCATACAGAAAATTTATTTTTTGTCAAATGAGCTACCGATCGTTTTAACAGCTTGACAAAACAGTCGATACTTGTCGTATTTATTGTATTTATTTTAAAGAGTATTGGCTTTTTATAACCACTCTATTAAACCCTTTAGCAGTACAAGCTAACCCTGCTATGGTGGCTCTGTTGCTGTTTCAGCCACATGGCTGATAAACTGCTGACAGTCTCTCTGACATGGTGCCCAGTTTGTGGTCCTGATTTTTAGTCCTTTGCTTTTGTTAGTTTTCTAGTCGAGTTTTCTAAAACGAATGTAGTTAATCTCATTCATGTATTAATTCACAGGTGATGTACAAAGTATATGGAGTACTCAGTAGTCCTGTGGAATACTTAGATTTTTCCTTAATTTTTTAAAAGCAAGTTTTACTACAATTGCTGATTAGTTGTGAAATTCCATCATGTTTTTTTTCTGATGATAGCGCTACTTCGTGCAGTAAATATACGATCATTTATTAGAATGGATGATTGTCTGTGTTTATCACCCACACTATATGGACAAAAGTAGTTGGACACACCTCGTTATTACTGAATTCAAGTGAGCCACTTACTTCCAGTGATTAGCTTTAATCTTAATGCTTCAGCATGCCAAGAACATTTGGACAACTTTGGGGAAGACCCTTTTCTCTTTCAGCATGACTGTGTCCCAGTGCACAAAGCAGGGTCCATAACAACAAGGTTGGATGAGTTTGGTGTTGAAGAACCTGACTGGCCCAGACAGAGTCCTGACCTCAAACCCATCCAACACTTTTGGGATGAGCTGGAACGGAGATTGTGAACCAGGCCTTCTCGTCCAACATTAGAGCGAGTGCCTGATCCCATAAATTCTCTACAGAATTAATGGGAACAAATTTCCACAGAAACACTCCAAAATATTGTGGAACGCCACCCAAGAAGAGTGGAAGCTGTTATAGCTCCTAAGAGGGAACCAACTCCATATTGTGAATGGTCAGGTTTCCTGCTACTTTTGTCCATACAGTGTATGTGAGTTTCTCTACATAGTTTAGGTGCTTTACAATATTTTTTTTAATTCTTACAGTTTGTGTCTTTTATAGACTGACTCTTCATGTATTTGAATATTGACATCCCTGCGTGGAGAGTATAAGATGGCACTTAATGGCCTCCAATGGAGCTGAAGACTTGAAACGTGGGGCGCCACAGTCAGCCCTCATTGTTCAAGCCAAGTCTGCAGTTATACATTCATCCAATACTCATGTGTCTTCCACTCACATTGAGAGGAAAAGACTTAATCCTCCAGCCCTTGGTGACTCTGCAAGTCAGCCTAATGTGACGGTGGTGTATGACGGGTCCAGTCGTTTCTCAGGGATCTCCTCACAGTGTGCCTTACAATTTGTGCCTGCAGCTGCTAAAACTGTGTGTGCCCGAAGTGCAGGTGCTCATTCTTGTATCAGTTCTAGTGGTGGTACAAGAACAGCCAGTGCTGTCTCACCGAGCTCACTTCATATTAGGAGTCTGTCTGCTATATGCCATAGCCCCTGCCATCTAGAGCCAGCTGCCCATAACTGTCAGTCTCGCTGGCAACTGGACCAACTCAGGTTAAAGTCAAGACTTTTAGGGAAAAGAGCATTTTCACATCAGCTCACATTTTGTCCTCCTTGTCCCTCCCCACCCAAGACCTTCTCTCAGAGGGCTTCTGTGAGAGTTGAAAAAACCATGCCTACAAATCAGTCTTATCCATGGATGAGCAGCAAGCTCAAAAGCAACAGCAAAGGGGTAATTCAGCCTTCAACTGCCAAAGTGCCTACAAGTGCCAGACTAGAAACATGTGATTTAGAGAAACCCAGCACTATACTGTCTGCCTCACATTGTAATGGTTGCGACAAGGGAGATGGAAAAGCAGACACAACAAAGCTCACCCAAATGACTGTGCCTTTGGAGGACAAACGCACAGATGTGCCACTGAACCACGTCTCGGGGACACAGCATTGGCCTCAGTATGAGGAGATTATAGCTGGAGACACTAAGGAGAATGAGTGTATAGTGAAATGCCATTTGGAGAATGGCACCAGTGAAGCTCTTCAGAGAGTGAGAAAAGTCAGCTCTGAAGTAGAGTTCACCGCAGCTGTGCAAAAACTCACCAAAGGCATGGCACATGCACAAAGTGGAACACTGAATGGTGTGAATGGACCACTTAGAACTGGCCTTAATTCTCATGGCGGTACAACATCAGCAAGGACGAAAACAAAAACAGGTGCCACATCAACAAAAGTCTCAAGAATGTACCTTATTGATGAGAATGAGCTGCATTTTATGGACACAGACACGTCCAGTGTCCTTTGCTTAGATGAACGGGATGAGAAGTGCCCCACAAATAATAGGTGCAGTGGAGTGACTCAGGATAGTACTTGTGCCATTCCAGAGGACGCCTCTCCTCAGTCTCCCACAGTTTACTCAGTAACAAACCAGATCTCGGCCATACACCTCACAAAGAAAGGGGGTAAGCGCAGCGTTGAAGAGGATCCAAGTGTTTGCCCCATGACTCTGGGAGAGGACGATGAGCCTGGGGTCAAGGCGTGAGTTTGAACATAAGATTAATTGTCTTAAATTGTTTTATTTTTCAGATTGCGTTTTAATTTTTCAAAGGAAATCAAATGCCTTTGCCCCCATGCTCTTAAATAAGTTTGCTCTTTGATAAGGATTTTATCCATAATGCTTTTGTTATTTGGGGCCAGTTACATTTTTTGAGAGGTAAACATCATCATTTAGATTGGTTTAGGGTACTTTATAAATCATGTCTACAAAACAAATGTAGTCATTTTTTTTAATCTAAAGTAACCTCATATGTCATGAGTTTTTTGTATATGGTCAGAGGTTTCAGCGCCTTAAAGCATTTTGGGTTCCTGTTACCACTGCTTTAACAAATGTTTTGAAAATGTAAAAGTTTTGAAATCTTGATCTAATTTTATTCAACTTAAACGGACCATAGTTGTCGCGGTCAGCCACATAAGATTGAGTAATAATATGGTAATAAATGATGAAACTATCTCTCAGAGAGGAGAACGTGGCTATTTTGCCAGATGGATGTGAGGAAGAGTTTCCAGATGAGCTGGAGAATGACTGCAGTGGTGATGATGATGGTAACTAATCACTACTTTCCCATTTACCACTTGTTCTTAACAAAGCTTGGAAGTAGTACCAGTCCACCTGTAATCCTCTGTTTACACATCTTTTGCTCAGTCATGACATTGTTTTTGCTGTGTCACGTGAAAGAGGATTGTCTTTGTTTTCCGCAGAAGGATCAGATTGTGATGTTTCCTCAGCAACCTCTATGGTGACCTCGTCAAAGTAATTTGACCATGTTTATTATTTAAAAAACTACACAGACCATTAAATATGTACCCAAATGTGTTTTTTTTTCTATGTGCTATGATGTGCCATGCCTACTTACGGAACACATGAAGACTTAGAATTGAGTTCAATTCGAGGTTCACGTTCCTTTAATTTTTTGTTAATCCCAGTTTTATATCAGTAGTTGGAGAGCTGCCAGATGTTCATTTTGGAGATGTTATTTCAGTTTAGTGCCTTTTAAAGTTTTCTCAGAATTTAAACTAGATTGTTGGTCTTTCATACCTCTGACATGCTTCTGTAGTGATCACCTGACATTACTATGGTGACACAAACAGAGGTGTATTGCCCCTTTTTGTTGTTGTTATTCTGGTGGTTGCTGATCATGAAAAGCTAGAAAACACAGTGGACAGTAGAAACGTCTCCCAATTGTGAATCAGTAATAAAAGTGGAACTATCCCTCTGTAATGGAAAAATGAGCTTTTAGGTGCATTGTGCTGAATCTTGTTTGGCTTTTGTTATGAGCTGATGGTTTTGTTTGTGGTGTTGGTTAGTATTTGCTTTTTACTAAAAGTGAAGGCCCATACTGAGCATGGATTGCAACTGAGCTAGTATGTGTTAGTGCTAACCAGCATTTTAGAACCAGACTCGGAGCAGACAGCAGCATCCTACATGACCGTCATGTGAGTTACGTAAAACAACCAGGTTGTCCTTTAGATCATTAAGACAGATGTTTGTGTTTTTAAATGTCTTAGCTACTGACTCTTGCTTAATGTGGTGTACCAGTATAGTGTCTGTTGTCCTTTTTGATTTTTTTTTTTGGAGGAATATGTATTTAATGTGTGTTTGCGAATAATGATTTGGATCAGCCTTTTTGAATAAGTGGATATTGGCTAGATGTTTTATCATTTTCTTGTCATTTTTGGTTTTGTGTACAGATATAATGGTCTGTGTAGTTTTGAAATTTGGTGTTATAATGTATGTATGATGACTGTTTATGGTACATGATTATTTATTCAGTTTAGATTTAGATTTTAGTTTTGTTTAGATAATCATGACTTTTTGTATTTGTTGTAGTATTGAGGAACCGATGTGCCCTGAGGGAGAGGATGATTGGGTGGTGAAGCCAGCATTGGTGCCTAGCCTCTTCCCCTTCATGCCCCAAACACTGTACTTCAGTACTGCCAATGAAAGAGGTTAGCACCATCATATGTTTTTGCTTAGATCTGTACTTTTCTCTCTGTGTATATAAGTATTTGAACAGGTTTTGTAGGACTTCTGTTGAAGTAGCTGGTTCTGGTTTTGCGTATGTTAATATAATTGCTATATGGGCCTGCAGTGGAGCTGCTGCCTTTGGAGCAGAGAAAACTTCTAAAATGGAAAATGAGCACCGTCACACCCAACATAGTCAAGCACACCATCGCTAGATCACACTTCAAAGTCACCAAGAGTGAGTCACCATAGCTTTGTTTCTTTATTTATGGATGTTGTCTTAAAATATGTTCTTCAGTGTGTACATTATGAGCATGTCTTTGTAAATATGTTGTAACAACAGGGATGTTCTACTCTTGATGTTCCTTCATTAAGATTCACTTACTTCTTCCTGAGAGAGAAACCTTAACATAATTGCTCTTTGTTCCAGAGAGTTATGACTGGCTGGGCTGCTGGGGTCACCATATGAAGTCACCTGGATTCAAGTCCATACGAGAGTACCAGAAGGTAAAGGTCAAACGGGTCACTATACATGACCCAACCTGTATCAAAACATTACTGGTTTGTTTAACCAGTTTACCCAGGATCCACTTCATGGAAAACGTTGGTGGTGGTAGAGTGATGCTCTGGGCAGTGGTCTGTGGTTTGAGCATTTTATTTGTGGATGTTACTTTGACATGCTCTCTTTCCAAATAATGTTGCAGACCAGCTACGACTCTTCATAGTAATACAATGCTGTAAGTGGTAGTGGCCTCTTTCTGTAGGATAATATGGATCTGCCACACTGCACAAACTGTTTAGAATTGCTTTGAAGATTTTATGGAGCTAACAAAGAATTCAATATGTCACCCTGGGGCTGTATTACAGAAACTTACAGAATTTTAACTGTCTGGTATCCATGGTATTGGCAGTCTTGGATCCTATTTAGGAAAAAAAAAAAGCAATTACAGAACAGCCATTCCTAAGTCAATTTTCCTATCCTAACTTCAGTTAAGGAAAGTGTATTACAGAAGCATCCTAACCTCTTAAAAATCTTATATACTGTCCTAACTCCAGGATAACTCTTCCACTGTCTTAACTGTCGCCAGCTAATTGTTTAGGCTATGGATAATTTGGCCCTTTGGCACGGGGCTCTCCTGTTTGTGGTACAGTTAACAAATGCACTTTTAGCTAAAGGCCATTTTCAAAGCGAAGTGTGTGCCTGTGTGTGTCCGTGTGTATGTCCCTATAGTTTATATGACTGCTCTGTCCCAATTCTTTTCATCTGGCTTAAAGTTCAGAGCAGGGCGTTGTTTAACATCCATATTTTGAAGATAGTAACAAAGATACTGTAACTTTACGAGGCTCCAATCCGTAACACTGTATCATCAGAGTGGCAGCAGGTAACAGTTACTTCGCGAGATCACATGTTGCATTAGTTGCTAGGTAACAGACATACAAGTCAGTCATCAATGTTGGATTACTAATTTAGGATTCTTAACTCGAGATAAGGTAGGATTCCTAAATCCAGTTAGGATTTGCTTCTGTGTTACCAAATTGAAAAAAATTCTAAAATTTGTCATAGCTTAACTTTATACTTAAGATGGGAAGTTTTTGTAATACAGCCCCTGGTCTCCAAATTCAGTCTAAACTTAGCACTTACAGGACTTATAGGATCTTTCTCTATGTTCTTGGTGACAGGGCATTCTCAGAGGTCTTGTGAACCTGTCCCTCAGCAGTTCAGTGCAGTTTCAGTCCCATATGGAGGACAAACAATATATTAGGCAAGCAATCATGATGTTTATCAATATATATCAGCAAAGAGTTGTTACAGCTATATTTGCATTCGTGTAACGGTAACTTCATTGTTTGAACATTATTATTCAGTGTGTTCTGTGAATGTACTTTTTTTTGTGTTTTAATTCTGTTCTTCAGCATGGTGAGAGTGCAGAGTATCAGCTGTAACAGAAATGCGTCTTTAATTGCTTTTAGTCCTCTTAAATAGTACGGTATTCCCAGGGTAACACGGATTGGGGGAGTGATAATGTACACTTTGTCTGACAGCAAATATTATTGTAGCTGTGCCCTGTTACTGTTAGTTATTCATGTTAACAATCATTCTGTTTTTGTCTGGTAGCTGAACCACTTTCCAGGGTCCTTTCAGATCGGACGGAAGGACCGTCTATGGCGGAATCTGTCCAAGATGCAGGCGCGCTTTGGCAAGCAGGAGTTTGGCTTCTTCCCACGCTCCTTTGTGCTCCCACAGGACATGAAGTTGCTGAAGAAGGCCTGGGAGGATGGAGGGAGTCGACAGAAATGGATCATCAAACCGGTACTGATTAGGTCACTGGTGACCATGAAGGTGTTTTAGTTTCTGAAAACTGTATTTATTGTCGGTGTTGAATTGATGTCAATACGTTTCCTGTTTTCACAGCCAGCATCAGCCCGAGGAATTGGCATTCAGGTTATTCACAAGTGGAGTCAAATGCCACGCAAGAGACCACTCCTTGTGCAAAAGTGAGCTTCAACTGCTTTCGATCCTTTTAGAAAAGATTATATATCCAGAAACAGCCAGTAGGTTTTAAAATTGTCCGAAGTCCATTTATTAAAGATGTCTCTGTAGGGAGTTAATTGTTGGATGTGATTAAATAGGCTTTGTTTACATTAATGTATACTGATCTGATCTGTGTTTCTTTATATTCATTCTTATGCCCTGATTTTCCACAGGTACCTACACAAGCCCTACCTCATCAGTGGAAATAAGTTTGATCTTCGTATCTACGTATACGTGACCTCTTATGATCCACTCCGTGTTTACATCTTCAATGATGGACTTGTCCGCTTTGCAAGCTGCAAGTGAGTTATCAAAGTGAAATTCTAAGTGAATACAAACCCACTCTACGCTTTTAATTAATAATGTTTGATTTAAATGACATGTCGAACTGCCTCTGCATTTGAGTGGCTCTTTTTTGTCTGCTGTACAGGTACTCCTCTTCCATGAAAAGCCTTAGCAACAAATTCATGCACTTGACCAACTATAGTGTGAACAAGAAGAATTCTGAGTACCAGACCAACAGCGATGATAAAGCCTGTCAAGGTCACAAATGGTAAATATTAGGGGGTGTCCTAATATTGTGATGCAGCAAATAAATAATGTGATTGGTACATTGCCTAATAGGGGTGCCTATGATACAGTATAATACAGTTATGTTCTTAAAACAGAACCAGCACCAATCAACAACCAATCCTTTTACTACTTGATCTCTAAAATAATTTTCACTGTTTCTTGTGGATAACAGAGGTGGCTTACTATTCCAGACATTCTACAGTGTTACACACCTGTCACCTGTCTGCTAGATGGGGTTCTGATTCTCCCTCAACTTGCTCAATAATTGTATTTGTTTTCTTCAACAAAGTTATAATGAGCTCGATGAAGTAATAAGCTGTGTTGATACTTCACAGCATCACAAAAAAAAAAAAGAATGTCTCTGATGCTTCATGTAAAAAAAAAAAAAAAAAAGTTCCCTTTGTGCATGTACCTACTGGCATGATGCTGTATATTGTCACGGAAAAGGCTACGCTGTTTAACACAGAAGCATCTGAAAGAGGCAGCGGTTGTTACTTTTGATCTAAAATGTGATTTAAAAGTATAAAAACTTAATGAGCTTATATAAACAGTATTCATAAAATACGTGCTGTTTCCATTAATAACATTACTAAATATTACTAAGCACTGAAGTAGTTTATAACTCCCTTTGTTGACTACAGGGCACTGAAGGCACTTTGGCAGTACCTGGGTTCCAAAGGGATCAACACGACTCTCATCTGGGAGAAGATTAAGGACATGGTCATCAAAACCATCATTGCGTAAGTGTGTTTGATGTCACACTGTCCTTATATAGCCTTGTTTTCCTTGAACCTAAATTCATGATCAAATTTCTGGCCTCTGTCTTTGTATCTGCCACTGGACCAAGTCGCCACAGTACTCATGCTGGTAGGGCATACATTTTATACTTCATTTAGTAGTGACAGGTAGGCCTGTCACAATTATTGCATTAGTACCTGATCGCAATCATTTGAACTGATTGTGATTATTTAAAGATTTGTTCCACTGTTGCATATAGCTATTGCAGCCATATGACTACATCACAAAACTATGAATTGAAATGAATTGGCAAATCCATGTAAATAAAAGAACATTAAAAATTGCACTGCATAATGACTGCTATGGAACAGAGTAATGGAAGCAAGTAATCAGCTAATCTGGTCATTTTAGGCTTTAAAAGTCAAGTACAGTGTATAGTCACATATGGCAATTAATCATCAACTAAAATTTCATGATCATGAAAGGCCTAATTATAGAAAGACTGTTGCAAAAATGTGAAACAGCTTTTTTTTCCTATTACTTTTTGAACTGTTATCTCCCTGTAAGTGCTTAATTGACTTGTAATCTGCACAGAAGAGGTCATTTAAATGGACAGTTGCAGGGACATTGAGTTGTTTAAAGACACTGTTTTTCATACTTTTCCATAGATATCCTGCCTTTAAAATGCAATGCTCTTACTGTGGTATTCCTTAATATAAAGTTAGCAACCCGATTGGCCAAAACAAATGACTAACCAAACATATATTAGGTTTTTTTGTTGTTGGTTTTTTAAAAGAATTGTGACCTGCAAAAATCTCAGAGTACACTTTAAGTACTAAAGGTTATAGACACTTGCTCAGCCCGTGTATTTTTTTTTCTTCTTTCTTTGAATCCAAGGGACCTGTCCCCTCTCTGTTGCAGTGACACACTCTGCTCTTCTCTGTGAGAATTTGAGCATTATTGTGGTTTAGTTAAACACTTTATTATTGTTTCTGTTCTTTCTTCACTACCAGGTCAGACCCATACGTGAACACCTTGGTGAAGATGCATGTGCGTTCCCCATACAGCTGCCATGAGCTGTTTGGTTTTGACATCATGTTGGACGAGAACCTGAAGCCATGGGTACTAGAGGTTAACATCTCACCCAGGTATCGTAGCTGTGCAACTGCTCTTTGGTGTACATGTGAGACTGAGCAGTGAGAACAGAACTGTAACCACTGGTAACCTCTTAAGCCTACAGGTTGAACCAGTTGGATCTTAAGATTTAGAATTCAGTATTAGAGACAGTGCATGCAGCATCTTGTGACAAAGGAATCAACAAACTAACAGATCTGTCCGTCTGTGTAGCCTCCACTCCAACAGCCCACTGGATGTGAGCATTAAAGGCCAGATGATACGGGATTTGCTGAACCTTGCTGGCTTTGTTCTACCAAACAAAGATGTCATCGTCACCCCCAGCAGCAGTGACAGCAGCTCCACTAGCAGGTTAGATTTAGAATTACACATGTGATTTTGCCAAGTAGCTGCATTATAGCAAGACCATTATCTCCAATAGAACTATAGAATTTAACAGAATGTTTTTACTTTAAAGTGTCACATGTATCATTTTTCATGTTTATTAAATAGTGGCTGTAATTCCACTCAACTTGCACAACCTATTAATGTAAAATATTCCAGAAAGTATTGAACATGTTTGGTTAAGTTGATCTTCAAACAGTGCAGTTAATATTGCTTTTCTCCATAATGTCACAATATACGGTCACACAACTAACACTAAGGTTGATATCTATTGAAATGTAATCCTTAATTGACATCCTGATAAAGCACTTGTTTTTGATGGTTTCACAAATTCTACCTTTACTAATTTTTGTAAACGTTATAATTTATTTGTTCTTTTGATTATTTATGTCTTGGTGGTAATATTCCAACATTAAATCCAGCTTGTGTGGAGGCGTGCGAGAGAGAGTGAGATCAGACCTATCCCCTGATGAGAAAGTGAAGAGAGCCTTCTATCTTACTCAGCGCTTTGGAGACCAGGTACATGCACATGTTCGTTTTCAAAGGCTCTTTTCAAAGCTGGGACATCAGAACTCTCTATCAACATGAGAAAGTTTCAAAATTGTTTTGCTTATTGGTATTTTTTCCGACGTCTCGTGCCTCTGATCTGCTGTAATGATAGACTTCTGAACTTTTAAATCCTTTGCTGTGTTTCTAGGATTTTTATTCGACCATCCTGGACGTGCTGACCCCAGATGATGTGCGCGTTTTGGCTGAGAGTGAAGATGAGCTGTGTCGGCAGGGCGAATTTGAGCGTGTTTTCCCTTCCCCAGCCTCCTCCCGCTACCTCCGCTTCTTTGAACATTCACGCTACCTCAACATCCTCCTTAATCAGTGGGAACAGAAACACTATCAGAACCGAAGCAAAGGTATGTGCTTGTGTTGAGCTTTACATTCTATAAGATATACAGTAAACCCCCCCCTACCCGTTTTACCCAGATTTCTTTCTTTTTTCTTTTTTTTTTATCTCAGTTTACTTCTTGGCCATTCAATTTAGACTGTGCTTTAAAAAAAAAAAGTATCTATTGTTTTGCATGAATTTTGTAGTGTTTCAGATAATTTTCATTTACAACTACTTATTACTGCTGCTTTGGACAGCCGTTCTTTTCCAGAACGCACTGATTGCCAGTCCACCCTGACTCGTTCATTTTGTTTTTCTTAAAGACCAGTAGTTTTACTACTGTAAATTAAATAAAAAGAGGCTGTTGAGCTCAGTTGCTGTCCAGTGTCTGCTTTAACTAGCGGGTCTCTACTCTTCCTGAAGGATCCTGAATAAGACACACTGCAGTAAGTGCGTACACTAGAAGTACACTATATGGACAAAAGTATTGAATACGTATTGAGCCCATTACACCAACAGGGACATACTATTGCATTTGCAGCTATAATTGCTTCCACTCTGCATGGAAGGTTTTCCACAAGATTTTGGAGACTTTTGAGGTCAGGCACTGATTTTGGACAACAAGGCCTGGCTCACAATCTCCATTCCAGTTCAACCCAAAAATGTAGGATGGGGTTGATGTCAGGGCTCTATGTGGACTAGTCTTCCATGCTGAACTCCTCCAACCATGTCTTTATGGAGCTCACTTTGTGTACTGGGACACAGTCATGCTGGAATGGAAAAGGTTCTTCCACAGTTGGAAGCATGGCATTTTGTGAAATGTCTTGATCTGCTGAAGGATAAAGATTGCCCTTCATTGGATGTAAGGGTCCAAGCCCAAACCCTAAAAAAAAAAGGTGTCCCATTACCTTTGTAGGTACACTTTTGAAAGTATTTACCATAAATGCATCTGTTTTTCTTCTAACCTGACAAGAGTATCACATTTTGTGTTATTGTCTTAGCTTGTCATATTCAAACTTCATGCATTGCACCAAATACTGAACGCAGTGATGCATGCTTTCCTGACTCTAGGTATTGAATTTCTGAGGAGTCTGTGTCAGAAACAAGTGCACTTGGGGAATCTTGCTGACTATGCACATCATGTAAGTATTTCAAAAGATTGTTTATATTACTGCAGTTTAAGAGTCTTTTGCAGTGTTTGAAGGTGAAGCAATCCACAGTGAAATGGAATGGCATCTTATCGGTTGCATTAGGTTGATTTTATTCATTAGATTGATTTTATTACTAGCATGTGTGACCATTTCAGTTACAAGATTAAACAAGACTAAAGTATTTGAAATGGCCTTTCTTAGCCTCAAGTGAGTATACTACCTATAGCTACAATCAACACACTGGAGCTATCGGATTGTTTGGAGGTTCAGTCTCCACCGATGCCACCAACATTCGTGGGCAAAAGTCTAATATAACAGAACTGACCTTGTTCTCTCTGGGTGACTGGGTGGGTCTCCCACTGCCCCATCGGCTGGGTGGCCTAGTGGTTAAGGCATCCGCCCTGCGACCAGAAAGTCCGGGTTCAATCCCCAAGACCGCTAGGCA
>JBBPDH010000002.1:15537142-15552832 GCA_037974565.1 Clupeocharax schoutedeni | reverse complement strand
GCTGACAGAAGAGCTGACAGAAGAGCTGACAGAAGAGCTGACAGAAGAGCTGACAGAAGAGCTGACAGAAGAGCTGACAGAACAGCTGATAGAAGAGCTGACAGAAGAGCTGATAGAAGAGCTGACAGAACAGCTGATAGAAGAGCTGACAGAACAGCTGATAGAAGAGCTGACAGAAGAGCTGATAGAAGAGCTGATAGAAGAGCTCACTGTTCCTTCTTTGCTGCCTCAGTTGGCTGAAGGGTCTTGAAGATGATGCCCAGGAAACAGATGTCCATTACAACTCTCTGACTGGTGAGGGTAATTTCAACTGGCGTTTTGTGTTCCCCTTCCACTACCTCCCTGCTGAGAAGCTGGTGGTAGTCAGAAAGCGGGAAAATATCTTCTCCTTGGACAAGACGGAGCAGAAGCTGCCTGCAGTCTTAGTTCTGCAAGTGTGGGACTTTGAGAGACTTTCCTCTGATGACTTCCTCGGTAAGACACGTTTATTTTGTCATAATTTCACAGGGGAGGATTAGGTGTGCATGACCGCAAGAGTTCCATAACCTTCAGTAAGGATACCTGACACATATCTGAGTTTCTCATAAGAAAGTCAAGTCTCTTCACTGCAAAAACCCCTGCTCTAACTAAGACTTACAATCTTATTTCTAGCCTAAGAGTCTTCTTGTTCTTGTTTTAAGAATAATATACTATATGAGCAGACTGTGTGAGATTATTAAGACTGTTTAAGGTATTTATTTCCGTATTTCAAGAAATCTTATCAAGTATAAATATCTTACTACACTGACAGATCATTTCACTTGTTTCTAGTCTAAAGAGTTCTTTAAATAGAAAAAAAATCTTAAAACAAACTTTATATACAATATAAGAGCATAAAAATCAGCTCTAATATAGTATATTATTCTCAAAACAAGGTCAAAAAAAAAAAAGTCTTAGTCAGGAGTTTTTGCAGTGTATGTTTCATTTGTCCAGGCACTGTGGAGTTGGATCTCCATGGGTTTCCACGTGGAGCTAAAACAGCAAAGGACTGTAAGATGGAGATGCTGAAAGACAGCAGCGACAACATATCCATCTTCCAACAGAAACGCTCCAAGGGCTGGTGGCCTTTTGTGAAAGCTGAGGAGATCACAGTGAGTGAATAGAGTCATTTTACTTTGATTCTACTCAGATTAATTCAGTGGTTTGTTTAAAAAAACTTTTCCAAATAAATTCTGCAAGAAAGCTTCATTTTAAAAGTGTTTTAGGGGATTTAATAAACACACTTCTCATGTGTATGAAGCAGCATCAAGATAAGCATACTTTCCAATCTGGTCGCTGTTTCATACACATGACTGTGCTGCACGCACACACACACACACACACACACACACACACACAATAGTAGATGAGGGAAGTACTATTAGGAGAGGGAAGAGAAATTAAAGTGTTAGAAGGACTAGACACCCCTTTGCAGTACACAATGTGACTACCATGGACAAGTTTTTAATAATGTCATGTGGTCTTTTGTGTTCCACTTCATGTGTGTTATTGCTAGTGTTAGTGTTTGTGGCAATAACAGACTAAGAAGTTGTATATTTTGTTCTTAGTGGAAATAAAAATTTTGTGAATGTTATGTAAATATTTGAAGATCAGACCATGTCAGAAAAGCACATGACTGATTATAACACATACAGTTATAGCTGGTTGTAGTGAACACATGACTGGTTTGTTTGAAATGAAGAAAAACGCCTCTATATGATCCACATAATTTCATTAAGGCTGGCTGCTCCCAGAGGGATGTATTGACTGGTGAATTGTGGTAGACTGCTGGCAGCTATTTTGTTGAATAAGCCCAATGGAACATGTGGAGGTGTGAGCAAATGTATCCAAATGTAAATGTAAAATGTAAAAAAGTTATGCTTAAGCAGTTGTTGAGAAGTCAAAACTTAGTTTTAGCGCCCCCTATGTCCAACTCGCCATACACTTCAAGGGAGTGCTAGTATGAAGAAAGGGTCACACCCACCGAGGGACATAAACCTCTTATTTTGTGGGGTTATAGTCACAACAAGTTTCATATGGATTGGGTAAGGTGTATGATTGATGGACATTATATGACAGTACCCTGCTGAATGTTTTAACCTGGACTTACTGATCTAGGGGAAGGTGGAGGCTGAGTTCCACTTGGTGACAGCTGAAGAAGCAGAGAAGAACCCAGTAGGTCGTGCACGCAAGGAGCCAGAACCTCTAGAAAAACCCAAGTAAGACTAAAACTCTACTTATAATCATTTTTTCACCCAGGCCTTCATGGCATTAAATATGGTACAAGATTTATTAAGTTACCGTTTCATTCTCTCTCTAGTCGGCCAGACACCACATTCTCCTGGTTCGTGAATCCCTTTAAGTGTTTCTTCCATCTGATCTGGAAGAACTATAAGAAGTACATTATAATTGCCGTGCTGCTGCTGGTCCTGGCCTTGTTTCTTGCCTTGCTCTTCTACACCCTTCCCGGAGCGATCAGCAATAAGATTGTCAGTGGATGATCAGTTGCTCTTACGTAAAAAGGAGTTATGTTGCCAAAAGATAATGGCAGATGAATGCACTGCAAGGGACGAGTCTTTATACTGATAATCTCCCTTATTTGGAATGGAACATAGTAGCAAACCACTAAAATGCAGACCTGTGAACACAAACATTTAAAGATGTTTTGAGGTTTTTTATTACACCTGGCAAAAATGTGGAATCACCACACGCAGAGAAGGTTTAGCCGACTTTTCTATTCCGTAACAAGCAAATTACATTTTTTACTTTTTACTTTATTAGCTGAATATTCTGTCTTTGTGAAACACACCTTATATTAACGTGTTAACGTGAGTTTAAATAATGGCATATCTTTTCTGGATCATACAGAGGAAGAAATCATGGAATCAGTAATTGTGGAGGAAAAAACATTTTCTCAAATAGAGTTCGACAACTTCGCAGGACCATTACCTTGTAATTTACCTTTTTTTTTTTAATTTCAACCTTAATTCTTCTATGGGCTTGAGATTAAGACTGGCCATGTCATTAAGTAGCTGTGCCCTTCTTGAAGTCTCCAAAGTTTCAACATGCACCTGTGTGTGACAACTGTCGATAATTAGTTTGCTTTCTTCAGTCATTGTTATACGTTTCATTTCAATGTCTTCAGACTAAAGGTCCAGCATCAGCTCCTCAGCCAATGCAGGTTCGCAATTCATCACTGAATATCACTATCAAATCATCCCACACCGTTTTCTTCCGTTTAGGTGTCAGTCCTGGATTTACTTTAGTATTTCCGCCCCGTTTCTCACAAAATAACTCTCCCATTTTGCTTATACTTTTACTAGAAGTTACACAAACAGCTGGATAGGTACAATAACATCTGCCTCACCCTGTACTAGCTTTTCTTCTTGTTTTAATGTAACTCTCACTTAGGCCTAGTCCAACAGCTTGTTTAGGTCTGCAAGCACTCTCTTTTAACTACAAACTAATTTGACTGTATTTGTATTTAGTATTGAGTAATGCAAATAACAAAGTGATTCCATTAAAAGTTCCATTACAACTTTTTCCTTGACCCTCGATAAAAATGATTTAAATGGGTTTTATGTTCAAATGTTGTAACCATACTCATACTTACGAAACAAAAAAGCTGAGTGAAGGAGTGTGGCGATTTCTTCAGTTTTGATCGTGCAGAGTGGAACACTATTATCAGTAGCATATTATCCTACATTCTTCACTACTTTTTCCTGCACTGTATTGTTTTTCAGACGATTGCATATCACGTAAAACCACCGAAATATCAGGGATCTTTTTATTAGTCAAGTGGATAAAACATTTAAACAGCACAACTACTGGTATTTGTTATAAACAATGAAACATTTATAGTGTTTTCAATAAAAAAAAAGACCTTAAGTGAACATTTAACCTACATGTCTCAGGCATTGTCTGGTATTCATTTCATCATCTGCGACTCATAAGCTCAATGTACTTAATACATTTTAAATGAGAAAAAGAGTGAATATTAGCAGCTCCAATCGCTGTACAGTTCCATTATTGCTGTGGTTGTACTACCAGTCTGATTGCTGCAGATGACCCCCCCCTGCCCCTGCAGAGTCGGTATGGAACATATTCATGCCACTTTCTCAATACTGACTTTGTCAAGCAGGGACTCCCATTCTTGGGCCAGGCATGTTCAGCTCAGAGTCCAGACTCTCGGGATGGGAGCAGCAGCATCCTCACTGACGGTCATCACAGCTCAGCTCTTAACATCAGGCCCTATATTTTAACCTTTATCTTCACTGTAATTTATATTTACAGCATATACCATTATGCCTGCATTTGTTTATTTTTGAAAATATATTAACTAAAATAATCAAACTTTATATATATTTGCAATGTGTGCCTTTCATAAGGCCAATGGTCAATTTGTAGCTATGGCGGTGAAAGTCACTGCTACCAACACTTTGTGAAATGCATTTTGGGAAACTTGACTACAGGACCACACAAGTCACCTCCAGATGCATCCCAAAACACGAACTGAGGACACTTCCGGGTATTTAATCTGTACTTCATTAGATGCAAACCTTGAACTGGTACAGTACTTCGGCCGTGACTGAAGATGCTACACATAAAATAAACAGCCAAGGTGCCTTGGGTTGATAAGATATGTATCTGACCATTAACGTGTAAGACATTAGATGAAGGCTTGCTGTCTAATTATTGAACCTTTTATTAAATGTTTTTTTTTTAATGCTCAAATTTTCCCAATTCAGTCATGTCCAATTCCAGCCCTTATCTAGGACTAGCATATCATACAATGCTGCCAGGCTAGGAGGGTGAAGACTAGTCCCTGCTTCCTCTAAGACACGAGAAGCACTACTGTATCTTTTTGAACTGCCAATGCAACTGCATTAGACAGCATGCTTGGAGAAGAATGCTTCCTGCCATTTCTGTTTCTGCAGCTAACAGAGGCCCACATTAGCTAATATTGTGCTGAATGATAGGAAAGGCCAGCCGACCCTCCAGAGACCAATTATGCACTCTTGGATTCTCAACTATGCATGGCTGCGGCACAATCCAACCCGTGATCTCCTGATGCCAGGGAGCCTTTGGTTATTAAATGTCACCATAAATAATAAGCTGCAAACAACACGTCATCGACTCACTCTCTGAGAACTCTAAAGACAGAAACCAACTGCTCCTTCCAGAATTCCCTGTAAAAGCAGCCAATCCTGCAAACTGAATTTGTACGTTTCTAACAAACACATGTATGTGACCAACTGTACGTGGAATGGACGTGTCTTCTGTGGATTGGACAGGAAATGAAGAGAGAAGTATAAATATCCAATATTGACGTGCTGACCGGCGGTTCACCTCATCCTTCCTTCTCATAAAAAGTCCTTTTTTCATATCCTTTAAAAAATGTGTGTAATAAATTAACATTTGATGGTATTGCTAAACCAAAACCTAACCTGAGCTACTTAAACACATGTTTAACAGTCCTATCACTGGAACATCTCAGAGCTGGCTGTGGGAGTTCTATGCTGCGAAAACAAGGAGGATCCAGGCTGCATCTGACCCTCGGCCATGCTGAGTCTCTGTGCTGCGAGTAAAGGACTGGATCCTATCTGCAGCGGCAGGGTGTATGCTCCAGGCTCAGATGTGCTGGCTCTGCCCAGGACAAAAGCCCCTTGCTGTCCAGTTGCCCCTCCTCGCCTCCGAGTGCCACGCTGAGTGAACACTGAGTGTCCTGGTGCTCCGTTTAACTGTGCTGCCTGTGACATCAGGCACGCCTGTAGCTTGCGCTTGGCTCGCCAACGGGCCACTCGAAGGCGAGTCTTCTCCCTCCGTTCCTTAACCAGGTCGGCCAGCAGAGCCTGAGGCAGCGACTGCTCCAGCTCTCGCCGCCGGGTCTCGCTGCGCTTACGAACTTCTATCCGTTTGCGCTTATATTCCTCAAACAGGTTTAGGTCCTTACACCACGGATGCACCTGCCTCTGGCCACCCGCCATGGCCAGCTGAGACTCAGCATCTGAAAACACATTGATACAGGGGGTCGATAAAACGCACTGCCAAATTTAACCTGATGGTTCTTTAGCAAAAAAAGTTGCAATGACACATTTTCTTGTTCATAAATGAGGATTGCACTACCGCGCTTCTCCTTCATTTCCTGTTAACAGTTCATGACATCACACAGCCCCGCAAAAAGCTTACATGTGAAAGCAGCCGATAAAAAAAAAGTCAATGCATTTTTCACTTGCACCCACTTTGTAAAATTTTGATCACATATGCACACACACGGAATTAATCAGCATAAAATAGATTTATTTTTGATTAGTCAGCTGAATATGGAATATAGTATATTTTGGATATCAATATTAAGCAATATACAATTCAAGTAAAAAAAAAAACTACTCAATATATACAGTCTGATTCTTTACAAAGCAATACCTTAAAATCTTATTCTAAATAGCAGAAGTGAACCTTAATTAATAACTGATGATAATACATTTATATATAAAAGTAACATCAATTAGAGGGTTTGAATTTTGTCCGCGGCTCAGTGTGGCTGACGCTCATCTCCCCTAAACTTTCATCTTCTTTTCCATTGCGAGAAATTTACTTATCTCCTCTTGGGTTTTTCGTTCCCAGTATCTGGAATAGGAAAAAGGTACACTGTTAAGGCAACAAATACAAACTGTTTAAATTACTGCATAATTCACTATAATACTTTGCTCATAAATAAGAAGAAACTGTTGACCTTTGTCGTCTCTTCTGCAACTTGGCCTCTCGCTTAACAGGATCTGCATTTAGTCTTTCTCTGTATCTTCGGGTCCTTTCCGTGCTGGTCAGGGGTCTCTCTAGAAACAACCACGCAATCTTTCTTCATTTATTTAGAACAACTCGAATAAAAAAATAATGGAAAAAATGAATGTGTAGCCTACACCCTTACAGAAATAACTGATATGCAGATTAAGTGCTAAATCATGAATGAATCCTGGAAGAAAGTAGTTCAGAATATCCCTTTGCTTCATGCTGCACCACAGGACAAGAAATCATTTACCTTCCAGATACTCATTCATAATTCAGCACGCTGCTCGGTTCTGATTACTGTTTCTTATTCAGGTCACTGAGGCCCTGAGAAGGTAGTACTGACTGCAAAGAGAAACACTCACCTTTGCTTCTGGTCCAGAGACCCTTAAACTTCCTGATTGCACGGAGACCTCAAACCAGCAAGAGTCTTCGTGTCAGTGCCCATTTATAAATGAACATTTCACATCACATCACAGGACATATGTTTATAGAGTGACCTCCTGCTTGAATTATAGATTTAGGAATGATTTAGGACAGCTAAATCCTGAAAAAATATCACAAACGTACTCCAAAAGCTGAAATCTTGTCTTATTTTAAATAAACAGGGCGGTGTATAACTGGATATGATGGCTTATATTGCTGGTAATCAAGAAGTCCGGCCTATTGGGCTGCCCAAAAAATCCAAGAAAATTGATATTCAAAGAATAACTAAAGTTGTCCTCCCAGAGGTATGCAGACTCGATTGGTTAATCTGAACCGTTTCCTTTTGTTTGAATATTCTCCTTGTTATTCATGCCAGTGATTTAATAAAGTGAATGCACTTTGGTAAGGCCAAAGCTATACAACTTAACCATGAGCCTGTTTCTATAGAGTTGTTTACATGATCTCACCTAAGCCACCATTAATAATTCTGCAGTAGATCAGGTGACTTGTAAATCCATTTGAATGAGCTTTAATGGTTTTAATTCGATTCCATTAAATTCAAGTACGTTCCACTAAATCTGAGTAAAGAGTGTTAGCTGCAAACTTACATTTGTGCCCAAGATGGTGAGAGGAATGGAAACGAGTTTGAGACTTTGAGAGCACGGAGAGACGGGATCACAGGACAACATGCTGGATGATGAGGTACGCTACTACAAAATCTTCATCAAAGAAACAAGTTTAGATTTGTGCTAAACTATCTAAGGAATTTTAGTCTCTCCTTTATGTAGCTTCTCTCCGCTAACAGCTGGAGTTAAGTCGAGATAAAACCTAAAGGGTTTAAGTCAAATTTACTTCCGTATTTCAGGACAATTATATTTAACTAGCCAGCTAATGTCAGCTCATGGTTCCTGAAAAAAGAGAAAGTGTGTGGAAGTGAGTATGTGTGCAAGTGTTATTGCAGAAACAATAGTCTGTGGCCTGCTGGCTGTTGTAACAAAGCCTGTAAACATTTAGGTTTTGGTTTTTATGTCTCAGTATTTATAATGGATTAATATTTTAACAGCTCGGGTTTTTTCGAGCATTAGGAAAATATTTTGTGTACTTTCTTAAAAAAAAAAAACCTTAATATAAATTGTCAAACTCCGATTACAGGAGAACTAATGAACAGATCAAACAATTATCAAAACAGTTGTTAGTTGCAGGTCCTTAAACTACTGGAATTATGAACAAAAGTAAAACTGATCATCGCAAAGACCGTTATCGTGTTTGATTATTTTATGTAATGGTTACTTGGGGGGAAAATATGCTAAGCAAGACTAGATATTCTTGATGAATGTTTTCTAACTCGCATACTAACACACCTAAACGTTGACTAGAAGGATTTTGTTTCGCGTTGGAAATATACATACAATTTTTTATTCAACCCAGTGTTGCAGCCAGTTTCCTCCGGTAGATCTCTCCAGCCTTGAATAACAGTCACCAGGTGGTGAGAGTCAACACCCACTTCTCCCACTTGTTTGTGGAGCAAACGCATTTATTAACTTCCTGACATGCAATAGCACAGAGCAACTGAACATGACTGGAGGCGTGTTAACTAACCAGTCACTGTTTATGGTACCTAAAAGCCTGCATCACTTAAGAAACTGTGTAATTAAGCAAGTACCACAAATGACAAGAAATGTGTGCATATTTTTTCAAAAATAACCAGCACCAGGCTCTCAAATAATAAATACATCTTAATGAGATCTCCTGAGTAGATAGGGGATGACAGAATGCTCAGTTTCAACTTACATGTGCTTGGGTCCACACCAGTAAAGCCTGGCTCAGTCACGGAAGAACACGAAATCTGGGGACACTGCTGCGTCAGCGGCAGTTCTAGAGAGACTCCTGGTCCTGCTTCTGCTGTCTGCTGACACAGCTCTATTCTGGGACAGTCAGAGTTGGCCGTTTCCACTGGCTCCTCCTTCACCTGGACAATTTCAACCTCTCCTTCCTCTTGTTTAATCTTGAAAGGAAACCCTCCACAGGCTGACGTGGCTGCGTTAAATACTTCACCATTATCAGCAATAAGCTGCAGGTTGGAGTCCACTGTGCCTGTGTGCTCCACCTCTGAAGAAGCTGGAGGTGTTTGACCCCACAAAGGATCACTGCTTTCAGCCACAAGACCCTCGCTTTCAGTCACAGTGGAATTAGAGGTCTCTCCTACAAAAAAAACCCCAACACTTTAATCAATGTATATATTTAACAAAGTTATATCTTACCTGCATGCAACGGTTTATGGACACATATTATGGAAAGCGTATTTCTCACTTTCTAAAAAATACTTTAAAATTGTCATGTGAAACCGATTGACTGTTCATGCTACAGAAACCCAAACAAATGTGGCCCTCAACAAAAAAAAAACATTTACAAAGTAGGATATGGGCCCTTTAAAGTCAGTTCAATTCAGGTCAGGAGTACTCTTACCTTTCACCGATCCCAGATGCAGATTTGGTGCAGGCACCTCCTGGCTGTAGTTCTCGTGGGTTGTAAAGCTCTCAGCTTGTACAATTTCTTGGGTCACATTTTGAATTGTGGGTGGGGTCGGTTGTTTCTCCCATGTGGGTTCTGTGATTTGAACTGGTTTGGGAAGGGGGTTCTGAGCTTCAGCAGGAGAGGACACACTCCTCCTGGGGGGGACCAAGCCTCTGCCCGGGTGGGGCACACGCACCCTGCCCGGCTCGAATTGGACCAACATGGGTCTGCGGTTCTGCAGGGTCTGTCGGTCTTCTTTAGCCGTCAGGGCGCTCACATACCTCCGCATGGTCTTCATCTGACACCGCGACATCTCCAGCATGTTCCTGATATTCTCGTTCTCCTTCTCCTTGGCCGTCATCTCTCTCCTGAACTCCTCGAACTTCAGGCTGACCACTCGGATCATCTCGCCCAGCACCGTCTCCACCGCAGCGTTCACAGCCTTCTCAATAACCACCCCCATCTGACCCCTCATCAGAGAAATGGTCAAATTCACATCCATTGTGAATGAAGTGAATATGACAAAGAGACAACTGCCGGTAAAACAAAAAACGATCCTAAAACCAATAACCAGCTCTGTCCAGGCCAATGTTTACTGTTTACGCTAAAGGCTAACGGAGGCTAACGTGCTAAACGGGCCCTCCTCAGCTTCCAGCTCGCAGTTTGGTAAAACATGTACCCCCTCGACAAGCCCCTCGGACTAAAGAAACTAAATATGTTTGTCTAAGACCAAGTACCAGTGTCAGATAACCAACATGAGCCCTGTTGTCCAGCTGCCACATCCCAAACCCGCACAACAACAAAGATCGAGTTAACCCACTTCCGTTTCCTCCTCGCTCCTCCTGTGGCAGGACGGAGGAGTTTAGCCCACACTCCTCTCTCTGCCCCCTACTGGAATCTGCCTGGACAGGGGGCGTCAGGCATCAGAAATCTGGGGCTGATTTCTGATTTCTCAATCATGTATTGTGCAGCCTGGTTCAGTGATTTAATATACAATACATGGACAGAATATTGGGAGACACCTCTGTATTAAATGCACATGGCCTCGTTCTTCCAGTGAAGTAAAGTGGTCCCTTATAGTCACAGCTGAACACAGTGAGAAATATTTTCTGTGCATTTAAATCATTCACCAAGTTAAGCAGTGAGCAACCACCAACAGAGGGCGGTGTGTTGGGACAGTACCTCGGCAGTGCCGCTAGCAGTCCTGAGATTTAAACCCACAACCCTTCTGATCGCAGGGGTCGTAGAGAGTGTTTTAATGCTTTAGCATACCGAGACATTTTGTGGATATTGTTTGGGAAAGATCATTTTCTATTCCAGCATGACTGTTGGATAAATTTGGTGTAGAACAATTTACTGGCCTGCACAGAGCCCTGACCTCAACCCCATCTAACACTTCTGGGATGAACTGGAATGGAGATTCCGAGCCAGGCCATCTCATCCTAAAATCAGCGCCTGGGGTCACAAATGCTCGACAGAATGAATGGGCACAAATTCCCACAGAAACTCCAAAATCTTGTGGAAAGCCTTCCAAGAAGAGTGGAATCTGCTATAGCTGCAAAGTGAAACTAACTTCATATTAAAGTTGATGTGCCTGTAATGTCATTAAAATCCCTGTTGGGGTAATGGCCAGGCATCAATCAAACTGTCTATGAAACAAAATGACATTTTTTAAATGACATAATTATCTTCATTTGAGTTATATTTGCATCAAATTGAAAATTTCATGAAATATAAGGGAGTGAATCCAGTATTCTAATAACACAGGTATCGTTTAAAAGTATTGATGAATAGTTTTGTCATTTGTGGTGGACGTCACACAAATGGTCATTCATTTAATGTTTAGCTAAAAGGCCAGTTAGTGGTAAAGGGGCTTGGGCGTACTCACCCATAAAACCCACAATGGCCCTGAATGGGCTTTGCTGTATCCCGCACCCTAAATTCCTGAATGTCACCTACTGACCTATGGACGCGGACAAACCCACAAACCTCTCTCAGGACGAAGCTAGAGCTGCCTGTGCAGGGCCAGCATTGAGGGTCCATTCATTTGCCTGATCTCAGAGGCTCTCTGCAGACAGAGGGGCATTGTTGACCATCAGTAGTAAAGTTCTAAGTGAGCCGCGGTGCAGGAAATTAGCTTTACCATAGCAGTATTTTGAAAGCACAAAGTGAAGGCATGGAGAGGATCACAGGCAAGACAATCACCAGGGGTGTGAATAAAAAAAAAAAAAGCTAATCCTGCTCGTAACCAACAACGAGGTTGTTAGTGTCCTGCCTTTCAAACCTATCATCATGAAGTGCTTTGAGAGGCTTGCCACAAGGCCCATCACTGCCCCCTCACAGTTTTAACGCTGTCTACATCCATTCTGCATTTTTGTACACACAGCTTTCTGCTCTAGAAACACATCCTCTGACTGTACTTATTCAGACTTGTATTGGAGCTATTTTTAAAAATGCACTAAATGTTGTCTTGTCCGGTTGTTTTGTTGCTATTGTGGGTTTTTTTGTCCTGTTTGCACTTGTGGTCTTGTGGTGTTCTGTTTTTGTTCTTGTGTTGCTCCATAGTCCTGAAGGCATGTTGTTTCGCTTCAGCGTGTGCTGTGCGTACATCGCTCAAACGACAATCTTATCTTATCTTAACTTGACTTGTCTAATTGCATTCTGCCAGTTCTGTTGCTACCCGACTATCCTGGCTATAGACTTTGTATTCTCATACACTGGCTGTGACAGACAGACAAGAAAAAGTAGTTTTCTTGTTATTTTTGATTAACGAACTAACAGCCTCTATCACTGATCGTTTAATACTGATCAGACTGATTAGTTAGTTAGTTAATTTTTGTAAATTTACGTAGAAATTTGTTAGGTCTATCTGTCTTGTCTCCGCTAGCCAGCTAACTAGGCCTCTTAGTTAGCTAGTTTAGTTTTCTGTTAATTTATGTTGTAAATTTATGTTGCACGTAACACCTTGGTCCTGGAGGAACGTTGTTTCGTTTCACTGTGTACTAACTGTATACGGCTTGGAAAGTGTATTATTAACAGTGGTCAGAGGCACAACTGAGACTAAATAAGAGAAAAGGATTCCTGTTGTGGAATCCTTCACTGATGATAAAATGGTGATATTACCATTTACCTGCGGGAGATATTATTAAAGACAAACTTTACATAACAGGCCTAAACGACTCAAAAAGAAACGTTTTTTCTAGATCTTTTTTTGTCTCTCTCATACATTGTTTGTCATTTGACATCTTCATGTGCTGCTCATTTCCCCAAGACTAAGCTTGAATATAAGCAGAGAAGGCTTTACCTTATAAGACCATACAGAATTGTTGAAAGGAAAGACTTTTAAATTACTTTGTTATAATTTACCAGCATGACGTCTATGAATTCTAGCCCTGTTGTGTTCTGATGTATGCAACAGTATGACCCACTTTTGATGACTGTGGTCCCTTCATGTGGTTGGTATCAAGTGTGTACCAGCTTTTGACAGCATGTTCTTAAAAAGTGCTAACGTAGGGAAAAAGAAAAAATGTATTTTTATGCAAACTTTTTCTATTTTACTTGAACTGAGGAGGAAAAAAAGCCCTCTGACCATTGCTGGAGATTTTATTAGACAGCAATGAGACCAGATGGAAACACAGTGGAGAATTTAGCTTGAGTCTCTTGATGCCGAGACATTTCTGCTGAAAAATAGACACCATCGCGCGTGTCACGAGTTCTAGTACAGATCTCACACTGTGCTCAGATTTGCAAAGATAAAAGTGTTTGTATTTATCTGCAACTAAGCTCTTACATCTCCATCAGCAAATGAGGAATAAAACGTTTTGCTAAATGCTCCGTAGATTATTATTATTAACATTCAATTAAATTTTTATCAAATATAAGTGAACCTTGAGTTCTAGTAGGCTACTGCCATTGAATCTAACCCCAAACAAACTTTAGCTTTAACTCGAAAAACAATCTAATCCTAAACCTAAAAGCTAATCCTAAAACTGTTGATAATTAACTGTGTTTCACCAGTTTAACATTCAAAGTGTTTGTATATAAAATGTAGGGGTAAGGTGATGCCGAATTTTTCTCTTAGGAGTGCCATCCACTTTCATTTGAACTGAATGCCAAATCCTGAAACAGAAGACCCAGAAAGTATCTTTTAGAACAAACACACAGTTTGGCAGCCAACATTTTTTTGCTTTTTTTTTTATTTTACTACAATTTCTGTCAAGTTCTTATGGCTGGGTGAACACTCTGACTATAGCCAGCTGTCCTTAATACATTTCTTCTGTTCTCTGATATTTATTTATATATATATATATATATATATATATATGAACAGTGAACAGGCTGTATTTTCATTATTTATCACAGACAGTACATAAGAGAATGGTTTGACTTAAAGATTTTATCTTTAAATCAGAGATATGACTTATCTTTCCAGGAAACAGACTGTATTAGGCAAGAGCGGATGTGATATGATCAGTCAGAACCTGCATATTACTCTGTAACACATCACTTTCTGCAGCGGATGCTGTAGACTCTTGACAGGCTGGATTTACAGGATGCTGACACTGAGAATCATAGGTGAATCATACTCCTGTTGATGTCTTCCTGTAAAGGTCTAACCATACTTGTTCATGGTTAAACCATTCAGTTTCACCAAAATAGGTAGCATACACTTCATAAAATCATAAAAAGCTGACTGTATAAGGATCATTTTCGTAAATGAAAACATCTCATCACAACATCACAAAGTAGAAAGACTTTTACACGCATTATTACTTCTACAAATCATACTAATAGTGAAGATGATTTATTTATCAGACATGAAAGTTCAGTATAAATCAAATGCTTATTTGGCAACTTACAAGTAAGTACGACGATGCCTAAGCCCCTATAGAGAACCAGCTGAGCAAAAATAGTAAAGAAAGGACAAAAATAGTGAAGAGAGGACAAAAATAGTGAAGAAAGGACAAAAATAGTGAAGAGAGGACAAAAATAGTGAAGAAAGGACAAAAATAGTGAAGAAAGGACAAATATAATGAAGAAAGGACAAAAATAGTGAAGAAAGGACAATTAGGGTAAAATTAACGTGCTACTTTTGTTTAATCACAGAAATTAATCACAGGAAAAAAAATACAGCTTTAAAAAATGACATATGCCCTGGTGACTTTGAGCAGCCAGCGAGTGGAAAGTTTACGTTTACCAAAACGGACAGACGGAACGCCTGATAGGAGCAATTGAATTTTCGTACCATCTGAGTAAAATATCTGAGCCAGCCCAGCCTTTAATCCCAGCACCAGCCACACTCGACACTATTTTAGATGAGGCCCTTCAAATCCACCCAGCAATTTGTATGAGTGAAACAAACGATTGATTTAATTAGAATACCTTTCTAAATTGCTTGACACCCCTACATTGCTTTGGGGTAGTGTACGGGTAAACAAAAAAAGAAAATAGCATTTTGACCTTTACAGTACAGTGTCTCTGTGTCTTCTGGTGCAGGGTTGTTGAGGTCAGGACAGCGCCTGCTGCAGTTTACTACATCCCCACTCGGCTGAGAGGGATGTTGGGTTGCATGGAGAAGCCAGCAAGATGAGAGTTGTGGTTCACATCTCTGATGAATCCCACCTGCGGGTGCACTTCACGCATATCCATGTATTCTGTGTTCTTGTCTGCTTCATGCCGTCTCACTTTCTTCTGAAACAGGTTAGTAGGTTAAAGGTAGGCTGCAATATTTGTGCTTGGGTAAGCAGAAAAACCCCTACACTCAAAGTGCATGCATTAATATCTTATGATATAACTCAGTCCTCCTCGTGCACTTTTACTTCACAGCTTAGTTATAAGCACACAATGAGCAGGAAAAGTATATTAACTCTTAGTCTCAGCCTCAGACGTCACGCCCACGGAGCGTTGGCTAAACGTCTGCTGCATATGCTACACTTAACTGGAAAC
>JBBPDH010000002.1:15525075-15537042 GCA_037974565.1 Clupeocharax schoutedeni | reverse complement strand
CTGTCTTTTCTACATATCAAAAATGTAACCTGACTCGGAGAGCTTTGCACAAGAATTCCAATGTGCATGGACTGCTGCTCTCATGCACAAATGGCAAATAAAAATCTTGAATCTTGAATCTTAAACACACAGGTCACAGTTTTTTTTGTAATCATCAGAACCCACAACACACTTTTCTAAAACACTTTTTCAGGCTGATTCCAGATCTGCTTTCATTTTTTTTCAGTCAGATCAACTTGCATGTGTTTTTTATTCAACTGCAGGCACCAAGCAAGTAATATGTATCAATATTTTCAGTGCGAAGTCACAATGTGGCATAGATATAATGATCAGTGTCAGTCAGCTACTACTGTTTCCTTAAAAACGCTTAGCACATGATTATTATAGGCTAATTATACCTTCATCACTAGCTTCATCACAAAACCTGCACGCACTAGGGAGAAACTACACACAGATTTGGAATCAGCATGAAAGCACTAGATTTTGATGTTGACCTGTTGTCCTGTGCTATTAGCAATGGTCATGCCACATAGACACATCTATAGAGAGTCCTCCATATAAAATATCATCAGATCCTTCAGAGTCTTCACTTTACACAGCTCTGCGTCTCAGCTGGTTTTTGCGGGGGTCAGGTGTCCCATACTTTTGTCCATAGGCTAAAATTATACAGACCTATAATATATATGTATATATGTATGCTATAATGCATTTTTGCCATTTTATGTCACGTTATATATTTATATATACTTACAGTAATTAAAATAATAATATATAATTATACGTATATGGGCAGAGTTCAAGCAGACATAAATGTAAACGTTGACTCTTGTTACTCAGTATATACTGTGTGCAGAATGTTTCTTGGTCTCTTGGTAAATGTTTCAATTATTCATTCAGATAATTTCTTTCCTAATCTGTTTTCATTTGGATGTCTGAAGGTAAGCTATTTGCACAAATCTGTCATGTCCCAGTTGTGGCCAGGATGTTTGTGGTTCAGTACAAAGACTGCAAGAAATGTCCACCTCACATCCTGTTGAAAGTGTTAGGCTTGCGAATATCTGAGGCCTCGTAAAACGCACACATTGTTTTTCAGACTGGAGGCGCGGAACGGATGAGGCACGTAAAAGCTCAACATTTATTGTTGTCTAGATGATCTTGCAGATACTATTTGTGGTGCTGACACACTGAATATCCAATCACTGGCAGGCTGACGGGAGAGCTGTAAAATGCATAATTCAAGTGCTTTAGCTACATTTGTAAATATAGCTCCTTTTTATAGCTCCTCGTTTTTTTACAGGCATTGTCACAAAGCAACTTTTGCAGAGCTTCAAGCCAAGAACCCTAATGGGCAAGCCAAGGCAATGAAGATTGTCTGAGATGATACCTGGTAACACTGAAACGTTATAGTGTTATACAAGGTGTTAGAGTGTACTCACACTAGGCAGTTTAAACCGTGCCCGAGTGCGTTTGACCACCAAAGCACGGTTCGTTAGACTAGTGTGAGTGCTCTGTGCCCGGGCGCAATTGGTTTAGCCGTCCCTGGCCCTCTTGGAAGAGGTGGTTCGCATGTAGCGTGAGCGCTAACCGTGCTGGAGCCCAGATCAGGGCGCATGACGTCACGTTTTTGCGACGCTCCAAAACCATTTTTGGTGCCACAAAAGCATTAGACCTGTTTAGCAACAGGCTGTGGACCAAACGACTCAAAATTACTATCAACAAAGTAACCAGAGAATGAAAATGCATGTCCAGAGGAATGGACTCCACTGGGTTCAGCGGGAGAGCGCCGCTCTTCCTGTTTATCCTGAAACTGTCGCACCATAACGACTTAAGCGTGCTTCGGCACGAACGCTGAAACCCAGTGTGAGTGCGGGCCAAAGGGGGGAGTAGGGAGGGGGGACAATCGTACTCGGGTCCGATTCATGGCAACCGTGACTAGTGTGAGTACACCCTTAGATACACTGTGTGAGAACCAGACAGGATGTTTAGGATAAGTACTAGCTAATCCCAGGACTGCTAGTGGTATCACTGAGGTACACTTGAGCACTGCACCCCGGGCGCCCCTTGTTGGTGGAGGCCCATTTTTTCACTTGGTGAACGCGTAAAATGCAGAGAGAGAATCTCATATTGTTCACACTGTGTGCTGTGGTGTGTTCACGTGTGACTATAAGGGCCGACTTTACTTTTACTTTAATTAAAGAAGAAAAACAAGCTCTTAAGGCCATTTTTGATCACCAGTATATGATGCCGGCTATAGGTTAGGAATTCATGAAGAGTATGACTTAACTCTGCAGTGGTCCTGGGGAGTTTATAAAAGGCTAGAATTATAACAGTATGAAGGTGACAATGTCTATGAAGAGGCCATGCAGACCTTGTCCAGAAAGTGGAAGGAACAACATAAGTGTTCTCATATCAAGGTAGTGCCATCATGGCATCAGTATCCTGAGTTCAAAATTCTATTTATTTATTAACTTACTGATTAAGACAAACCTTGTGGTGAAAAACAGGCCACAAACAACCAACAGGGGCTTAAATAGCATTGCATTCCAACACAGACTTTAACAATCCAGGATTTTGGAGAGTTTCTGTGTGAATTTGTGCCTATTCATCCCTCAGATGCTAAAAGCTCTGGGACAGGGTTGAGGCGTGGGCTCTTTATGGAGCTTGCTTTGTGAACTAGAGCAGCGGTCCCCAACCTTTATTGAGTCACGGACCGGTTTAATATCAGAGACTATGTTCACGGCGCGGCCGTGTATCAGGAGCGGCAGATAAATATACGTTTACGCGTTTATACACATAAATGATACACATAAAAATGGGGATATTTTAAAAATATAATAATGGGGGTATCTTTAAAATATAATAATAAAGGTAAATCCAGTGTGTACTCACAGCTTTATTAACAGCGTTTTCATAACAACGAGCGACAGCAGAACACGGGGAACATCCACATTTTTTTTCTGTGCAGCCCGCGGACCGGTACCACATGACCCACGGCCCGGTACCGGTCCACGGCCTGGGGGGTTGGGGGCCACTGCACTAGGGCACAGTCATGCTGGAGTAGAAAAGGACCTTCCCCAAACCGTGCCAATAAAGTTAGGAGCATATAATCATCCGAAATATCTTGGTAAATGTGCTTAA
The DNA here is from genome assembly GCA_037974565.1 of Clupeocharax schoutedeni. NCBI lineage: Eukaryota > Metazoa > Chordata > Actinopteri > Characiformes > Alestidae > Clupeocharax > Clupeocharax schoutedeni. The sequence goes on along the minus strand of JBBPDH010000002.1, from coordinate 15,533,904 downwards.
TGCTATCTTAACCTACTCCTGAAAATACACCAACCCCATTAATTTGAATCAAGTTGCCATTAATTTGTGAAACTGTCCCCATCATTTTACCTTACAATAAGAATTAAGGCATGAGTGTGAAACCCCTTAATATTTTATTTGAGGTGTTAATTCAGGAGTTTCTATTATTTAAGGGGCAAATTTGAAAAAGTAAAGGGAAAAAATCAGTAGTTTTACCTCTTAATCAGTCTTAATCTGTGCACTTTGTCCCTTAATTTTCCTTAATTTCCTGTATGGTAGGGTAATTTTAAAGTGTATTTGGTTTTGTTGTGTTTGCTGGAGCATTAAGATCACCCTTCACCTGAAAGTTATCAGTAATTTAGAGGTGTGCACCTATACTTTTGTCTATATAGTGTATATTAGGTACACCCCTAAGTTTTTAAGGTGTGCTGTTATGTTGAACACAGACTGTAAACTTTGAGGAAACGGTCATTTTGAGGTTGTTCCCCAACTAAAGCAATAGAAAACAGTGTGTTTGAGGACTGCCTACCCAGGCTGCCTCGCCTCTGACATGGTGCATTACTCCCTTTTGGGAGTAAATCAACCACAGAGTCTGACAGATAGAACTTACTGCTCTGAGTCAATTCTTCTTTGAGTCAAACTCAGTTTGAGAAAGCACGATGGAATCAATACATTGGTAGTTAACTCTTACAGGAAACACACACATGTTTGGTTTCACAGAGTTTACTTAACTGATAGGACAGTTCCTGCCAATATTCAACATCTGGTACACTTCCATAGGAAACAACATGCCATGTAATGTTTCTTTTCCAACTGAAAATAAGGAAGACATTTCTCAAAAACAAACAAAAAACAGAACCAGAGAAAATAATTCGGGTTCTACTGCACATGCTTCACTGAAACACACACAACAGCATGCAAGTTATCTACAGCGGTTCAGACCATAGTTAGTTTGAAGTTCAAACTGTATTATTCTTTAACCAAAGTAATCGGTTGATATTTATTATTTTACTGACGTGGCTAAACTGAAAACATATCATGGTATGTGTTTGGTTTATTGGAGTTTCATGAATAATGGAATTGGTGCTGTTGTATTTTCACTGTTTAACATTTATCTGAAATTAAAGTAAACCTGGCTGACTTTGCATAAACATGTATTTAACACATAAACATAAATACACTTTAATTTTACCGTGAAATTAAACCGAATTGAAAACGGAAGCAGTTTTTAATAATGGAAAAGTAGAAATTCCGTAATAATGCAGAAGTTGTTTGAAGATCGCTGATGTCACCCGGACGTCACCAGAAGTTACTGTAATTGCCTTTCTGTGGGACCACATGGGACATGTGATTGTACTTCGGTGGAGTCAGGATCATGTTCATTACCTGGCCAAAAAAGTACAAACAAAGCATTGAACCACGTTTGATTAAAAAGATTATTAATAAACTACACTGCGCTACGGCAGATCAACATCATGCAAAGTGTTAACTCTAACAAAAAATTTTAGTCTAAAGATGCTAAGATAGTAGACTAAGAGCACACAAATGAACGTGACAGCAACAATATGGATATGAAATACACACATCACTGAGTTTAGTAGCTTTTATGTGGCATAGAAACAACAAGAAGAAGAACATAGAAGTATGTCCGCTATGAGGACGGCCTGATCCTACCTGCAGAATGAGGATGATGGTGGTGGTTATGAGCACTGCGCAGATCAGAATAAGGTGTAATGAAGAGTTTTGAGTGGGTGTGACTTCCGGGGTGTCTTGGATTCTAGCCTGAGTGTGTTCAGGGGGGCAGTCTGGGATTTCTAGAATGGAAAGTACATGATAGGAAATTCATCTGAATTCAGTCTAGACATTTCCTGCCGAGTGACACCGTCAAACGTTTTTGTCAAATGGAAAACTCTTCAAAACAAAGACTTTAATTCACAGATCAAAAATACGTTCAAAGGATCCACAGAGCGATTGACGTCAAAGCTGAGCTTCACGTTTCTTATGATTCGTCTCTGTTTAAAGGCTGGGGAGGCCCCGTTTCCACTGCCATCAACCACAATGTTCAGAAGACAAACCATCCTAACACACCCTCTGCCTCCCTCTAGAGTCAATATAAGGTGTGTCTCTGCAGCTGCATCCACTGTGGTCACTTTATTAGGTACACTGAGTCTGTAGCTGCTAGTGTGTAGCTCACTTTTAAATTGAAATACACACATTGCTGTTTTCAGAAGACCTTAGTGGGGTCTCCCGCCCCGTGGAAGTTACCTCAGCCTTTGTTAACCCCATGCACGGCTTTGTTTTTGCCAGACGATAATGTATACTCATCAATCCATTTGTGTAAATGACAAACATAAACAAATGCCACAATTAGGAATAGTATGATACAGGCCAACTTAAATGACAAAACACATTACAGCTTATTCGCGCATAAAGTGGCAATATTTCAATAAATGGTTGCATTTACAAAGTAAAAATTCAGCTTTAGGAAAGCATGGACTAAAACTCTACTGACCCATCCATGTGCTATATGAGATTTATTTAAAAAATGGCTACTTATACTTCTTTTAAAATAAAAAAGCATCATGGCTAGTTCCCAACTGGGGCGGGGGTCTGTCAGGATTCTTTTATAACAGGTCATTACAGTAACTTCCTCACACACAAATGTAAAGACATGCTTTCAACAGTTTGTATCATTCCAGTTTCAGATAGACAAGAAGCTCTTGGACAGATGAACAGCTAGATAATCAGTTAGAAAGATGGATAGGTCTTGATTGAGCTTGAAATGAATGGTGTTTCTTACCTGGAATATACACCAGTGTTCCGTTCCCAAGCTTGCTGAGGTATGGAGGTGGAAAGATGACATTCACTTGGCAACGGTAGATGTCTGTGTGCTCCCCCCTCAAACTATAGACGGTCATGTCCACTTTGCCGGTGCTTACATTACCCCTACAGAGCATTTCACCCTCTGCCACTATCTGGGAATCTGATGCATTGACATAGGCACTGCAGATCATTTCTTCTCCATACTTTCCCTTAAACAGGGAAACTCGCATTTCCTTTGGCTGGATATTGTACTCGTAGGTGCAAGGCAATGTTGCCTGGCCCTGACTGGCCACTACATAATATGGCTGTAAAACCCTCAAGGCTGGAAATGAACAGAGAAAGGGTTAAAGTGTTAGCAAATGTCAATATATCTGTAACAGAATCTTACAGAATCCTAAACATCAGGTACTCACCATTCCCCAGAGGGATGCCCGTGATCACTGTGATCAGGATGGCAATCATTGTGTAACTCCGGGGGTATTGCCCAAAGTCTTTTTATGCTTGAAAATCTAACTATTATGGAAAGGTTTGTGACATCATTACTGTGGCAGGAAACCTCAAGCTGACGGTAACTGCCCGAATAGTTTTTTTTTGCATTTGCATGATTTATGCAGTGCACGTTTGCTGCTAACTGAAGGGAAAATGTTGAACGTGCAAGTGCAAAAAAGCAACATATCAGCGAAATGAACAAACTCTGTTAGAGCCCAACTCAGATAGCCACTCTCAGCTTACCTCAGAATGAAACTCTGATAACCAAGAATGGAAACAAATATTCGGGATTTCTGCGAAATAGCTACTTAGTGCTAAGTCATGAAATTTATTATTTTAGCATGCACGTCAGGCTCGCTCACATTGTTATTGAGGGCTTGTTTTATAGCAAGCCACAGTTGTGCTGACACGCTATTCTTCAGAAAAAGGAGATGAGATGACGGAGATGGGTTTTATTTGGTTTCTTTGGATTCCAGTAATGATTCAGATGTGGGACTAATATTCATTGTCAAAACCAACATCAAATTAATGGAACAATCAGCATGGTTTGGTTTATTGAACAACACTGCGCACATACAACATACATTAGAGTATTGTTACATTGGTATGTTGAACTGCCACAATATTCCAGGGAAACGAACATTTACAAGATAGGATGAGAATTTTGAATGTAAGCCCACTGATTCAATTCAATAAATGCATTAAACTGTTGACACAATACACTATATATATAAGGCTTAGTTTTACAGTTGTCAGTTGTCTTTGTGACATATGAGAGAAGATCAGTCTTTAATGGGAGCGTCATCCTGGCCGCTTGTTCAGTCACAGATGGGTACAGGTGGGGAGAAACTGGCTCCTGGAGCTGGGTTCTGAGCTCACCTGAGTATTCTGAATTCTCCAGGCTTTGTGTTGTAGTAATCACTCTGCTCTGTGTCCTCCTGCTTAAGCTTCCACTGGTTCAGAAACAGAAACTACAGTTTTTAATATTGGAATAAAACAGCCATATTAATATGCAGTGGATATGTATTGTATTTTATAAATAGGAATAAAACCTCATCAATAAGAACAAAAACAATCATATACATATTATACACATATTATACATTAACGTTTGCATTTGGAAACCCTGTTTGTTTTGTGTGTGTGCGTGTGTGTGTGTGTGTGTGTGTGTTGGGGACTCACAGCAAAGCAGCAGGTGAGAACTGTAACAACAATATTGTACAAAGTGAATAATGAACAGCCCGCAGTTAGCCAGAACACCAGCCTTCCCTTAGGTGAACAGGACTGAAGTGAATCTAGGGGTGAAAAACAGAGTACATTTATGCACAGGTTTCTTACTGCTGTCTCAGCTGCACTGTGTATCATTTCTGTAAATGCAAGAAACAGTACTTGGAAATATGAGTATTCTGAACAAAATATAGTGACATATTCTATACTGGCATATAATTGTGTGTGTGTGTGTGTGTGTGTGTGTGTGTGTTAGTGTATATTTATGTAGAAAGCAGTTCAACAGATATAGTACATCTTTATGTAATGTCTCTGTTAAAAAACAAATGGTAACATTCTTTACAGTTAATATAAATTCATTTATTTTGGAGCATTCCTTTGGTCCATCCATTATTAAAAGTTCACCCAGCAGCGGTGTTCAAACAGTGTTGATATTAAAAGAGAACGTGTTTATTGTACAATAACAAATAAAATCTCACTTTTCTGGACTGATCTGCTGCAATTAAAGTATTACTTTGCAATGTATATATATTTTAAATATTTTATTTTGTTCTATTAGTCCATTAGTAAATGGGAATCTTTCTGAACGTTGTGAAAAAGCTGAAACGAGGTACGAAACAAATGAACAAACAAAAAACAGTGAAACCACAAAAGCAATGGAGTTATACGGTTTTGAAATGACATAGAAATGTGTGTGTCTCTCTCTCTCTCTCTCATATATATGTGTGTGTGTGTGTGTGTGTGTGTGTCTGTGTGTGTGTGTGTGTATGTGTATGTATGTGTGTATTTATTAATGGTAATCATCCCTCTTGGCCTCTTGGCTGCTGTACCTTCAACCAGTAGCAGTGTGTAGGATTTTCTGGGTTGTTTTTTCCCAGTGAGCCCTTGGACCACGCAGCAGTACAGACCCGTGTCGTTGACTGCAGGTGTGTTTATAACATAACGGATGGTGTTATTCTCAGCGGATACATGAAACCTAGGCTTGGGCTCTACGTTGTTCGCTTTTTGATTCCTTCTGAAATCCGTTTGGTGCAGTTCAGATGTTTCTTTGTATAGACTGATGTGAATGTTGTCTTCATCATCATTCAGACTTGAGCAGGAGATTTCAGCAGTGTCCGTTTCTGCAGTTATTCTGTGTGTTGTCAGGTTCCTGTCTGAAAACACAATACAGCCTTCTGTTGTTTGTGTACAAGGTCATGGCAAGAAAAGAGTCGGGATGTTTTTATAGTGTCAGGATGTGGTCTGTCACCGCCCCTCCTCCTCCTTTCTGTTTATCACCAAAAACTACTTCATTCTTTTACTTTATGTATGTACGCTTTGAGCCTGAAGCAGCTTGTTAAGCTAAAAAAGTGGCTTCTTTTGCTGAGTATCCGACACATTTTAAGTCGTTTCTGTACTTTGCTACATGAATTGTGTTGTAGATAAGCATGCAAGAACACAATTTTCTTATCCAGATAACTGCAAGAGACTTATAGTCTCTCATATGCAGGTACTTTACTCAATACAGAGCACAGAGTCCCTTCACAACACCGGGACATTTAGAATTCTAACAGCCACATACTAAGTGCTAACTGAATAACGAATTAAATTACGAACCTTTCATGTCTGCTAAGTAGTTTGGGCCATTCTGGTTACTGGAGACCTCAGAAAACGCTGACTGGACGACGGAGAGGACAGCAGTGATGTGAAGTATTCTGTAGTCGAGCATCTCTGCATAGCTGCCTCTCAGAAATGGCAGAAGACACCTGGTTCCTGTTCTAGACGACACATGGGAGGACACGCGGGTTGAGAAACTCACAGAGGAGGTGAACTGGCTGCACCCAGCACACCGTGCGATTTACCTAACAAACCGAGAGGCAGCATGGCACAAGGGTTTCATTTGTCTTTAAATGTCAGCCTCTTTTCTTTGTAGTGAAGTGTTTCAGAAGTCTCATTTACTTATATGTTGAAAAAAAGAGAAGAAAATGGAAAATTGGCAGCATGTTTATGAATTTATGCATGCAAATATATTATAACCATATCCTCTGGTGTCGTTTGTTTAACCAGCCCAGCCCAGCCCACCCATCTTTGTCTATTTTCCACCCTGTCTGTAGAAATAGCTTTGAAGGAGCATTGTGGGGCCTGGGGGCCTCTCAGCAACGCGTCATAACTTTCCTTTTTCTTCACCGCTTTTTTTCATTTTTTGTACCGAAACTTCTTTTTTCAGTAAAAAGAAAAAAAGAAAAACAGAGAAAAAAGTGCTTTGCTGGCATAGGTTTAAATTTCCTGTGCCGTTCCTTGCAGCCGCCTGAGAGGCAAAAGTAAGAAACTAGTTCCTCCTTTGGTTTTATAGGAGAAAAATAATGATTAAACAAATGAACTTTAAGGTATAAGGTAATATAAAGGGTTGTTCGAGAGAGAACCACCCTTCACAGAACTTCTTTAAGGCTTAAAAGGGTTCTTCACACATAATTAACTGAAACATGATGGTTAACTTTAGAATTGATGGCTATAACAACCATAATTAAGTTAAACATAACGGTTCTATGAATTAATATTCATTAAAGGTGTTCAAGAACTCAAAGTGGTCCCTCTGTGGCTTTGGATCTATTTTAGCATCATTATTTATGCTTGTATATGCCTGAATGTAACCAGACACTTAATCAGTGAATTCTGTTACATTAAGGTGCAGCAGGGTGTTCGGTTACACACACAGCTTGTATAATATTCAAAGAAAATCAGTTTCAATAGAAAAGGGCACATCGCACATAAGCCTATGGTCAGCATGCTCAGGTTCAAACACCAGTCAGAGGTGTGTAAAACCCCTGACTCCGCAGTTTGGAGCAGTGGAACTGTAATGAAACTCCGTAAGAAAATCAGAAGAAGTGATGACTGTAATCCAGAACATTGTAATCACATACTCATCTAACATTAGTAACTTACCTCACTATGGGGTCTGAATGCAGTCAAATCCCCACAGCAATGTTCCAAAAACAGTAGGGGCTGGTACTGCAGTAATGAGGAGACAAACTCTTGATAATTACCCGTGATATCAGAAGAAATGTTGGGTGGGTGGGTGTCAGACCAGTTCAAATATATTAAGTGTATATTAAGCATTATGTATATATAAACACACACACACACACACACACACACACACACACACACACACACACACACACACCTAAAGGAGTCACTAACAGTGTGTTTACTATATTTTTAGTGGTTGTACTGCAGCTTGACTAAATTACATGTCATGAGGTCTCGGGCTCTGTCTTGCAATGACGTATGTGAGCCACTTGGAGGCAGGATCCACACAGAACAAATCCATGAAGAAACTTAGTACTTCAGCACATGCCTAATACAGTGGGGAGTGTTTGTTTGGACGCTTCATTATTTTTTTCTCTAATGTCCATCACATACAGTTTAATTACCACAAAATAATGAGTCTTTGTTGTTCATTTTTCATTTACAGTATAATGAGGGACAAATGCCTGATTCAAAACAGTAGCTTGGCAAAACAATTCAATAACTAAAGCATCAAGAATATCATGTGGAGTGCAGAGACAGTAGAAGATGGGCAGAGATCGCAGTGGTCTCAGTTTCGCTTTGTGAGGTGATGACTCATCATGTGTCTTAGATGTGGTTAGTCTATACCCACTTACCACAATCACTGTTGTGTTCTTGTTTTCTCTTCATATAGACTGCTCATATTACAACATAGAAGCTCCCCTCACCCACCTACACCTAGTCCGTGTATGGAGAAGAGAAGAGAAGAGAAGAGAAGAGAAGAGAAGAGAAGAGAAGAGAAGAGAAGAGAAGAGAAGAGGATACTTGGGGACTGAACTACCTTTCATCCCGTTATTGGAGATAGCTGCGTACAAATAAGACCTTGTTCAAGTAGGCCACATTATTTAACGTTGCTGGCTATAATAATATAAGTATAAATTGTGCAAATAACAATGTATCTCCCCTCACTTGTGTTTTCACTTATTAAGAGCAAATTCCAAAATACCCCAAATATAGATATATTATTGGTACACAATTTACAAGTAAGAACATTTAGGACCTCTGCTACTAGTCCATTAGTAAATTGGAAGCTTTCCAAATGTTGTGAAAAACCTGAATCGATGCACGAAACAAAAAACAACAAAACCACGAAAGCAATGGAGTTATAAGGTTTTGAAATGACATAGAAATGTATCTCTCTCTCTCTCTCCCTCTCTCCCTCTCCATCTCTCTCTCCCTCTCTCTCTCCCTCCCTCTCTCTCCCTCTCTCTCTCTCCCTCTCTCCCTCTCCATCTCTCTCTC
>JBBPDH010000002.1:15097709-15107979 GCA_037974565.1 Clupeocharax schoutedeni | reverse complement strand
ATACTGCAGTCAGAGCATCTATACAACAACTGTCACATAATAACTAGACAACACCTAACCCAACAATACATGAGCCATAGAGAAGTCAAGGGATTTTTTTTTTAAAGAAATAAGTAAGCAGTATGAAAGGGACGTAGTTAGTCCCTTTCCTATTAGGAGACATTTACCTGCTGCGAGTTCACAAATCAGAGAATTTAGAGGTGTTTGATTGAACTGTAGAGTTCACGAGGAGTCAATATGCACATTGTCAGAAAGTTGAATATGGACATGTGGACAGAAACCACACTGAACATGCTTTAGAATATGCTTTACACATGGTGCCCGGTTCCGCAGACATCGATTAAGCCTAGTGATGGAATAAAATTTGGTGTCAATGGCATGCGATCATTGAAAAATGTTAAGCCTTCTATCCTGGGTCTGAGAAACATCTTCAATGTTTTAACAAACTATCATCAGATTCTGCAGGCCTTTGTGTGTACTATTTGTAATCTGACTGTTCATTTCTCTTCTGTGGTGAGGCCACATTCTGTTGTGTTCTTCTCTTTGAAGTAGTCTTGGATGCATTTTTGAGAGTTGTCTTGATCAGTTCATATGATTTTCTTTGAAACTGTTTTTCAGTCCTGTACTGTAGGACTGCCTGTAGTGTCTGCCAGGTCTCCGTGTTGGTCTTCTTCTGAACAATGTACCAAATAAGAGAGTCTGAGATGCACTGTGTTTTGCTTATTGATTTGTTTTGCCTCTCCACCCTTCTTGTTGCTTTACTGGTATTGATACATGACAAGAATACCAATGCAACATCTAAACTCTCATTTACATTTACATTCACGGCAATTAGCTGACGCTCTTATCCAGAGCGACATACATCAGTGCTTAAGAAGTCCATGACTGTTTCTTACCTGAAAACAGTTTAAACCCAAGTCAACTATTTAACCAAGATACTGCAGTCTGAGCATCTATAGCACAACTGTCACATAATAACTAGCCATCACCTAACCCAACAATACATGAGCCATAGAGAAGAACAACGTAAGTCATAGAGAAGCGGGAAGTCAAGGGAAAGGATAAAAAAAAGTAAACGGTAGAATAGGGACATAGTGAGTTGCCGAGGTGTTCCCTGAAGAGGCGGATCTTCAGGCGACGCTTGAAGTAGGTGAAGGACTCTGCCGATCGGACCAAGATTTCTTACCTTCTTAGAAGGGACGATAGCCGAGTTCCCAAAAGAGACGGTGAGATCATGGCTTGATTATGGACTCCCTTTGATGAAGAGGAGCTCGGTCTTGCTGGGGTTCAGAGGAAATGTCGGCCAGACAGTCCCAGATGCGAGTTGAGGCCTGGTTGTTATTGGAAGGGAAAGAGAGAATAAGTTGTGTATCATCAGCGTAGAAGTGATGTGAGAAACCATGTGAGGCTATTACATCCCCAAGAGAACCAGTATAGAGAGAAAAGAGTAGTGGTCCTAAGACCGAGCCCTGTGGGACACCAGTGGATAGTCCACGTAAAGCAGACTGGGTGCCTTGCCATACTACCTGGTACCTCCGGTCATCAAGGTACAATGCGAAACATTGCCAGGCTGTGCCTGAGATACTGAGGTCGGAGAGAGCGGTGAGGAGGATCTGGTGGGTGACTGTGTCGAAAGCAGTGGAGAGATCAAGGAGGATCAGAGGAGAAGACAGGTTGGCTGCTCTAGCTGCGTGAAGTTCTTCTAAGACAGCAAGGAGAGCCGTTTCAGTGGAGTGAGCCGTCTCGAACCCAGACTGGTGGGGGTCCAGGAGGCTGTTTAGGGAGAAAAAAGAGTTGCTTTGATTATACACAGCACGTTCCAGGACTTTAGAAAGGAAGGAGAAAGAGAGATACCGGTCTGTAGTTGTTAACTCTCAACTGTAGATCTTTTGATAGCTCCCCTATAAATTGGCTAATGATGTAATGACACCCACAGGTGATCAAGAAACATATGAGCAGCTCCTGTTCAACTGCTTATGGTTCAATGATGGATTTTGTGTATTTTAGAATTTCCTACATGGTTTTCTTAATGTGGATGTACACTGACATTACAGAAGTTCTCCATCATTGTATATGTATTGAAGTTAATTTTGTTCTGAACAGAAAGTCCCGGTTCGATCCCCAAGGCCACTAGGCACCGCTGAGGTACCCTGGGCAAGGTACCATCCCCTGCTTCACTTGGTGAATGGGTTAAATGCAGAGGTTGAATTTCGTGCTGTTCACACCGTGTGCAGTGGTGTGTTCACATATGACACATTTTCACTTCACTTCATACTGTCTAAACTTCTAATTAGTGATTTTGCCTACTTTAAGATGGACTGTTGTTTGGAATGAAGGAGCACCACCCAAAACCTTCAGGAAGAGGAGTGCTGTGTGTTAGCCAGAACTACACTGCAAAAAATCTAAATCTCACAAAGCTCATTTTCCACGTTGCAAGTGAAAACATCTCGTCACTCTTAATTCAAGACAAAGTCAGTCAAAAAGCAGAACGTCGAGCTAAAAAGACTAGTTTTTAGACAGCATGCCTTGGATTTCTTGAATAGTGAGATTGTCTTTTAAAAATCTTATTTCAAGTGGAATTTATAATAAAACAAGTTTTTTTGACAAGCCGAGATGTTATATATTAAAAGACCATTTATCTTGTTTTAGTAAAAACAAATATTCATCTTGTTTCAGGAAATAAAGAAAAAATGCTTGATTTGGGGAGAAATTAACTTTACTGCAATACGAACCAACACATCTTAAATAAAAATTCCAGTTATGAGCAAAAAAAAATCTAAATAAGTTTCCTGAACTAGTACTGAGACGAGCTTCTCTTCCTAAAGCTCATAACTGAGTCTTATTTTAGGAAATCTTAACGAGTCAGTTGTCTCTAGTTCCACTGGCAGATTTTTTCACTAATTACAAGTAAATAAGCCTTGAATTGATCAATTGGTTCTTATTTTTGAAGGCCAATTTTTTGTCCTCACAAATGCCCTTGTGAATAAATGCAATCAGATCCTCACAGCCATGTTCCAACATCTGGTGTAAGGCTTTCCCAGAAGACTAGAGGCTGCCACAGCAGCAAAGTGGGAGACAGAATCTTTGTTAGCAACCTTGACTTTTATTTGCATTTGGCAAAGTGTCTCACCAAAGGACTCCTGCTGGTGTAGCGTAATGTGTTCTTCTGGGCCAAGAGCTGAATCCCAGTCTTCTGGGTGCAGGCAGCAGCTGGTGTACCTACTGTGTTACACCAACCACTGTGTAGCAACAGTGGCTAAGCAGATGTCTACCGACATTTGGACATGTGTTGTACAGATCTAGTGCATTTACAATTATTATAAATATTTATTCCATCGCTATCTGAGTGCTTCTTTGCTTGAGAAATAAACTGCTGTTGTCCTGATGAAAGACCCTCTGAAGGACACATGCTGACAGCTGTCTTGAGAAGTGATGGAGGGAGTGACTCTGCACTTTTCGTGACGTTTCAGCTGATCTGACCCGTTCACAACACCCGGGCAGCCGCCGGACAAACTGGAGTGTGAAGGTTCTTTGAAAGGTATCTGCTGCTTGCTTGAGAGACAGAGCATGGGATGAGATGGAGATAGGGCCAGGGATAAAGGTGCATTATAATGGAAGGAGACAGGCTCCCATCTCAGGGGAGTTATCAGACAGACAGATAAAGTGGGAGGACAGATGGAAGACCGAGAGAAAGATAGACAGAGGGGTGATAGGGAGACAGATAGAGAAGGCGAATGGATTGTGAAGTGCCTCTCTCTCCACCCCAGGCTTCTTTATTTATTTAATTTTTAAAAATTCCATCTCAACTTCCCTTTTCTTCTCTTTCAGCAAAGATCTGCACACTTTTATCCTCAGTGCGAGGTAGTGTCTGACGGGAAAAATATTCTTTAATCCATTTTTTTTACGTTTCTATTCCACTGTACTAGGAAATGCAGTTACACAAGCTCACATCCTCCCACTCACTCCCTCTCTCTCTGTCTCTCGCAAACACCTCTAAACCCTATTCAGTCTTTCTTCTCATTTGTCTCAATGACTGTCTCTCTCTCTCTTGCTCTCTCTCTCTCTCTCTCGCTCTCTTACTCACGCTCTCACACACACACACACACATGCACATACACATTCAATGAGCCTGTCCTTTACAGTTTTCCTCCTCCATACAGACATATAGAATGAACCTGTCTCTCTGTCTTTCTCTGCATTATCTCTCCTGCAGGCTCGGTGAGTGAGTGAGCAGAAAGGAGGACAAAGAGGCTATTATCAAAGCGCCAGTGGTGGTCAGCTCTGCTGCGGAGGATGAGAAGTGTGTGATAGTGGAAGGGCTCCTCTCTAGACTGTCACAAAGCCACACACAGGCCGTGTTTTATCTTTCCATTCAGTGAGCGTTCAGGAAGAAAAGCTCAACAGATTATCTACATATGATGGTATTTCTACATATTATAAATACCACCACAAAAGTAGAGATGACACATAGCTTTTTTAATTGCATGCATTATATATCATGGACACTTACTTTGCTTTTACATGTACTAGCCATTTTATCAGAAACACCAACCGCACACACACCGATCAACAATTTTTAAACCTCTGATCATAGTGGTTCGTTTGTTTGGAAGGCAGAAAATGACTATATTGCCACTGGGAACGTGCATTATGTAGTTTTTATGAGAAAATGTTTTACCAGCACTAAGAAGTAAACGCCTATTTGTTGGACATTTGGTATGTCCACAGTGTGCACAAAACACCTTATATTTTTTACTCACTGATCTTTCTCCCACACATACAGTCAGTTCAAGATGGCGCTGCAGAGCAATGAGGTGTTGCCCTTTGCAAGCATCCGTTTTTTTTTCTTGTGTTTTTGTATTGTCATTTATACCCCTTCAACACCTCTTCACTTACAACCACAGAGCACTGTTAAACACTGGAACATGAAAGGTCCAGCCTGCAGCTTTTGAAGGTATTGACACAGAGCTGATCACCTATATATCCTGAGGCCAAGAGGGGGACTCACCTGGTCACACCTGGAGGGCACCTGGAGGAGGAAACGCAGCCAAGACAAAACACTGTGGCCTGTGACTTCCTTTGCCCAGCACTGTATCTCTGTGAAACGTCGAAACCCACATACCCTGCGGGTTCATCATCACTGGGGACTTCAATAAAGCAAACATCAGGTCTGTTTACCTCACATACCACCATCTCCTGAGCCACCAGGGTTGTTAACTCTCTGGGCCACCGCTATGCTCCCAGATCACTGCTCCGTGCTGCTACTTCTTGTGTACAAGCAGCAGTTAAAGTGCAGAGTTGGTCCTGTGAGAGGTGTGGCATTGGGCACTATAAGTGGAGGAGAAACTTAGGCACTGCACTGTGTGCCTCCAATGTTTATCCACATTTTTCCCAACAAGAATCCCTCGTCCTCACAGGATGTATCATATACTGCTACAGCAGCTGGTCAGCTCAGGATCGCAGGGTTCTGATCTGTGGGGTGAAAATGGCACGGCAGATCGCAGGGAACTGTGCCTCTGATCCGCTTTGCCATTTTTCAATATCCACAGGACGCACTGTCCCAGGAAAGCAAACAGTATTGGGCTGGACTCATCCCACGCTGCACTGCCACGTCTGAGGTCAATCAAGTTTTCCAGAGTATTAGAAAGAATTGTGAATCCAGAATCCTCCCTACTTTACGGCTGTGTATATTCCTGGATTACAGTCTCTGTAGGTTTTTGGATGTGGTGCTACAGCCTGTGAGCTGCCAATGTCAGTTTTTAGACCCCGCATCCAGTATTATGACCAGGTATTACTAATCAGTATAGAAACATTTGTCTCTTTATGTTTAACAGTAAGTCAACCACAGAGCAGCCAGAGTAATGACAACAACTCGCAACCTGTTCAGCAGATGGGCTGTAGTCTGTAACTGTAAACCTACAAAACCGCCTCGGTACAGAAACTACAGCATACGGCCCACAGACCCAGAAAGAAAATATACGCTATATATTAATGTATGCACATATACTACAGGTCAAAAATTTTAGAACACCACAGTGTTTCAAGCTTTTTTTTATGAACATTTAAACAGTGAAGAGCATGAACAGTGCTAAACTGCAAGAGGTTTAAAAAAGGTAAGGTTACCCAGAAGTGCCCCATGCAGTTCCTCTGGTTTGTCCCTAGTTGGTCGGGTTCGTCCTACAGCAAGATAGTGAACCAAAACACAAGTCCAAGCTCTGCCAGAACTACCTTAGAAAAAAAGAACAGGATGGAGAGCTGGAAAACATGGAGTGGCCAGAAGTCTCCAGACTGAAGAGTGAAAGCAATTTCCGATAAAGTGCCGCACACTTATGGGAACATCTGCAACATTCATAGTGTGAAAGAACTTTCTGCAGAATGAACGATGAGACACTGATTTGCTTGAATTTCAATACAAAAAAACTGAACATTTTAAAATGCTACTTTAATCTACTTTAATGCTACTAAAAAAGTGAGCTTTAATCTTGAATTTAAAACTGTAACCATGGGAACAGGTCTAATGTCCAGTGGTTGTTCCACAGCCTCGTGTAAAGGCACGCGATCACCTTATGATGACTTATTGACTTAATAACGCCTAATTGCAGTGAACTGTAGTAATATAAGTGAGATTCAAAAAAAGCAGGGCATGACTGTTCTGCATGTTTCCCCTCATATTTATATATGAAGACTCAGAACTCAGAATCTGGTGTTTTAAATAATTCAATGATGTGGAATTTATTTTGCCTCCTTTTCACCCAGCTTAGTCATTATCAGCTCTTGTGCAACAGCGCCATAAGCCTTAAAGTATGAAGGCTTTTGAGGCGCAAACTGACTTTTACACTGCCCAGCGATGGGTGCAAGAAGAATCCTTTCCAGAGTGCAAAGTCCCAACAATTTGGCACATGGCATCACTGAGATTCGAACCTTAATCAGAGCTGAAGGATGCATCTCTGCTCTACAAAGCCAGCTTTTACTGCGTGTACCCTCAGGGAGATGAAGAGCTGTTCTTGATATCAAAGAGGAACACAAGCAGAGTTGCTGGCTGGCTGAATCATTTCTTCTTTCTTTTTTTTCTGTGAACATAGCCACAGCTTTCTCTGAGACAGCCATAGAATGAAACGACGCGTGGGAGAGTGTAGGTGGATGCGTCTGTGTGTCTGTGTGTGTGTGTGTGTGTGTGTGTGTGTATGTGTGTGTGACTCTATTCTGCTCCAAGCTCATTGCACTGGAGTCTTTAGGTGCACTGGAATTGCACTAATGGAAGAGCAGCATATTAGCTTCCTTATTATTGTACTTGCTAACGCTGAGCGTGAACGCTTTGTGTGGGTGTTCTGTGGGAATGCACGTGCATGTGTGGTGTCCCTGATGAAAAGTATAAGTGTATTTTGACGTTATCGATCAAATACGATCATTATTTCATATTCTTATTCATAAGCACTGGGGCGGATACAAAAGAAAAGAAGAGGAGGGAGAGAGAGAGAGAGAGAGAGAGAGAGAGAGAGAAAGTAAGAGAGAGAGGGAGATGAATGGGGGCAGGAGAGGGGTGACTACTGTAAAAGGAGAAGTGCATTGATTAGAGTTAGCAGCTATAATATAATTGTAGGTGAAAACATGTCAACACTACTTTATGCCAGACAGGTGTTCTGAGGTTAGTTGATCTGTTGTTTTCCAGCAAAAGGCACAAACAGGCTGTCAGGGGCAAAGCAGTAGTAAACCACCAGAGGAGCCGAGAGCGAAAACAGCTACTGCCATTGTAATAATGGCATTAACATTGCTGCCAGCATCTAAATGTGATAGTGAGTCTCTCTCTGGTTCTCTCTCTCCATCTGTCTGTGCATGTGTGTATGTGTGTGTGTGCACATATGTACTGTATATACATATATATATGCATGCATATGCATGGCTCTCTTTATTTGCAGGCTCCAGAGTACTGATGGTGCTCATTTATCAGAATGTCTATGAGCTGCAGTGCTATCAGGGATACTGGCTTGAATCACTAATAAAGCAACTGGACTATTTGGTGTGTGTGTGTATGGGTACATGTGACTCTCCTATATATATGTATTATGTATATATATTACTACAAATTAACATATGTATACAAGTGAACATGAATACGTAGACCACACTCACACATGAAAAAAACAAGGTGTGTGTGTTGTGGTGTATTTGGGTGTATGTGTGAACCGTACCTATGAATAATGCAGCCCTGGCAGTACAAGAGTGATAAATGAGAGGCTTCTTCTGTGAGTACATCTCTCTCTCTCTCTCTCTCTCTCTCTCTCTTTCTCTCTCTCTGTCTCTTCCTCTCTCTCTGTCTTTCTCCCTGTCTCTCTCTCTCTCTCTCTCTCTCTCACACACACACACACACACACACACACACACACACTCATATTTCTAGAGATGTCCCATGGTAAGTGACACTAATAAGAAGAAACTGGGCATTAACTCTCAGAAAGCAGGAGAGCTTAATCCTTAACGTATGCACACACTTCTTGTGTCTATGCCTGTGTTGATGTTTCATAAGCATATTCCACAGCCAGATCCTTCTGTGTCAGGTTAGAGTGGGAGACGTTCTTCTCTTGTGCCTGAGCCTCAGAGATTGTTTCTGAAATCTTCTCGGGGACACTCGAGAACGAAGAGTGTTGCAGAGTAGCATAACATTTCACAACACGCTGCATAAGGCTGACGTGGATCTGGGATCTTGCTTACATTGTGTGACCACCTACACCACCTCAAATATAGCATAGTGGAGGCACTTGCTTTATAGAAAGCCTCTGTGGCTTGTGACATAGCCCTGTCTGTATGCTCTAAATTGCGTATTCCCATCATCATTAGCTTTAATGTGTTTATTTATCCTTTTATTAGTCCTTGTCTATGGTTTATTTATTTATCTCATCTCTTTTTGACTGTAATTAAGGTCTCCACTTTGATAGAAAGTTGACAGAACACATAGCGCATCACACCTTGCAACGTACAGGTTATGTAGCCTCAAACCTAATAAAATGCCCATACTCACCCCAGTCCACTGGCAGACCGCTGGAAGAAGGTAGTGTGGTTTAATGAATGCATGTGTCCATTGCTTACCTGCACTGCAAAAAATTGGCCTTCAAAAATAAGAACCATTTGATCAATTCAAGGCTTATTGGCTTGTAATTAGTGAAAAAAATCTGCCAGTGGAACTAGAGACAACTGACTCGTTAAGATTTCCTAAAATAAGACTCAAATATGAGCTTTAGGAAGAGAAGCTCGTCTCAGTACTAGTTCAGGAAACTGATTTAGATTTTTTTTTTTCTCAGAACTGGAATTTTTTTTAAAGATGTGTTGGTTTGTTTTGCAATAAAGTTAACTTCTCCCCAAATCAAACATTTTTCCTGAAACAAGATAAATGTTTTTTTTTTACTAAAACAAGATAAATTCTCTTTTGTCGGATATAAAACATCTCGGCTCGTCAAAAAAACGGGTTTTATTATAAATCTTATTGAAATAAGATTTTTAAAAGACAATCTCACTATTCAAGAAATCCAAGGCATGTTGTCTAAACACTAGTCTTTTTAGCTCTACGTTCTGCTTTTTGGGCGACTATGTCTTGAATTAAGAGTGACAAAATGTTTTCACTTGAAACGTGGAAAATGAGCTTTGTGAGATTTAGATTTTTTGCAGTGCACGACAAAGAGTTTAAGGTTTTGTCCTGAACTCCATATATCCCCATCTAACTGAGCTTCTGTGAAACGTGCTGTACAAACAAAGCTCATTCATGGAGGCCCCACCTTGCAACCTGAAAAGATCCTAAAGGATCTACAGCTAACATCATGGTCCAAGATACCACAGCATAGCAATATTAGCAAGTGGCTTTAACGTTGTTGCTCATCACTGACTCTAAACAGCCCTAATTTGTGAATGCATCTACTTTTATGCAGATCTACATATTAATCACACAGCCTGTAGAATCTCTATAGAATTGTCCCAGTCCAGCCCTGACCAGAACTGAATAATCTCTTGAATTCCTAGGTTTATTATCTCATTAGATTTATTATTCAGTGCCTACATGGAAAACAAAACAACTGAGTTATTCTGAACATTGCAAAAACTACTGATCTACAAAGACTTGCAATCTTATTTCTAATTTCTTATTTTTGATCTTGTTTTGAGAATAATATACTATATAAGAGCAGATTTTTTTGGCTTTTATATTATATATAAAGATTGTTTTAAGATATTTTTTCTATTTAAAGAAATCTTTAGACTAGAAACAAGTGAAATGATCTGTCAG
>JBBPDH010000002.1:14982873-14993994 GCA_037974565.1 Clupeocharax schoutedeni | reverse complement strand
AGAACATGGTTGTTGTTCAATAATAAAATTATTCCTCAAAAATACAACTTGCCTAATAATTCTGCACTCCCTGTAGGTTTAAAATTTGTTGTCGTTTCATGAGACACTGCTGTTCTTGATTGACCACAATCTTCTGACTGAAACAGACACATACTTACTGCAGGTAGAAGGAAATGGTTAGGCATGGACTGATGGACAGGAGAGGTAAGGAGAGGAGGTGGAAAGAAAAGGAGGACGTGAGGAAAGCAGAAGGTGAGGAAAGGTATCCAGGTCAGACAACTATGTAAAAGGACTGCATGGATCACTTATGCATTACACGTAAACAGATGAATTGCAAAGAACAGTACCGAACAAATCCTCTCAGTACAGTTAGTTAAATACTGAGTGAAGGAGTCAACAAAAGATGTAAAGAATGTGTGACCGGTCTAAATACAGGCAGTGAGTAATTGAAAGGTGATAAAAGGACAGAATATAACAGAATATCATTGCAATTCATGGGAAGGTACAGTGCAGTGAGATGAGCCACAGAGTAACTGAAATAAGAAAAGTTTACCTGTGTGTTACTTGCTGCACTCCAGCTGGACTTTTAAGCCCATATGCATTGAATAATATATGCCAGTAGAGTGTTTATGAGGTTGTACGTGTGTGGGTGGTACCTGCCATACTCCAGAAGGGTGGAATGAACCCTGGATTCCTCATCCAGCAGCTCTCCTGCATCAGCCTGCCTCCTATATCGCCTCTGAGGAGCGTACACTTCCTACACACACACACACACAAACAGCTTGATGACTAAGTTCATAATGGGCCCTTATTTTTAAAAACTGTTGCAGTTTCCTTGGAAACAAATGCAAAACACAGTAGGTCATGAACCCATTAGCATGCACACATGTTGCAATAAAAATGTTCTACATAAATAAGACATTTTTCACATGGAGAACCAGAAAGATGTCTATATTCACAAAGCCTGTCAGAGTAGGATGCTTGAACTGGGATCAGGAGCTCAGCACTCCAAATCTGAGAAACTACATGAAAAAAAAAATACAGAGAAATAACATGGTACTTACATACACTTCTACCACTGTCTTCACTGCTTTTTCTTTCCTCTGCTTAAACTCCTCATCCTGAAACAGAAAGCAAACGCATTCTTTTTGAATACACAGAAATACATTTTCATTTGTTTGGATCAAAACAATAATAGGGTTATGACACAGAGCAAGCCAATCTGGTAACTGAAGGCAAAGGCTTGTTTATTGTATTGTGCTCATAAATCTATCCAGTATGAGTACAGTTTTAAAGTGCTCTCACCTCAGGAAAGGTGTGTGTTTTCTGGAACTGCGAGATGGAATAAGCGCGGACATAATCTCCCATTTCCTCCCGGGTCTCTATTGCTCTCTTCACCAGCCACTGCAGCACAAGCAAAGAGGAACACATACTGCTCCACTTTTTGCACAGACAAAAGCACAGGTTGACAGTAGTTCACTGCTAATTTGGTTGGAGCATTTTTTCTTGTTTGCACCCAATTGCTGTATCTGTGGTCAAACATAATAGCACCTATGAATATGTATGTAGTGATGCAACAGGGGGTCTCATTCACAATGAAATCTGTCTCACACCGGCATTAACCCTCTTTGGTTCAAATTACACATGCACTGCTGCCGCCCCTGATCCACTCTAAGCACAAATGCAAGCACAAAATGCTATTTTCTTAAGCCACACTTTTATGTGGGCATTCATTATTTTTATAACTCCACTTCAGTAGCCAACTGCATCTAATGGCCACGAAAAGAGTTATTTTCTTTTTAACAAAAGACAAATAACTAATTCCCATAAATTGTAAATCAGACATGTAGATTTTATAACATTCTGTGTAAAGTTATAGGCCGAAGTCTAAAATCTAATTGGGTGATCCATGATCACAGCCACCACAAAATCCTCAAATTTCATATTATGCCCTCATCAATCTGTATCTCAATTCACGTGTGCACTTTTACAATTCATACACTGCAGTTATAAAACTATTAAGATCAAATGAACGCACAGCGTGCATCTGTAGTTTCAGTGAGGCGTTCAGTGTGTTCACCTGTACGACAGGGAATATATGGATGAAGTCAAGTCCCTGAATCTGATGAGGCTCTAGTCTGTGAGGACACTTCATTCTGGGCAGCACAGAAACAATCTTCTCTGTCAAAGATCTGAAAGAGAACATGCATTCGTCACATAATGATCCTCTTTACACATCCTTAGTGTGTGTATCCAACTTACATCTTCTGACCGATGGTGGAATTTTCTTGGAAGAGCAGATCAACGTCTATGTCAAAGTTGCATGTTGTGATGCACCATGTCATGCCTCCAACCACCTACCAGAAGATTAAGACAAAAATATTTTAGCATGCAAAATGAATAGTACATGTAGGGTGGAGTAATCATGAGTAATCAAGTTTTTGTACATTTTCTGTAACAGTACTTTATCAAATGGCGAGAGGCCCTTGATGCGAGCTCTAAAATAACCAGCTGCCAGCAACAGCTCCAGGATTTCTGCCAGCTTGATGCTCTGCTCCTCATCCTCACGCGTCTCCACCTAAAACACAACACAATGTTGCTAAACGCAGACTTTATCTGAGATACATGTCTTGGTGTAATAGGACTTTCAAGGTTCAGAGGTTAAGAACAACATCTGCAACTTCCTAACAGTGTGTGTTTTGAATAAAAAAACTATGTATTTGCTAGATCTAGATAGTGAACCGTCTAGTGAATACATAACTAGCAACAGGGTTGATTAATTACATACTACTATTTTAATTCTAGGTTATTTATAAAAAAAAATATTTTAGACAGAAAGACAAGAAAACTACTACAGCTACACCACAGCAACAAAAAGTATTTGGGTACACCTCTTATTTATTGAATACAGGTGGCCCCTTACTTCCAGTGAAGGGCAATCTTAATGTTTCTGCATACTAAGAGATTTTGGACAACTCCATGCTTCCAACTTTGTTGACACGGTTTTGGTGAGGCCCTTTTCTATTTCAGCATGACTGGGCACCCGTGCACAAATCGAGCTCCACAAAGACCTAGTTCAGTGTGGAGGAACTTGACTGGCCCACATAGAGTTCTGCCCTCAACACCATCCAACACCTTTGGGATGAACTGGAGCGGAGACAGCGAGAAAAGTATTCTCGTCCAATATCAGAGCCTGACCTCATAAATGCTCGACATAATTAATGGGCACAAATTCCAACAGAAACGCCCAAATCTTGTGGAAAGAATTCCTAGAGGAGTGGAAGATGTTTACCTGCAAATGTGGTTAGCAATTATATTTTAAAGTCTATGCATTCAATGCAATGTCATTAAAGTCCCTGGTGGTGTAATGGTCACGCGTCACAATTCTTCTGTTCTTTTAGTCTATCTGTGAACCCTGTGCAGCCTGTGCTGTTAGCCTAGCTCTACATAATTAGCAACGAAATCAGAAATGACAACCACAGCAATAACCAAAGCTGTGCCAGAGAACACTGTTGCTTTACACGCATAATAAACTAACCCTACCTGGATTAAATTTCCCTCCTGATCGTACTGAGCACCGATTTTAGACCCTGTTCTCACTCTCTGGAAAACAGAGGTGGTCGCCATATTCAGGTCGTGTTGTCACATGACAACCTCCAATCACGTGCCCAGAGAACCAAATCAGCAGCTGCATCCAGAAAATGGGAAGGACATGGTTACGTGCTTTCAATGACTAACTACTCTCTCTTAACCAGCTTAACCAGTTTTGCACTCCATTACTGATTAGTTTTTGACCACGGGACCAAGATTTTGTAATAATACATTTATGGGGCAGATGATGGGCGGGTGGTTAGGGAACTGACCCCAGTGTACAGGGGCGCAACTACTCACTTTTTGGGGGGTATGCAACAATTTTGGTAACACCCAACACCCAACATTTTGGCACATCCACACCCACACATGACTTTTCCTTTTCTTTTTGTCTCTTTCCGAATTGTGCACCCGATATCTTTTTACTCTCTCCAACCTGCCGCAAATAGATGCGCCACCACGTCAATGACCCCCCTCTCTCTCCCTCCCTCATCTAGCACATTTAGAGCATAGGCAAGATTTAAAAGCACAAGAACAGTTTTAAAACGACAATGCCAGTGACATTTTTTCTGCCCCTCCCTTGTTTTGGCGCCCCCACTGGCGGTGCGCCCATACAGCACTGCAGACGTGACGTAACACTACTGATGGTTCCTGATAGGCTGTCATCTGCTATTACAACCAATCATGTTTTAGAAAAGTGAGACAATAACACCCACTTTCAGAATTAGAGGTAACTAGTAACGAAAACTTGGCAGAAATGTTGTGAAGTGAAAAGTACTGTTTTTTATTTCAAATGTAGTAAATTAAAAGTTATACGTTTTCAACAAAAAGGATTTCTCAGGTGAAGTACATATACTCAAAAACTGTACTTAAGTACACTACTCAAGTAAATGTACTTCGTTACTTTCTACCTCTGAAAATATGTATGAACACTGAGATACATATACACAAAATACTAAGACAAGGTCTACGAGAATGCTTTTCTAAGACTACTCATGAATTAAATAATAACCAAAGTTGAAGGGGTGGGTTAAAAGGTGTGTTTTTTTCCGTTTCTTTTAAATTATTGGTGGGGAAATACGTCACAGCCTAGTCATCTTATTGGTTGGATTATTCAGCCAATCAGAGAGGCCCGTCTACAGTGGAAGCTTGGTTCTGTAAGATTGTAAATACAGCTGACGTTAGCAAGCTAGCTTAGCTGACATTGTTCTTTTGATTTTCTGTATGTTTGTCTTCAGTTACGATAAAAAACACAAAATGGTGGGTAACGTCGATTTACTTGTAATATACTGAAACGGTGCAGTGCCTTGTGCAGGGTTATGTTGGTCAAATAGGCTAGGCATGTAAAAAAAAATAACGCGTGCTTTATTTGCTAATTGGTTTAGTTTGAGACAGTCAACTAGTAACATGAACTTACACTAACCTTATCTGCTCTTGATGTTCCCTGTATAAGCCTAATGTCGTGTAATGCGAGTAAGATAAAATCCCATTGCCGTCTGACACTAAACATATGGCTATGTGGCAACATATGGCTAACGTAGCCAGGTCTGATCTCTGATGGGCCTTTGCTTCTTGATGATGTGGCCTAGCAGAATTACCAGTACACAGCTGGACTTCGTTTCAAACAATTTTCTAATAGCTTCGAGACAAATTGTGTGTACCCAAGAAATTTGTATGCGAGTAATTAACCACCTAAAGGTCTCTAACATCTTGTTAGTTTTGTCACATTCTCACACCTCTGAAAGTGTGATGATTTAAATGCCAGTGTTTCAGATGAACTATACAGGATACAGTCTAGAGATTTTTGCTACTTTGATTAGGAGTTATTGACTTATCTCGTTTTTAAAAGTCTAATATCCATGTAAATCGGCTGATTTTTGGTAGGAGAATAGGATTCACAATCAAATGTTTCTTTTATTTGTTTCATTATAAGAGTAGCATTTGTAATTAGCCTTTTTTAAAAAACTGTCTTTGAGACTAAGTAAAAACAAGCCTAGTATTGTTGGTGTTTGCTGTCTTTGTGTCTTATTGACCAACCTCCAGAACCAAAGAAAGTGTATATTTTAATATGTATAGAGCATACTGAAGTCAGTGTTTGTTTTGCAGGTGTGCTGTGACCTCAGCTGACAGTGGCAGCAGGCGTGGGTAGTTGTAGGTTCTGTGGATTCTGTAGGCTCTACATCTCTGAAGTTATGTCAGAGGCTACCAGATTGAATAGTAATGGGACTGCCCAAAGGGGCCCCTACATAAGTGTGATAACGAACCGTACAACTAACTTGCTGATCCGTGGGGGCATGCTATTCGGCGTGGGAGTGTTCCTAGCTCTGGTACTAAACCTGCTGCAGGTGCAGCGTAATGTTACCCTCTTCCCTCCTGATGTCATCAGTAGCATCTTCTCTTCAGCATGGTGGGTCCCACCCTGCTGTGGCACAGCATCAGGTAACACTCACTGACTCAGATGAGCAAGCAGCTTTTTAAAGGAATATTTTGTGACTATTTTACGTGTATTTTTGGGCGTAATCATGTGCAGAACATTGCAGTCTGTCATTTGATCACTAATATTAACTTCTAAGTACTTTAGGCCTTATGCTTGTACATTAATAATTGCAAAAAAATAAACAATATGTTTTAATTGTTAATGATTTAAAACGTTCAAAGCTAACTGCAGAGAGTCTGTTGGAGGAAATGTGTAGGAATGCACAGTATTCCAGGCTTTACAGTATTTTCAGTCTTTTGTGTCCTGTTTGTGAAACAGTGTAACTTCTTTCTCTGCTTTTATTCTTTCTGTCTCTAGCTTTGATAGGCCTGCTGTATCCATGTATAGACAGACTTTTGGGGGAGCCCCATAAGCTAAAGCGCGAGTGGTCCAGTGTGATGCGCTGTGTGGCTGTATTTGTTGGCATTAACCATGCCAGCGCTGTATCCTTCTCTCACCACATGAGAGCAGCACCTGCACACGGCTCTCACCTTGCATTCACACAAACAGAAAAATGCTTTAGTGTGTGTTCCTCCTCCACCTTTTACTGTGCTGGAATTAAGTAAATTCATAATCGGAGAACATTTCTCTCTGGAATAGTTGTTAGTTAGGGAGATCAGACTTTTGTCTGAAGTTAATGTACATGAAGGACAAAAGTGGTGTGTATACGTGTGGCCATGTATTTGTACATTATGCGTATATTTTAATGAGGGAAATGTCAGAAATAATATCAAATTTTCTGCTAAGTACCACTGACCATGTGTCTGTTTAGGTAGTGTGTTTGTGCATCAGTGTATTTTCTTTAACCTATCTGTCAGAAGGTGGACTTTGCCAATAATGTACAGCTCTCTCTGACACTAGCCGCGTTGTCGGTGGGGTTGTGGTGGACGTTTGATCGGTCTCGTAGTGGCTTTGTCCTGGGGGTTGCCATTGCACTGCTTGCAACCCTTGCCACACAAATACTGGTCTACAATGGAGTCTTCCAGTGAGTATTTCTGTCTCTTTATTGTATTTATTCTTCCTCTGTATCTTAAGGACACTTTGAGTACAAAACAAATGCTTCGGAATGTACCCATCTGGGATTTATGGACCAATGCAGGTAATAAAAGTAAATTGGACATTTGTTGCATAAGTATCTTCCAATACCAACATAATTTCTACATCATTGCATATGCCTACAAATCTTTAGTAAGCAGTGTCCCTCTAAATGCCCAAACTTGTCATATTGTTACAGTGAAGATTTCATTTTTTTTTCATGTATGTGTGTACACAGGTATACCTCTCCTGACTTTCTGTACATTCGTTCTTGGTTGCCCTGCATCTTCTTTGCTGGTGTGATAACAATGGGCAACATAGGACGACAACTCGCACTTGTAAGTTCACAAGACATAGAGAATTGCAAGCTCACATCCTCTTTGCATCTCTATTTAGTTAAGATGTTCTGTGTTCTCACAGTATTGGTATACTCACATGGTTTATGTATATGTTTCAGTATGAGTGTAAAGTTGTTCAAGAGAAGCCTCACCAGGACTAAGAACCTCTCATTGCTTCAAGATGAGGAAGAGGTGTCTGCAAAAACATGGAAATGCACACAAACCTTTTACAGCAGTGGAGTGATTTTAAATTGGTGCCCTCTTACAGCATCCAGAGGAGAAGCTCTTTTCTGATTTTAGGGTTGGACAGTGTTGATTGAAACGTTCTTATTGCCTGCCAATATTTTTAGGCTCAAACTCTTAAGAACTGAAGGAAACGTGAAGCTTGACGTGATTGAAACCTTTCTGCCCTCGGGCTTCAGCCTTTAAAAGTGTGTGAAGCGGCATAAAACTTGCACATGCATCTCCTCAGCACTGCCGTTGAAACACTTGGCTGTGACGTGCCAAACTAAGTCTGACTGATCCAGCTATACTTACTGGAATATTTGCTCTTTATCCTTCTTTGTGTGTCTCCCCCCCCCACTCTTATTTGCCCCAGTGCTCATTCCCTTTGAAGGTGCTGTCAGCCGGAGCGTGAACATGAGCCACATTCATAACGTACTCGTTTGATTACAACTGTAAGAGTAGCATCTCCTGTACATTTTAAACGTAGTGTTCTTCTGTAACTGCTAGTGTTTTGACATATAAGGAAGAAGTGAATGAACTATTAATGAGGTCCATCCTTTCTAAATTCAAGCAGAACAATACTGGTAACAGTGGTTACAGTACAGTTTCTGTATGTCTGAGTAATTCGCCCACATTGCTTTACACTCACTAGCACTCAGGTGGCAACACAAAAGAATGCTGTGTGTGAGAGCAGGAGCACAAACAGTGTTGGACCAGGTATGTATTAACCTATACAGCACCAACTGTTGAACTTCAGCGTTTCCTTGTTGGTCTGATAGGAACCACTTGTGCATTTTTTTTCTTGTTTAATGTATTTCTGTCACATACAGCTGTGTTCATCCAGCATCTGGAACGTGTTCTGTTTATAGCACACAGTTATCCCTACCATAACTGGGTATAATGGCAGTTGAACTCTGGGCTTGGGCACTTTTAATTCACTAGCATTTGCCATAGCCTTAACGTTAAGGGTATCTTTATGAACGCTGTTTGAATGAGTTCAGAGATTTTAAAGGGACCCATTGTATCTAATACTGACATGCATTCATGCTTCACATCAACACCTGAAAATGGACAGAGAAAAATGTTTTCAGGTATGAAAGGCAGGGGATTGTATTGTTTGAATGATCTGGCCTCTTTCATTTCAGCCAGTAGGAAAAAGAGTCGGGAATCAAGTGTTACACTATGAGGGAAATGAAATGTAATTGAATATTATGTTTGCATTACAGATTTAAGAGAGGATTTTGCAGCTAAATGCCTGCCATAACTCTTGAGTAGCCGTATTGAAAACCTCTCTTTTTCAGCCCATGTTTGACAAAGTTGTCAGTGAATGTTAGGAATTGGTTCTCTGACAGAGGGTGACATGCATTCTAGGGCGGCTTTACTCTGTTAATGCTGACTATACAGGACAACAGTCTGGTATGGAAATTTGCACCAATGTTTTACAATATATACAGCATGCAAAGCTGTATAGCATTAACTTTTGGTTTGAAAGAAATTACGACTGGAGTTACATGATTTTCTATGGATTCTCATCCACATTTGACTGGAAATATGCCAGCTACTTAAATAAATGGTTTTTTGAATTGCATTTGCCATTTGTGGTGTTTAAACAGATAAACTGCCGAGAAGGGGGAGTTTGTGCCTGTAGTCTCTTTTGCATCCTTAGAAATCCATTGCCTCTATTTTTGTGACATTTTGTGGTTTGAATGTCTGTCAAAGTGTAGTGTGTGTGTGTGTGTGTGTGTGTGAAGTTTGTGTTAAGGTTAAGAATGAAAGGTCTCAGCCTCTGTTATGAAAAAAGAAGAAAATAAAAAGGCTGATTACTGACCAATGGAATTCCTGATAAAACCTTATTTTAGATATGTTTAACAGGTTTTTTTTCTAAGTGTATGTAATCCACTTGGCAAGTTGTCTGTGTGTGGTCCTGCATAGTTACATAGCATTGGAACAAATGCAGGGCTCAGAGTCACCACGGAGCATTATTCATGACCATTTATTTTGCTGACATGGTGAGAGCAAACACATGCGTGCATTCTGCTCGTGGTGAGAAAACTCTTACACTGAAAACATACCCTCATCCGAATACACTGAGGAGACTTGATCTTAATAGTTGAAAAGCTGTGAATACAGTGGTACAATACCGTAATACAGCACTGATAAGAGTAAGATGAAGTATGACAATATAAAAGCGAGGGAGAAAAGTCCACTGAGATATTATGGATCTTCAACAATAGTTGTATATCTTTTGTGTAGGAGACTGAAAAAGTCAGGAAGGAGAGCTTATATTGCACAAGTGTGTATTTTCATGCAACATCGTTGAATGTTCCTAAAAGTGATTTATTTAAAATCTCATGTGTCCCTATCAAAAACATTTTTCACATTTCTTTGAAACCCATATTTAAGATTTAGCTTGGAGAAAAGCTACATATTATCCAGAAAAAAAGTAATTTCATGGCTTTAATTTGTATGGTGAAAACAATACCTTCGCGATTCTTGACTGACTGAGTTTTATTGTTTTAGACAAGTTTCAATAAGTTGTGCCGAACTCACAGATGAGTATGTGGATTCGCTTTAACTGCAGAGCTTTATAACTCATTAAGGATCCATTTTCAACAAATTTGTGAGACCCTTTTCAACCCAAGACTAAAATCTGCCATCAAATCTCTTTGGGAAATTGGTCTATCATAAGTGTACCATTTAATAATCCAACTGGTTTTTGCACATTGCTGGATTTTTTAAACATTCAGTGTCAAATGCATCTTACTTGTTGGTACGTCTTGTAGATGTAACGTTGTTGAAGATAATTCATATGATGCTGCACAGGCTGGATATTTTTATTTTGTGGATTTTCAGACCTGCAGTGACCCTGAGCAGTGCGGAGCAGTGCTGCTCTGTGAGATCCACTCTGTGCACACACTAACATGCTGCTAGGTCAGTTTCACTGCTGTGCTGAGAATTACCCACAACCCAAATAATATCTGCTCACTGGTGGTCCTGTGGGGGGTCGTGACCATTGAAAACTATTAATGATTAAGAAGTTACAGAAGATGGAGAGAAACAGTAATTGTAACTGCATAATGCACCTCTACGGTAAATGGAGCTGATATAAGAAGTGAATGGCTGACCATATTATAAACGCTTTATTGATTATGTAACCTTATAAATAAGCATCTCAGAATTCAATAGGAGTAAAACAAGACACTGCACTGACACTGTTTTGTACCTTTTTTGTCCTATGATGCAAGTTTACACAATGGACAGAATCATGATCACACATCTGCACTATAATAGGGTTAACAGCGTGAGGCTGGTGTGCTTGTGTCAAAAGGATTTTCCTGTTCAGTGAGAATCACTGATTTTGTAGTAAAGTGAAAAAGTGAAGTGAAAGTGACCATTTGTCATATGTGAACACACCACTGCACACAGTGTGAACAGCACAAAATTCAACCTCTGCAT
>JBBPDH010000002.1:14964815-14980034 GCA_037974565.1 Clupeocharax schoutedeni | reverse complement strand
ACACACACACACACACACACACACACACACACACACACACACACACACACACACACACACACACACAGACAGACAGAGAGTAGAGAGAGTAAATCATGTATGGTGTGTGAGAGAGTGTGTTGAAGTGCTCCTGTGTTGAGATCATTGTCTGCTTTTGCAGCTGTATACAAAAGGGTCATATCACTCCAGACACATACATTCAGGTTGGCCTCTTACCAGTCACACACACACACACCCACACACACAACTGACCACCTTTGTTTCTCAGCATTAAAGGAATAACAAGAGGGAATCTCAATTAAAACTCCTAATTAATTAATAAAATTCAACACAAATACTTTAACCCACAGTTCAAAAACAAAGAAAAAACACAAACTCAATTAAATACCAATATTAAAGAGCCATTGATTAACAGGATTATGTGATCATATTTATTTTCATTATCTAGCACAGCTTAAGTGATTTATAATGCTGAGTAAATTAGTGTTTCTGGCAAACAGACACGGAGCAAAAGAAGATCCACCGAGTGTATGTTTTGTTGTTTTGTCCTTATACACGTTGTTAGGGCTATTGATGACATCACTGCTGACTTTGCTTCAACGAAAACAATGAAGGACTACCTCGCTGAAAATGGGAGGAACTGGAGGAAGCAACAACAATACCAAAGCCCTGAATTGATTATATATAGCTTTGTGTGTGTGTGTGTGTGTGTGTCTTGATATGATGCCAGTTTCAGACGAAGCACACAGCAGTAGTAATCTGGGACTCTCGTGGGAGTGCCCCTCGCTGCTTATGAGGTGCAGAAATCAATTACACTGCTGTTGTGGCTCAAGGCCCATATGAGGCTGTTTGAAGGTTTGTAATAAATTTGCATACAGTATTCAGTTCAGTTCAGTTCAGTTCAGATCTCAAGTCATTCTGTATTTTTCTGACCAAATAGTGAGTGAATAATCTAGTGAAGTGACTTAATAAGAGATTAAAAAACACGTAATTAAAGCCATTTAAGATACAGAAGTGACTAATCAGAATGAGGGCACTATACAAGTGCATTATTATGGGCCCTCTTTCTTGTTGAACATTTTAAAACATATTACATCTGCTCAAATTGATAAAACATCTTCAGTACATTGTATGTCCTACAGTCTATAGAAACCTGCTGATCCAACATGGAGTTGGGAGTTTATTTCCTTTTGCTACAGTAGCCCTTACTCTTCTGATACCAGATGTTGGAATATAGAGGATTTGATTGCATTAAGTGACAGGAGCATTAGCAAGCTCAGGTAATAATTCTGACTTTTCAATCAAAGTGCCACTCCATCTCATCCTAAAGATATTGGATCCATCACACCGGAAATTTTCCCATTATATTATTATTGAATAAGGAAATGCATTAAATGAATCTGAATGGTAAAGGATGTGGCACAGTGCTCAGAGTGTTGTTTATTAACATTTCTATTTCAGATGACTGATCCGGCATGTTGCGATGTGTTCCCTTCAACATTTACCTGCGGCTTTTTTTGTGACTCAACATCTCCTTACTGAATTCCACTTAGTCACTCTGTCTATGTCCGCCGGAGGGCTCGGCCCGCGCTGCTGGCTTCCCTTCACCCACTTACGGAGGCACTCAGAAAACCACTCCATCCTGCTGTGAGCCCTGGTTGAAACATCCCCAGCAGATCCAGAATCTCAGACCTTGTCATTAATCTTCCTCAGTGGGAGGGCGCAGGATGGAGTGAGAGAGTGGATTTAGGCAGTTTAAAGCATAGTTTCACTGGCTGGTTAACTTCTGTCACTCAGACCCTGAAGGATCTTCCCAAACTCACCCATCAGACTCACGGGGCTCCGTAACTTTCCTCTGCTTAGCCGGATGAGGGAGGAGCTGCAGGTGTACGAGTGTCTGCAGAGAGGTATCATTAGTGGGTTGTTTTTGCTTGTTTATATGGGTGTGTGTGCACACATGCTACTATGCGCTGAGGGTGTAAGAGAATGTTACATGTACACCGATCAGCCACAACACTAAAACACTGACTGGCAACATGAACAATGTTGATAATCTCATCACAATAACACCTCTGAAGGTATATATGACAGCAATAGAACAGTCCATTTTTGAAGTACATGTACTGGAAGCAGGAAAATGGGCAAGGGTAAGCATCTGAGTGACAAGGGCCAGATGACTGGGTCAGAGCATCACCATACTGGCAGATGTTGTGTGGTGTTCCTGATATTTTATGGTTAGAGGTTTAAGGCAGGACAGTGAACTGACAAAAAGATCATTGACTCCCAAGTCTTATTGTGTATGGGGCTGTGTCCATGCTGACCCCTGTCCATTGCTGAAAGTGCAATGTGCGCATCAGAACTGGACTGTGGACATTTGGAAGAAGACAGTGTGGTCTGGTCAATCATATTTGCTTTTTCATTGTGTGGACAGCAGTGTATGTGTGTGTGTGTTGGAGAACAGATGGCACAAGGATGCACCATGGGAAGAAACCAAGCCGTCAGAGGCAGCGTTAGTTTTGTTTTGCTGTGAAACCTTAGGTCTTGGAATTCATATGGATGCATTGTTGCAGATCTAGAACACCTCTTTGTGGCATTTCCTGAAAGCAGGGTCCTCCTTTGAAAGGATAATGTGCCCTACCACACTTCAGAACTATTTCAGAAATTATTGGAGGAAAATGACAAGGAGTTTAATAGGTCGACTTGACCTCCACCTTCTTTAGATTTCAATATGATGAAGCATTTGAGTAATATCCTGAACAAATTAGTTCAATCCGTGGAGGCCCCACCTCCCAATTTATAAGAATTTACAACTATTTTAGGTTTCAGTCATGAGACACTGGATGATGCACAGTGAAACAATACAAAGAAACATGAATTCCAATCCAGCCTTTCTGCTCACAGTCACGTGACTGTAATTTGGGTATAAACAAAACTTTTGGAAAGACACTCCTCCCTATTCTCTGAGCATTTGTGAGCTCAGGTACTGATCAGTTCTGGAACTGTCCTCTTATCTTTTGTGTTGCCTGACAAGTGGATGGTAATCCCTCACTACAGCCCAGTTCCCCTTGGCTTTGGGCACAGTGACCTTAAGCTTATCTGCAGATGCTTTAGAGTATCCCATTTTATTGCCAGTGCTGTTTTCCTGGAGGTTACCCAAACTGTATGTGTACAGTCGACTACCTGTGTCAAACACTACAGCAGCTCAGAATTCACAATGTATATACAGTGCGTCTGATCAGGAGCTGTTATGAAAGTAACCCAAATGTGATCATAATTTGATTGACTTTAAGTCACTTTATTATGCACACATATGCGAGCGTTTAAGTGTGTGTCTGTGTGTGTTGATTGGGTTGGTATCACACTCCTGGAGTTGAGATGGTGGATGACTGGTTCTGCTGGAGAGTCCACGGCTGCAGTGCAGGTGCCTGGGACGCAAAGTTCAAAGAGTGTGACCTTGGTGTGAATGAGGTCAAATAACTGGTTTTAAATGGTGCTACAGCCACCTGTCCAGTGATCAAAGGTTAAGGGTCAGCCAGACCACACCAGACCTCACTAGCCACACACACTTAGAGCAGGACACACACTGTGCAAATGCATTCTGCTTTAATGGGACTATAAAGTATAGTGAGAATTGAAACTGTAAAAGGCATATGCTTATTACCGTTTACGATCTGCTCTGTACTGGAATGTGAGCAAATGCATTTAGTTAAAGATTCTAGGCTACATGGATACAAAAAACACCTGTTGTCAGACAGAACTCATTAAGTATCCTCTCTTTCTCTCTACCTTTCTCTCTCTTTCTCTGTCATCAGTCATTGTAGTGTACCCTAGATGTATTATTTTTGTTATTATTCGTAGTAGTAGTGATAGAAGTAGTAGGGTTTTGGAGTACCTGTGGACACTTTGCCTTTAACATTTGCTTTATTCTTAAATATAATCATAGAATTGTTGCTCATATCATTCTGGTGCTGATTTTCACATTGTGAGTGCTGACATGCTTTATCCCCCACTAACCTGTGCTTGGTTTTTGTCACGACGAGACAAAAAATTTTTTTTTACTGTTTTTTGTTCTTTCAACCATTTGTCAGAGTTTTGGATCAATTGCATCCATTCTTGAGAATGTATTTAATGAGATTTTGCAGGATTTAGAGAACATCGTTAGCTGAGTTATGCTTTTTTGTGAGGAGTCACTCATGCAGTGAACATGAAACAACAATTTATCATCCACGCATGACATGAATTTGATGTAGAAGTTCTCTTTCATGCGCCCCAATGTGGTGCACTGTTGCCTCACACCTCCAGGGTTTGGGGGCTTGAGTCCAGGCCTTGGCCTTGTGTGTGCAGAGTTTGCACGTTCTCCTTGTGGTGGCGTGGGTTTGCTCTAGGGTCTCCGGTTTCTCCGACAGTCCAAAGACATG
Organism: Clupeocharax schoutedeni; assembly: GCA_037974565.1. Classification (NCBI taxonomy): domain Eukaryota; kingdom Metazoa; phylum Chordata; class Actinopteri; order Characiformes; family Alestidae; genus Clupeocharax; species Clupeocharax schoutedeni. Next base: position 14,975,616 of record JBBPDH010000002.1, on the reverse strand, counting down.
TGTGCTGGGTGAACTGGGGGTTCTAAATCGGCCATGTGTGAGTGAATGTTATGTTATGGGACCCGTAGACCCAGGATAGGCTCCAGACACCCACGGCCCTAGTAAGGAGTAAGCAGGAAATGAATGAATGAATCAGTTCTCCTTCACGAACCTCCTTCAAGGTAACTATCAAAAATGTTTTGCTGGCAAAAAAGTTATAATTATACTCAGGTCAGATGTTATAAACATTGTCTGCAATATTTACTGGCTTTTGCACTGCAATTTATCATTTAAAATGATGTAGTTATTCTGAGAGTCATAATGATAACGACTGAAAACAGCACTTGTGGCAGTTCATTGCTTGTTGAAAGAGTGACAAGTGGCTCTAGATCCTATTGCACAAGGCTTTACCTTGTTATGTTAAAGAAAACAGACATTGGATACAAACCACTACACTTTATGACCCCACTTTAATCTTTGTAGCCTTACACATTTATACCTTTACAGAAACAATGAACTGTATTTAAGATTAAACAAATTAGAATTACAAAGTTATTTTGTGTCCAGGTTGGACACCACGTCCAACATTTCTTCTAAAATAAAGATCATTAACTGGGAGTTTGGAATGTTGAGGATGAGATTCAGCAACAAGAGGTCTAAGAGTTGCAGCATAGTTCCACTCCTTCACAGCCCAGTTCTGGGGGATCTCTATACTTCTCTAGCCAAAATCTGGCATTAGTCATGGAGCTAGGCACTCCAGGCACAAATACCATTTTTTTTTTGAGAAATTGCATCCATTAAGCCCATGTTTAACTGTATTTTACAACCTTTAGTGAGAGGTTAGCTCTGTCTACACTTGGCACAATGATGTCATGTATCACTGAAAAAAATGATCAGGTGACAAAGATTTATTGTGATATCTAATGCCTTAGATAATTACATCATTCACAGTGTTTTGCTTTGTTCTTATGCAGTTGCTGTATCTCATTCTACTGGAAAAAGCTTTTCTAGGGAGATCATACAAGCTGTGCCAGCAATAAGTGCCTATTTGAATCAGGGGCATCTGAATGCTTTAGAACATACAGTGTATACTGATGTTTATAGCATTTGGTTCTAAAGTGAATGGTTAATCAAAGGTCAGGAACCACCCAAATATCAACAGGATGTTTGTTATCATATCCATTCGGCATCTAACAAAATAACTGTAATCATCTTACAGATATTTGTATGATTTTTAACTGCTGGTGAGTCCGTTATCATTTCTGCCATTTTAATGGTGCTCACTGTCAAGTTATAACTTTTCATATCATAATGGTAGCTAGCATTTGTAACTATACCTCCAAAATATTCAGCAATCCAGTTTAAAAAACCTATGCATAATGCACACATGTGAAGATTCTTTAGACTTTTTACACATTTTTGACACTCATCAAGTTCATTGGGTTCCTTGGGGTTTTCTATTGGCATTGTTTTAAGAACCCTTTGAGGCACCCATGTCAAAATCTGCCTGCTATGAGCCACAAAGATGTAGGTTACTCAAGAAATTCCCAACGCTGAAATAAAGACCCCTGGCTAAATAGCATTTCGGATAATGATAGCAGATCTGAGCTGGCACCCTTAGTGTTGCTACACAGTGAAGTCCCTCCCAGTTAGGACATGAGCTCATTGAGAAGGCTCATGACTGTGTAGCAGTTCCTGCTGAGTGCCTCACACTTAACAGGATGTTCAAGCTGAATGCCCACTCAACACACACACACACACACACACACACACACACACACACATATACATACAAATACACACACATTCTTTTTCAAAGCTTCAGCAGTAATGGCTGCCATGGCAACTTTATGTTGGGTTGACCTCTCTGGCTGCTCAATTTGCTGCTCACTAAAAGCACATAATGTTGTTGACAGTGAACCTGGTTCTGCATTTTGTCAAGATGCTAATAAGATAATGAGGTGGTGGTTAAAGCTCCTTGCACAATTGACCATATAATCTTTAAGACATATCCACAAGCACAAATAAATTAAGGAACAAACTTAATTTCACAACTGTTCAGCAAACAAACCAGAATGCTGTAGCCAGGAAGAGATGATTATTCTATATCAGCATTAGACTCATTTTTCTTTAGATTTTTTCTTTATTGCCTGCTGCTTTTGCTGCGTTTGTGTGTGTGTGTGCGTGTGTGTGTGCGTGTGTGTGTGTGTGTGTGTGCACATGTGTGTGTGCGTGTGTGTGTGCGCATGTGTGTATGTGTGTGTGTGTGTGTGTGTGTTTGTGTGTGCATGCGTGCATGTGTGTGTGTGTGTGTGAGTGTGTGTGTGCGCATGTGCGTATGTGTGTGTGTGTGTGTGTTTTCATTTTCTCCTGCTGCTTCCGTCGTGTGCGGCTGATCAGAGCGCTCCCCTGCAGTGTGTATGTCACTGCATGACAAGACCTTGACTTGTTTAGGAAGTGAAGGAGCCTGCGCTTTGTTCACACTCAGTGGGGCAGAGAGAATGAGAGAACGAGGGGGAGATAGAGAAAAATCACATCGAAGGAGGACAAAGAGCGAGACATTTAGACGGGACTGCTGGCCTGAAAACAGAGAGAGAGAGAGAAAGCCATCCCCTGGGAATCTTTTGGATCTCTCTGGCTTTCTCTCTCTGTGTCTCTCTGGATATGTGTCTGTACCAGGTGTCTGTGTGTGTTTGTTAGAGCAGGTGGGGGGTGGGTAGATCACTGTTCTATTTAAAACAGTCACTAACCAGCTCACTAATAAACCTTACACCTTTCACCCCTTCTGAGGTCACTCAGCTCACAGCAACTGCACAGTCTTTGCCACCCACGGAGGCCCCGACCTATACACACACACACACACACACCACTGTATATCTGTACACTGTATACTGTAGCTGTGCATATTTGTGTGTGACACATATGCTCTCTCTCTCTCTATCTCTCGCAGTCTCACACACACACACACACACACACACACAGTCTCTCTTGCTCTTCACTCAGGGAGGCTGATGCTCCTTGTACATCCAGTAGATACATTAAATAGATCATGCTGATGGCACTGTGTTTTAGTTTGCTTTGTAGATGCTCAGCTTGTATTTAACTAACATTTGTCAAATATCTGTTAAATTCTACTGAACTTCAAGTTGAATATAAAAGATTCGATTAAAAACAGGCTGTAGATAATCCACCATATAATTCATTAACAATAAGGCACCTGTAGATAATCTATAAGGGACTGCCAAAAATAAAGCATGAGCTTTTATTCCCTGAGGTCTGCTTTTGCTGTTTGTGGGATTTTGGTAATAGTTCATTGATCTCTGTTCTTATTTTCTGGCCTGCACTGTGCCTTATTCAAAAAGCACTCAAGGCTAAAACACTCCCAACAACGTTAACATGACATTACAAAAAAGAGCTATTCATGTAGCATCATGTCCACATCAGAATGAGCTGAAATGTAGAGCAGATGGCATGTTTTGATGCTATATTTGTTTTCTGTGTTAAGCTCTTTCAATAAAAACAAAAAAAGCTTTAGAAAAAAGCAGTTTTATGTGAATATTATGTGATAATGCAATGCATAAGTGCACTACGTTGACATTTGTCAGATGCGTTTTGGATGAACCTGTATATCTGCATATGTTATTACCTGAGGATATTATTTTCACCTGCACTGCATTATTGGATAAAAGTAAAGTATCTCTTAAGTGTGAAACTTTGGGAGATTATGGCTTGTGTATAAATTTGAAGGTGAGTCTTATAGCATTGTGTTTGACTACACTGTCACACACTTTATTGGATTCTGTAAGAAATAATAAATTATCTGCACTTCATACTCAAAGACCCTTTGTGCTCTCCATGGTGCTGATTCAAGTTTGGATTAGTGTGCGTAGGACTGCGTGGATCTCCAGTTAATACCAGTCATGATAACATTTGTGTTGGTTAGACTCCACTTACCAACACAAATGTTAAAATGTTGCTTGCAGACTCTTTGAAAATTAAAAGCTGCTTGTGCTTTGCTGTGAATTGCGTAGAATGCGCTTAAGGGGAAAGTGAACATACGGGCAGGCATTAGCATAAGAATATAAGCATTCTGGTGTGGGTGTGTCTTTTCAGGGTACTCCAGATGGACTCTGGAAGTCTGACCTTTGACCATGTGGTTGTAATGATGTCTGATAGACTGGTTGGAACATCATATCACTGTCACTTATATTCTCTCCTTCTACCATTACAACACACACGTACTCTCTGAAAGTGCTCTTCTCCCACAGGATCCTCCTCAGTGTGAAGAGTAATGAATTGTGCTTTAGTAGGACAGACCAAGCAGCCTGGCCATTATCCTCAACACATGCTGCTCAATATAGATAATCATTTAATGATTGCACAATAATGACCTATCAATAATAATTACTCTATAGAATCAATTATCTGTAATAATGGTACTATAATAAATTACCATTAAACATTCAGCAATCAATTAGCCTTAAAGCTGTAGTTCAAGAATAATCAAAAATTTGATTGATTTTATTTTAAATTAAAATTCATTTCTGTGAAATTCCTTTTGACTGCATTGCTATGACTAATGTGTTTACTGGCACATAAAAAGTATGATGTGTATAGAAGTTATAAACAGTGCAGGAGATTGCAGAATAAGATTGTGAAAGAAGACTCTGGAAAGGACAGTGAGATACTGAATGCTGGTATTTACTGTCTGAAGTGTGTGAAATCATAGAGGTGTTTGATGATACAGAATCAAATAAAGTCTGCACGTGCACTTTGATATACACAGACAATAAAACCAGTTTATGAATTACAATAAAACTGCTGTGACTTCATGATTATTGTTAAATAATCATAATTTGTGAATTGGTAATGTGGTAGAGTATGTGGTGAAGGATTAGGTCTTACACTGGATAATACCTAAAATATTAAATATTATTATATAATATTAAATAAAGACTCAAAAAACCTACACAAACTGATTACGAGGGTTCCAAATTTTCACCCATTATGAAAATTTTACAAAATTTATTTTATGGAATATTTGGAATATAAGGAATTCGATGTTTGCAATATTCCAAAGATCCTGTCAGGCCATTCATCCATTATATTTTTGTTATAAAGCATCAAGTAACCAACATGAGTGTGTTTATATTTGCATGCAATTACATGTTTGTCAGAAGACTCGTGTATATTCAATCAAGCCTACATACTCCTTAGTGACCTATTTGCACCTGCACTCAATGATCTATTTCTTCTGTATTTCAGGAAGAAAATGACATTAGGATGGGGTTGTAAGACACCAGAAGGTTTTTTTTTGAGTAGGTGGTCAGTTGAAACAGTGCATAACACAATCCATAAGTAAGTGTAGAATGTTTATATGTATGTAACACATGTGAAGGGCTCCTCAGTGGAGTATAATGGAACATAGGAGATCATCTCTCAGCTCGTTCATCATCCACTTTACACTCCAACCTGGCAACCGTAACCAAGGCAACGGTCGTACATGTGCCATACTCTCATTACTCAGTGAGCCAGTGGGCCGAGAGCACACATGATGTTCCATTAGCTTCCTCCTGCCAGAATCATTTTGGGCCAATCAGAAGGTCAAGGGGCAGAAGAGCCCCCATTCCTGCTCTCACACACTGCCAACTCTAGACAATAAGCCAGTGATGAAGAGTGTGAGTGTCTGTAATGCACTTAGAAAGACACACATGAAAATTATGAAAGACAAATGGACATATTATCCAATGTTGTGTTCAAGGTTCAAAGAAAAGAAAAAAAAGCAATGAAAATCCGGTTCATTCCTGGCTGAGAGGAGACAGTAGGGGAAAGCTTTATGGCATTTATAAAGCTCTCTCCTTACTGCACTGTTACCACAGTGTAATGCATGATTTTAGGAAATGCAGAAGGCATGTGATATCGCCGGCATGACTATTAGAACCACTGAATGTTTCAGATGACTCTTCCTTTGTGAATATGTAAGTTAGTAATGCGACAGATTTATGGGAGATGACACTTATAGGAGAGATAATCCTTCTGATGTTTCATTTATGTTTGAGGGCCCAACCTTATGAACAATAGCTGTCGTTTGTTTGTTTTTTATTAATTTCTCAGTTTATGTAATACATTTGTGGATGTTTTGTAGCCTTTTTTTGGCAATATGTATCTTCATATTGCATATATAAACCCTTATATATTTTTAAACCTGCAATCCCTTAGGACATTTACCCTTCTTATGAATGAGACACAATATAGAGCAGCCAATCAGAGCAAAGATCTTCTACATGCATCTTAAGATAGGAAGAAAGACTTACAGGGGGGAAAAGAATTATGACACATTAACCTACATAAACACCAACTTTCTACCAAATTAAATAAGACTGCTTTTATTGGCCCATTTGTTGTGAAATGTTCACACAATATAACAGCCAGTAAAAGTTAAAAAAAAAAAAAAACAATTAACAAGCTTTTCATATGACAATAATATGCATAACATTGATTAGTTGTGTCTGTACAAGAGAAGTGGGCAGGTAATGTGCAGGTCTAAACTCAGGGTTGCAGTCTTGCTGACTGTAGTTACGTGTCAGTTTCCTGAGTAGCCGGGGTTGACAGCATCACACCGCACTGATAAGACCTCTGAGACACTGAACAGAGGCTTAGCTTCAGGCTACTAGAGCTCCAGAATGATTCGCACCAACATGTCTTTTCATACACACACACACACACACACACACATGCACAGTTAACTCACGGTTTCAAAGTGTATCTTAAGCTATTGATACTTTGTAAAACACACAAAATCATGTGTGCATGTACGGAAGAGAGAGTGTTTTATAAATGGTACCTGTCATGTCTTCCTGAAACTAGATGACCATTCCCTATCTAATAGCATCTAAACTATGGCAGCACATGATTTATGACTTCAGTGTGCAATATTTTCAGGCAGTCCATTCTTGTGTGTGTGAGAGAGAGAGAGAGAGGGAAGGGGAAAGAGAAAGAGAATGAGAGAGAGGCAGAGACAGTGACAGATTTGAATGCCCAGTGTCCGGTCCTGTACATCCGATGTTATAGTGCTAATAGGTGCCTTAGTGACAGCACTGTGATATGCTGCAGACTCACACACTCTGCAATTTCAGGCTTCTCTGTTTTACATCGGTAGTGCAAGTCACAGTAATCAAAGACTGCGAGTTTAAAAGGGACTGCACATGCAATCTTACTGTATCCTCTATAGATCTAATCTGTATGCATGGGGTGGGGGTGGTTAAGGAGGAAGGCACTTATTGGCACAAGTTAAAGATTGTTATCATGAACTGCTGAACTCTGCAGGTAATCGGTGTCAACAGCTGAAACTCTGGTATATTTTAAAGCCCATTGCTACAATTTTAGGGCTATTTTTCTTCAGCTCTTTATGTACAAATGTATTAGTGAACATTCTCAGATGCTTCAAATACTCGAAGTAACTCTCATACCCTGTCATGAGTTGGCAGTGTGAACAAACCCATTAGAGCTATAAGATGTGAAGAATGTAAGTGTTGGGTATCCAGGCTAAAATATTCCTTATACCTTCCTTATACCTTCCTTATACATTCCTTATACCTATATATATATAGGTATAAGGTATATATATATATATATATATATAGGTATAAGGAATGTATAAGGAAGGTATAAGGAATATTTTAGCCTGGACTGTTTTTTGAATGGCACTCAGTAGAGGGCAGCCAATCAGAAAAGAGCATACAAGTAACAAAAACAGCCAGTTTAGTATGATCATCACTGATCTGGAACGCACACACACACATGCATATACATAAATATATATTTACACACAGCTAAAATCTGCATTAAATGAAAACTGCATGATGAGATAATCATACATTTTCTGATCCTGATCAAAATAACTGTGGTGTAACAAAGACAGAACTACATCTTGATACTTTTTATCCAGTCACTGAAAATAGAGGCATTAATCAAAAACCTTGTCTTTAAAGCAAAATAGCACTCCACTATCTCTGCTTCAGTCCTGCTCTTTCTCTCAGACATACACACACACTAAGCTGTTTCACACATGCTCAATTGTGCTAGCAGTTTTGACTTGAAAGGTAGCTGTTGCAGATGGACACACATGCACACACACACACACACTTGACTGCATGTAAGACTGAAATGAACTAAATGGGGAACAGATTTCAAAAGCACATGTTTCCTTTTTTCTTTACCTCTCAGGAACACACACATGCACATACACATCTACAAACAGATATGTTGCCACACAGACCTACTGTAGATACACACACACACACACAGACTGGGATTCACATGCTGTAGTGTGTCTAGGGTGCTGTCAGCGAGTTTGACCCTTTGTTGCGCTTAAAACAGCTTCTGTAGTTTCAGCCTCCCACTGTGTGTGTGTGTGTGTGTGTGTGTGTGTGTGTGTGTGTGGGTGGGTGTGTGTGTGTGTGTGTGTATGTGTGTGTTTGTGTCTGAGTGTTGACATCAGAGTATGACATGAAAGAGCAAATTCACTGAACTGTCCAGTCTGAATTTTTTCTGTCCCATGTGTCAAATCCAGGTCGTGGATTTTCCTTGTGCTGTCTTGTATTATGTCACATAAAATGGTGTAGAATAAAGTTGTATAAAAAAATAGTCAATATAAAAAACATTTGTTCCTCCTTTGTTCATGGGAGAACATGTATTACACAGTGCTGGGGTGTACACTAACAGTAAGAAGGTTAAAATTAAGATACAAATGAGGTATAGTAGGCCTGACCAGATGTCGCTGTGCATATACCATTACAGTTGATATTTGCCTAATTAGACAGCCTGTATTTATATTTTGTGGTTAATGTACCAGTACCTGTGGTGTGCAGTAATTAGTTGCATTTACCATCACATGTACTCAAGTCATATTTCCCTGGCATTGTCTCAGAAGCATATTTTGGAGAAAATAGTCAACGTTTTGCTCAGCTATAGTTCCGCCAATAAAACATTTAATAATTTATTATATGTTCATATCATTTTTATTGCTGTTTAATCATATCTCTGTTGAGATTTATCCTTTTACACCAAGAGTGCATCACAAAGATGCACTGCTCCAGTGCTGGTAGGTGCTGATGAAGTCATACTGCAGTTTCTAAAATAGTTAGTACATAAATTATTTAAACTTTTGGTCTGCTAGCTTTGTACTTCTTTGCAACACTCCACTTTACTCGTCTACCTAAACGCTGTCTACACAGATTACAGTTAATAAATTAGAAGTGAACATAACAGCATTAGTTACAGAGCTATGTTCTTACATTCCCCCACTTTTTTCCACAGCACAGGCTACAACAAAGCTCGCTTCTCTGCAGCCCACACGAGGAGCGAAACTAAACGAAACAGGGTTTGGGACGAAGAATGGGATCTTCTGATGAGCTTTAAAGATTTATGTCTCTGTAATTTCAAGGAAAGTGAAATTCGAACAAGTACCTGAGGACTTAGAAAGAAAAAAATCTCTGATGTTGGATTAAACCTACAGTGTTGGGTTTTCTCTTTAATCCACAACCAAGGAATGCTTTAATTTTACTTGTTTGCGTCAGACATGGTGAAAGATTGCTAGTTAATATGGGTTTGTGCTGGCTTTGTGAATACAGATTGTAAAGAGTGTAATGTGTGCTCTGCTCCATTTAAATCGTCGCGCTCCGCATTTCCAGGCCTAGCCGCCTTTGACATTCCGCACGGGCGAGAGAGAGAGAGAGAGAGAGAGAGAGAGAGAGAGAGAGAGAGGCATTTTTGGAATGAGCGTGGCTAACGTATTTAACGCAGCGCGCTGTGTGTGGTCCATGCTTGTGTCCGACCGATGAGAGGAGAGGAGAGGCAAAGAAAGGAGAGCTATACAGAATAAAATATAAGAAAATGAAAAGAGAGGACAGGGACACTTGTTTCTCCGTTATAAGCAACATTTGTCCGTGTTTGATTAAAACCACAAATTATTTAGAATAATAAATATATGTATTTTTAAAATTACCTCATGAAATATTTATAGCAACATATATGAACATTATAATTTAAATTTTTGTCTTGTTTTTGTGGGTGCTTATTCACCCATTGTTCTAGGTGCGGGTGCGTATGTTTGCTGCTGTAGTGTTCAGATGGTGAGCTGGTGGTGATGTGTGTGGGGGGGCGGGAGTGGGTCTCCTAAAAAGCATGATTATTCTAAAAAAATGCATTTCAAGCCAGTTGTGTTGCTTAAAGTCTATAACTCTGGTCGTGTGTAGAATATAGTAGACACTTTTTCCAGGGCTGAATTTCAACTTGAAGTTGAACTTCAGGGTTAATGCAAAAAGTGCTTGAAGTTAAGTCAAACATGTACGTCAATTTCACATTAATTAAATATTTCACCAACAAAACGATTGTCTTTCATGTACTCTTTCGTTAGCGAATATTTTGTTCATTCGTGTGAAACGATAATTCATTCGTGTGAAACGATAGTAGAACTTTTAAACTTGAATTTTGGCTTGCAGATTCGTAGATCAGTCCAGGCGTGTGGAAAGTATTTTTGATACTTATTGATTAATACATTTAACTCTGGGGGGTATTGATAAGACCGATATTTGCCAGACATATAACAGCATGGACCAGTGCTTCCTCAGCTCTGGCACTTGTGTTAAAACAATGGCTTATAAACATGATAGTTTGTTTTGGTTATGCTTTTTGTTCTTAAAATACACAAAACCTACAGAAATACTGCTTTGAAATTGCAGTGATGTGTGTGTGTGTGTGTGTGTGTGTGTGTGTGTGTGTGTGTGTGTGTGTGTGTGTGTGTGCGTGCGCGTGTGTGTGT
>JBBPDH010000002.1:14909101-14920793 GCA_037974565.1 Clupeocharax schoutedeni | reverse complement strand
TTCTGTGTATTAAACTCTTTTGTATATATATATATATATATATATATATATATATATATATATGTGTCTGTGTGTGTGTGTGTGTGTGTGTGTGTGTGTGTAAGTTAGATGTCTCATTACAAACATGTGATGTAATGCTACAGGGTTGCCCCCAGCTCTTGAGGAAATCCAGGAGAAAGAAGAGTCTCCTGCAGCTCTTGTTAGCCTTGAAAACTCCAGTCCTGTCTCCCTAAGTCCTGAGAGCCCCAGCCCTGTGCAGGAGCTGCTGGAGGATGATAGCACTATCAACCTGTCTGCTGATGTCTCGATGGACTCAGGTAGAGCAGGTACCGCCTCCCCCTCTCAGGACTCAGAGATGGAGAATGCGGCGCCACCCGGGGGGAGCTCAGAAGAAATGTCATGTGATCTGACCACAGATGGCAAGTACGACGCTCTCGCAGATGAAAAGAAACATGTTTTTTTAGCCTTTTGGAGTTGCCAAAGCTTTACATGATTTTCACTCCTGACAGATTAGCTGCAGACTCAGGGGTGAATGGAGATCAGCCAGAGACTGAAGCCTCACTCCAGCCAGCAGACAATGGTGTGTTGTTTTTCCATTCCAGCTGTGATGCTGCTATTCTTTTAATAAGTTTGTCAGGGTTGTGTGCATCACCTGCGCAAACAGAATGAAGGGCAAAAATATGTAATAGCTTAAGAGAAATAGTAAGAGATAACCTGAGAGAAATAGTTAAAAGTAAGGTACAAATCATACTCGCATAACTGTGCTTGACTCTTTATTATTGTCTTGTTCAGCTGAAACTGAGGAGCAGGTTGAAGCAGGCTGTTTGACTGCTGAAAACTCCGCTGCAAAGGAAGAAAGCAGTTCTGCCACAGGCGTTTTGGAGGACAACTCATTCCAGGGTGCTGCTTTGTCACACACACATGTAGTCACACACACTCAGCGAGCAGAGCCCCAGGTGCCTCCTAGGCCCGGCCCTGCGGAAACCTCAGGGCAGTCGGCGCAGAATGCTGCCCCTGCTGTGAGTCTAACTCACACACAGATTCAGACAGAGATGTGGTGCGAGTCTACTGAACCTGAGCCTTCAGCCAGCCCAAAAGAGCTGATCCCTTCTCTGTCTTCAACATCAGATAGCTCAAAGCGGGATATGGCTACATCTACAGAGGAGCTCCACACCCATGAGGTTCATCTAGCTTCAGTTCACAGCACTGAGAAACAGCCATCTGAGGCTCAGGTGTCCACACACATTCCCTCAGCCACTAAAGCAGGCAGCTTGCAGTACATTACTGAGTCTGAGCCTAAACCCAAACCCTCCAACGAGGTCACCCGCAACTACATCCCCAAAGTGGGCATGACCACCTACACCATTGTGCCTCAAAAGTCCTTGGACAAGCTGCGTTTCTTCGAAGTGGAGCTAACACTTGAGTCCCCCAGTATGAGTGCAACTCAGGAGGTGAGCACCGGAGGGTCAGAAGGTTCTGAGCAGCCACTTGGTATTTCTTGCCAAACTACAGCGCCTCCTCAGTCCGCAAACATTCCTGCTACTGCCCTCAGGTCTGGGAGCAGCGAACTGTCCCACTCCCTTCCCTCATCTCCAGCATCGCCTGAGGCTGATGGCTCCTCTTTCACAGCAGTTCGAGCAGGCCCTGAGGTTAAGGAGAAGAAAGTTCCACCTACGACCAGGCCCAAACCAGCTTCTTTCCGCTTACCACAGCACAAAAGAACACCTGGGAGTTATGTAAGCTCAGCAGCAGTGAGGAGCATGAGCGTGAGTGACAGCAGCAGCAGCAGCACCGCTGCAGGGGGCCAGAGGGAGGCCCTAGGCAGCCCACGGAGAGAGAGTTACCCTGGGGCAACACAGGAGAGCTTCCCTCCGCCTACACCAGCCGTTCAATCTGAAGAGAAAAAAGAGACTGCAGAAGTGCAGCATGTTGTTTCACCGCTGCCTCCGCTAAAACAGGACGGGCCGGAAAGTCCCACTCACACCTACTCTGTGTTCTCCTCAAGAGAAGCTGAAGCTTCCAGTAGGACAGGAGACCCCCCGTTGCCCCGCCAGATGAGTCTTCCCTCCAGGGAGCCTACCGCTGGCCTAACCCTGGAGAAGCTGCGCAGCTTTGCAGCACCTAAGCCATACTCCCCCACCACACCATCCCGATTTGCCCAGGCCGTCTCTTCCGCAGTGAAAAGATCAAATTCCCTTACCCTCAGTCCTGTGGGGCACTATGGCTGCAAGGTGCCCCTAGCGCTCACCCAACACAGTCCCATCAGAGAGTCACTTGACATGCCTGAATCACCTACTACCACAGTGAGTATGAGTTTTTGCCTCTGTTTTGAGCCCCTTAAACTCTAGGAGTATTGCCTTTAAGGCTGATCACTACAGTATATTTAGTTCTGACCGCACAGTGTGATTCAGTGATTATGGTAGCAGCCAGAAAATAAGAAATCAGTATCAATAAAACCAAAACATTAATAATACCAAAACACTGTAATCCACCAAGTAGTCTACAATAGCTCCAAGTGGGAGCGATCTGTTTTGGATGGATGTATTACCTGTAGCTTTTAATTTTAAATTTTAAATTTTAATATTATTGTGCTGGTTCCATTTTAAATACTGGAGTTAAACCAAGCACCTTTCATCAAAACACAGAAGCACATTGCAAGGTGAAGAAAATGGGAAAGTGTAACTTCTCCTGTATCTTATATTAAAATTAACCAAACTGAGACATTTAAATGGAAGCTTATGGAAGTTCAGGCAGTTCTCTCAAGCTCTCTAAAGTCCATAGTCTAGTTTGTTTCCACTTTGATTCGAAGGGTTTAACGTTTCCAGTGTAGACATCCTTAGGTTTTCGAAAGAGTAGCATTAACATATGCAGCAATGCAAGTCTAGTTACTCTAGCAGGTCTTTTTTTGTGAATATACTCTGAATGCCCACAATAGGCATTGACTGGTTAACTGAATAAAAAGCATACAGTTTCTATGTCGCTGACACACACACCTTTTTCGTCTATGTATTAGAATCTCCTTCACCTAAGCTTATGTCACCGAGGTCATCTTAGGGAAGAAAGCACTGTTCTTTTCTTTCAACCTGCACAATATGTCATTTTCTGTCCATGGCATCATGACACAACAGCTCTGAGAGAAGCTTTTGTTTGATGATGGGATAGAATGTGCGTGTCATCTCGTGCATTGACAAACGATCCCATGTATTTGTTTCTCTATGGGGTCAGACAAAACCTCTATCTAATAGCATGTCTGTGAGGTGTGTCACAGTGTCAGTGTCTCCATCATCAGCCACCTGCCTAAGGGAGCACCTTGTGTATACATGCATGTTTGTGTGAAGCTCTTTGAGTTGTCCTTGTTTGGTCTGTATCAGGATATCCATTGCTTACACAGACAGCGTTTGATTGTGTGCTTTTCCCCAGGGCAGCACGTTCCTCCTTCTTCTTCTTAATGTTCTTTTTGTGTGCGAGTGTGTTTGTTTCATGGTCCTGACATGAATAAGCATTTTGTGCTTGTGTATTTACATGCGTCCACATGCTCCCCTAATGGGGACTGTGTGTGTATTAAGCTGTTTATTAAGGGAGAGGAAAATCTGTGTTCTTTCTTGTTCAGTCTCAGCCAAGTGGCATACACCTCTCTAAACACTGATTTTCTGTGTGTGTGTGTGTGTGTGTGTGTGTGTGTGTGTGTGTGTGTGTGTGTGTGTGTGTGTGTTGTTTCTTTGTAGGATGTGGAAAGTAACCCTGAACAGAGGAAGGCCAGTAGCGAAACTCCAACTCCTCCAGAAGACTGCAGTGGCTCAGCACCGACTGCTTCTCATACTGAAGCTGAGGGGACATGGAATAATGTGAGTGAACCTAACTACTCCACTAGTCTGATGTTTCCTTTACTTGGCCTTGGAAGTGCGCTGCCCTGCAAATTTTGGTTATTTTCTTGCTCTAAGCCTCCTAATCCAATACACCAACCAATCCAGACTAGAAGTGGGTGTTTCAGAGCAGTTGAAATACCATAATGTTCAGGACAAGAGAAGTAGTGAAGATGTATAGAAGGTATATACAGGAGCTGAGCTGTTCATCTTAATGAATAACCCATTTAAATGTCATTGCTTGATAATGAAAAAAAAAACAAACGGACTGCATAAACTGTAACCTTGTAACCTTTTGTTTTAATTACAACATGCAACAACGTGTAACAAAGTATAAACAAACTTCAAATTCATCTAAGGCCATAACAGAAGATGTATTTGTTTGCAGGGATGTGCGGTGTCTCCTGTGACGTGCCCTGTGCTGAAGAGTTTGCCAGATGCAGCACAGCGTCAGGAAGAATAAAGCATCTCTCCACTTTAGCTTTGATCCCACTGTGCCTTAGTGAGCACTTTTAAGTTTAGTGCCTCTACTACCTGTCCTTTGGTGTCTCCAGCTATCCCACACGTTTCCTTTTTCAGTCTATGCTGAGGACACTGCAGCTCAGCGTCTTTAAACCAGGGCAGTTTCAGCCCTAGACAGCCACAGCTCTTTGTTCTAATGTTCCTGATCTGATGCAGTTCATTAGATGCTTGATGATTAGTTTATAAGTTGCAAAGGGGCCGGCTGGAGCACAGAAGACTGCTGTGGTGTTCTAGGACTGGAAGAATATATTCCTACTATAAACTTGCCTTTCAGATCTTATCGACTATAAAGGTCACTCTTGCTTGAAAATCTTTAATGCAGTATATATGGACCTGGCTTCCTTCTGAGCGAACACGTGGAGCACCTGAGGGAACTAAATCACTGAGGTTTAAAACCTATGACCTAAGTTATTATGCAGAAGACGTACAGGTGATGTAATGGGAGATTTATCGCGTCTGTTGTGTTTTATTTTTGTCTCACTCAGATTTATGATGTTATAAATCTTTATTAATTGTCATGTGTTGAAGCATTCCTATTGATTCTGAACATTGTTGAGTTGTTTTATATGATTTCCATTCATTATGAGTATGTTCGGTTTTATGGAAGATGGTCTGTTTTATTTGTGAGGTTTTTTTTCTTTAACTTATTAGGTGTAGGGAGAGAAATACTGCTATATCCTCCAGAATTATTAGTAATCTTATATGGACCGAGTGAAAAAGAGCTTAATGGAAATTCCCCTGTTGATGATGTTGTCTTTTCTCAGCAAATATGTATGTATATGTTCAATACAAGGCCATAACCACAAGAAAAAAGTCACAGGTGATCAAAAAATAAATATTATTCAGAAAAGCGTGCGTGTCGTAATTATTGGCACCCCATCATTTAGTGCTTTGTGCAGCCACCCTATTGGACAGCAAAAATGCACTGAGAATTGTCTTGTAATGTTTTATAAGAAGGGATTTTAGACCATTACTCGATACAAAATATCTGTCCGGAGTCTTCTTTTGCACACTCTCTGTCTGACCTTAACCCACATGTTTTCAATTGTATTTACGGTGGCCACAGCAAAAACTCGAGTTTGGGTTTGTTTACTATTGCGCGGAATTTGATGCATGCTTTAGATCGTCTTAACAGAAGATCAGAGTTTCAGCTTCTTGGCGGAAGCAGACAGATTTCAATTGAGTTCATAATACCATGTATGTAAACAAAGCACAGGTCCTCCACCATATTTAACACAGGTGTTTTCCTCTGTAGCCATTTTTTATACACTAAACCCAACTGGAATGCTAGTGTTAGTTCTGACCGCAGAGTGCTTTTGCTGATGGTGAAAAGAAAAGCGAGGTATTTTTCTGGCATACCTTCCAAGCAGTTGGTTGGCCTGGAAGTGACAGTTTATGGTTGGTTTGGAGACGAAGATGCTACAAACTCTGGTTTTCTGAAACTGTGGTTCTCTGATCTTTATGATGGAGGCTACTGGCAAAATAGCTTAACATCCTTTAGCTTAAAATAGCAGGTCATTTAAAATTTCTTACATTTCTTAATGATTGCCACGCCTGCTGATTTGGACATTTTCAGCCAACCAATATGGCATTTATCTTTATTGCAGGTGAATATTAAAATATCTTGGGGTGCTAATAATTGTGATATGATTTTGTTTTATTCTCTAAACTCAAATGAAGGAACATGTTTTCAATAAGATGAAACGTAACGTTCATTAAAGTCTTTTTTAATCAATGTTGCTAATAATTCGGGGGGACACTGTATCAGCAAGAGTGAAAAGGTACTGAAATACACCAAACCGGAGTTCCAGAGACCTGTGTGCCTGTATACTGAACGCATACCTTTTTTTTTGTTTTGCTGGTGAACACTATTGGCATGCATTACATAATTGTAAGCTACATGGATCAGAACGACGTAGGCAGTATGTAATGGTGTGCACAGTACACATAGATTATAATGCAGCACACATGGGTGGCTGTTAAGTGTAACAAACAGATACGAAGGCTGCCCGAAAACAGAGTGAAATTTTGGGCGCCGCTGATCAAAGACACTGGTCTTCTCATGCTGACAATACTGCTGTAATTTCCAAAATTATTTCCAGTCTGTGCATTAAAGTGTAACACATGAGTCATTCGTGAATGTGCTTATTGCTGTATTTCACACACCAGAGGCTCAAGAGATATGCGAGACATGCTGTTCAGATCACATTACTTACAGCATAGAGGATTACAGGGCTGTCCAGTCATGGTCATGCGGATTTGATCACTGTATTGCGTACTCCTTTTGAGTGCGTCCTTAAAGTGTGAATGAAACAGCATGAAGAATGAACCCAAACTTTCTTAGGAATCTGCAAAAGATAATATTTAAAAACTACTTAAATTAGCCGTGTATGTTTTTTTTTCACTTACTATATTAAATAACACAACAAAGAATAAATACAAAATAGGGATTTTGTGTACAGTATCTTAATGGGACTCTTGTGGAAGCCCAGTATATTATGTCAGAAATCTGGTTTGACAGTTCTTCATTAAATTCAATCAGGAGCTGCGGGTGGAATTTCACAAATACAAACAAAACAACTTTTTTCCTGCTTTCTTGTTTGTTTACGTTTATTCTAATGTTCTCACAAACAAGTTGCATAGTGCGGTTAACTGTTTGTGCTTGTAGAAAGATCTGAACAGATGACAGTAAGACAATATCAGATACTAGACCATGCATTGATTCCCTGCATCTGTGAGGCTAAGAGCCGCTAGGTGCACGTGGTTCTCTTGGGCACGCTTAGTTCAAGGTCTGGGGTTTAAGGGGTTTTACGCATTACAGTAGACTTAGACGACGCTTAAAACAGGGAAATACTAATTTAAGGCTATATATATACACCATGTCTGCTCAAAGCCCAGTCATAACACCGTGACGTAGAGGTTTGTGCGTGAGTAATAAGTTGCGCCCCTTAACCCAGTGCGCCGTGCCGGACAGCCATGGGAACAGTAGGAGCGCCTCGCCCCTCAGCTTCGGACAGCAGGTACAGTCCTCCAGCTCTCCTCGGTTCACTCGCCTAATACACCCTAGCAACATGCAGAAAGCTAATTTAGCCGTATTGTACTATTGCTGCTGAAAATCAGGAGAACGTATCGTTTCGTAACTTAACTCGCTGGTACAGCGTGGACTATTCCATGCACTGTACATTAGATTAGATCCATGCTGTGTCTGAAACAGACAGCAACGTCACCGACAATGCACGAGCTGCTGCTCGTAGGTGTGTGTCTTATTTAGCTCTGATGGGACAGGAGACCATGGAGCAGGTAAGGTCTGCTGCATCAGATAGAGGATCTAAACGCATGTAGGATTTTATAACTATTTCGTGCCAGATCTGCAAGCTTCTAGCTTTTGCTGCGAAGTTGAACCCTCGTATGGAGCGCGTTAGGTAAATCTCTGAAGACTGGAATTAATGCTTAACCCGGGAAAAGTAGAATTTTAAGTTCTGTGCGTGCCACCGCTGGGTTTGGTATTTATTCCAAGAAGACCAGCAGCAGCAGCAGCAGCAGCAGCAGCTTGGAGGAATTTGCATGCACGTCGCCTTGGGGGGGTTGATTGGGGGTTAAAGCTCACTCCAAATCTTAGTGCCACCTGTTGGCAAAGCAGAGAAGCCCATGCGTAAACTTGCAGGGGAACTGCACACTCGTGTGACTAACAGTCACTCATTCCCATAATATTTCAATCAGACTGGCTTTAAAGCAATCATCTATATGATATGAGTAAAGACGTGTTTTAAAATGAACATGAGCATAGTACAAGGCCTTTCGAGTATATCTTATTACGTTTTCCATTCACTTTGTGTGTCCTAGAGTACTTTTGCTAGACTTGGAAGAGTGCCATTTGCTATACATTTGGCAAATCAAGGAGCAGAGCATTTGAATTGCTCAGAGAACAATGTATATTTACATAAACCTGTTAGTGAAGTTTGGTGTATGAAGACAAGCATCTCTTCGCAACAGTGCTTGTATATTTTAAGCCCCCCCCCGCTGTGAATAACAGCTCTTACTCTATTTGTCTTTCTGGTTACTAGCCACTTTTCCACCAGACATGTAAAGTGTGTTTTAGTATGATGATTGCATGTTGATGGAACATTGCACTTAAGAGGATGAATGCAGAGGCTGCAGTGCTGGAGTGCAAGGGGACGTGTGTGTGCGGCTGGAAGCGTGCTTCATGCTATAATTACCAGCTCCTGTCTTTTTCATATTACCTGGTTCATGCTCTGAAATATAAATGTATTTGAAGGTCACTCCTCGGCCAGTTCTCTGCACAACACAGCTAGTCTTTATAGCAGTTTGTTTTTATAATGTATTCTAGTGGAATTTCCAGAGGAAGTCGTTTATTGCTTGTCCCTCACTGTTTGTAGGATCTAATATAGCCCTTTCAGAGTGTACTGCACATTTTTAAAAGAGAGTATACTATAAAGCCTCTCCCTTTTTTTGTTTTAATTGTAAGTCCTTGAACATACATAGATGCAAAGCAGCAGTCTGCTTTAGCCATTCTGGATACCTTGGGCATAAATTGTGGAGATCGTGTGCTGTATTAAATGGCTATTTTTGCATTAAGTGCTTGTTTTTGGAGTCATTGCAGAAATAATGTTTGAATTCAATTTCTTTTTTCTTTCTGTTAAAACCTGTTTATAAAGTTTTAAGGCTACTTTGGCTCAAACGTCTAGCCTTTGACTAAATTATACAGTCAGTGTGTTCAAATGAGTATGTGGATACAGCAGAAGGTATAGTGCAGAAAAACGAATTGAACAACCTACAATCCTTTGCCTCTTACCTACCAAAATAACAGAGCTCAATCTTCAGCCAAACATTTCTCTGGGTTGGACCTTTTAGCCAGTCATCACTCAACAAAACTTTAAGTTTGTAATTATTAGCACAAATCCTTAGTGCAGCCTCCCGCTTCAGAACTCTAATCTTCCCTCTTCAGTATTCCAGTCTATGCAGAATATTTTCATTTTTCCTCTGTTAATGTGCTTAAATAATACTTTGCCGGCACATACCTTTCCTCGAACCTTGAGCGAGTCAAATATCATGGGAGATTTTATTCCATTAAGTCATTTTGCACCATTGCTCTTAATTCATAATTCATCATTACACAAAATTATGTAAACAAACTAAATATATAAACAATACAAACTATATTATTCTAATTAGCTCCAACATTACTGTGTAATATTCATTAAGTCCCTCTTGTGCTGCCAAAACATCTCTGACCCATTGGGGTATGGGCTCCACAAAACCGCAAAAGGTGTGCTGTTTCGTCTGGTCCTTTAGCTGCACATACTTTGAAGTCCCGTACATTGAAAGGCGGGGCCTTCATATATCGGACTGGTTTGTCAAGGACATCCCACAGATACCCGATCTCTTTGAGATGTGAGGAATTTGGAGGCCAAGACAACACCATGAACCCTTTCTCGTGTTACTCAAACCATTTCTGAAAAAAGGTTGGCAGTGTGGTAGCGCGCCACTGCCATTAGAGTATACTGTTGCCATGACGGTGTGTACTTGCTACACAGTGTTAGGTAGGTGGTAGTAACACTAATATGAATGCTATAACTTAAGGTTTCCCTGCAAAATGTTGCCCAGAGTGTCACTCTACCTCCACCAGCTTGCCCTCCTCCCGTAGAGCCTTCTAGTGCCATCCCGAGGTAAGTGACTGATACGCACCCAGCCATCCACGTGATGTGTTTCATCAGATCGGCCGCTTTCCTCCTCTTCTCCATGCACCAGTTCCGAAGCTCATGTGGCCATTTTAGGCGATTTTGCTTTTAGATAGAGGTCGACATGTCTACTCTGACCGGTCTGCGGCTATGCAACCCCATATGCAGCAAGCTGTGCTCTGTGTGTTCTGACACCTTTCTGTTTAACGTTTGTGCTGTAGTAGCTCTTCTGTGAGATCGGACGAGATGTGCTTGCACTTCAGTGATTCTTGGGCATCTATGCCACTGGTTCACTGTTTTTTCTTCCACATTAGGTTAGTACTAAAGTTGCAAACTGTAAAGCTGCAAACTGGAGATGCTCCACAAGATCTGCCTTTTTGGGGACTCTGTCATTAGTGCCTTTCAGACAAAGAGACTAGTTACAATCAGCTGCAGTGGTTCTTATGACACATCCCTTGAGGATCTTTCATATCAGGAAGCTGCCATGCTCTTAACAAAATGTATTCTCATTGACCTGAATTGAAGGAATGTGACTTGTTCCACTGACCAGCTTAGACACCAGTAATATCTACCATCTATACTTAATCATTTAATGCACATTGAAAATAAAGCAGGTTCGAGAGGCGTTTGCTAGTAAATCATTTTATACCAATTCATATTCATTTAAAATGCAAAGTAAACTGTATAATAAATCATAAATATGATTCTGGCTTTGCAGTTATTTTGATGTGCAACTGATTTATGTCAGTACTACAGCATGTCTGTTGCATTACCTTCAGTCTAAACCTAAAATCTATGCTTGGCTATTTAATGCTTGTTGGAATTTCAGCAGTTTTGAGAGACACATCTTTACTTATTAAATTTCTATTAAAATGAAAAGTACATTGTTTTTTAATCTGAAGTAGGATTCTAGCAGAATGCAACTTTTTTGCAACTATAGAGTTTTTTTTTTACTAAAGTATATCTTCTGCAGTACATTCAAGCACATCTATGATTTTTTTCAACCCTGACTGAGCTTAGGGCATGCGGTAATGTATCACTGGAGAAAACAGCTTTTTATTTCTCCTTAGGTGTTAATATGTAACCAAATATATGTAAAATTGGTGGGAAAATTGTCTGATTGATTTAGATTTGAATAATCACAAAGAGGCTCAACCAACAAGTCAGGAGAACCGGGCTTATTAACTGACTGACACATTTTTTGAGGTCACCTGCCCAAGGCACTTTTACCCACAAGGCCTAGCTCATTTGTGGCTTTTTGAGCAAGCAAACTGCTTGTTACCATTTTTTGGTTCAGAGCAATTGTACGAAACTAATAAGCATTTTCATTAGTGCTGCCGCGGTTATCCAACATAATCGAATATGAAAATTGGTCAACAATTTTTTTGGTTGAATATTCAGCTATTTATTTTTTGGCTCATACGACTCATTCAGAGCGCTTTTGCTTGGCTGAGTTCATGTAATTCCCTTCCACAACACTAGTATAGGCTGTGCTCACCCTGCAGGCTACGCTCTCTCCTCCCATGTTTTCAGGAGGTGAAATGCTAATCCCAATTATTTGTCTGTTTCTGCCAAAGTAAAAGAGACTTTGGCAGAAACAGAATCAAC
>JBBPDH010000002.1:14834041-14846765 GCA_037974565.1 Clupeocharax schoutedeni | reverse complement strand
GCGTTCCTCTCATATGATTGGTAGGTGAAATAAATTGGCTCGAAAATATTAAACCGCATGCGCTGGCTCTAAAAAAAATCCCCCCCCCCCACGCCGGAAATCCAGCACAGTGCCGGAATACTTTAAGCCCTGCGTTTACAAAAGAAACAAACGCCTCTTCCTAATAACACATACACATTAATACGGGGATTGAATAGCGGCAGCCCTCTAAATGAGTCAGGGAATTAAGGAAGGATGACCTTGTTGAGATCAGGTTGGTGCACTGGGTGGCAGTGAAAAATGCTGCCTTCTGTCGTTTGAGTCCCTGTCTTGAA
Organism: Clupeocharax schoutedeni; assembly: GCA_037974565.1. Lineage (NCBI taxonomy): Eukaryota > Metazoa > Chordata > Actinopteri > Characiformes > Alestidae > Clupeocharax > Clupeocharax schoutedeni. Next base: position 14,846,451 of record JBBPDH010000002.1, on the reverse strand, counting down.
ACACACAGTAGGTGGGGGAGTCAAGTCCACTGCACACACACACATTCTTATTAAAACACAAGCAGCTGTCTCCTAAAGCACTTCCACCGGAAGCCACAGTCAGAACAGGAGGTCAGAGAAGCTAGAGTAAGGTCTATCAGTCAATGCTCATGCTGTCGAACTTAAATAAGCCGTTACAAAACACTGAATAAGCAATTACTAAGACAAAAAACTTCACTTGATTACAACAGGCCCACTGTGCGTTAAGCGTCCCAGGAACAATAATGCCATCAAATAGCATTCAAGATTTAGTCCTTGACTGTTATTTTAAAGGAATTAAACATTTAAAGGAAGATATTTTGATATGGATTGTGAACACAGCTTCAGCACCACAGACTTCACAGATGTCGCCGGGGATTCTCTAGCCCGACTTGACGAAAACAGCTTATGCAACATCCTCCACTCTCTAATTAAAGGTGATCACGCAAACAATTATGTATAAAGAGTAACAGTATGTCAGTGAACAGGCATTACTTTCAAGTGCTGTTAATACGCACTGGAAGACTTAACTACAGTGTGACACTCCATGGTGAAGATACAGGATACCCTGCCTGCCAGCTTCCCAACCAAACACGTAAGCAAGTATCTGTTAATATTAACTCTGATACAACATGCATTTAATATTGTTTCTTTATAATGTAGGGGTTATAAGACAATATACAGTATCAGTAAGATCAGTATCAGACACAGTGTCCACTTATGACATCTGTGGTGGTTTATGATCATTTTCTTTTTACAGGATCGTTTTCCAACCTTTCTTTATCCCTTAGAAATAAACAGGCTGCGTATGTTACTAAGTCTTTAAGACTGATGTCTGTACAAAAGCTCAGTAAGCAGTCAGGGCTGAAACACTACATATAACTTCAGTGTGAATGGGCGGGGCTGGTCTATGTAATTTGTAATTTATGATTTATGTAATTTAACTGATTTTTGGAGATCATGAAACTTAATTTCCATATATAGGCTGTATGGAGTGTGTAGTGTGAAGGAAAATCCTTTATTTATGATATGGGGCCTTTCAAATGACATTTTAATTTTAGTATTGATTTGTGTTAATGGAGATGTCGCCAGCCAGTATAGTCTTATAATGGCAAAATAAAAAAGCTTTTCTTCAAAAGGTATGATACTGTTGTGCAACAACTAAATACTGTACCATTCTGCATCATCTGTTTATCGGTATAACCGTTGCTTTTAAACATTTTCAAGCAGTCATAAAGAATAAATGAACAGGAAGAGCCCATAACCACATTAACATACATTAAAGGTAAAAAGTTGTTTTCATGAATAATTCTGGAGAAATTAGTTTTGATATATCCGATTACTTATATAGATACTTTCTACTGCTGACCTTCTTTTATTCACTAATTCAAATTAAACATATGTTGAGTTGTTCTTAATATTTGAACATTTAAGATAGCATTCGATAGAGTATGCAAAAAGGCCTCACTGTGAGTTAGGGAAAAGTAAATGTATATTAACTGCGTTAAACAGTTTCAAGTTTTTTGTTGCATCAATAAGATCCACTTGCAATTTCTGCACATAAAAAGACACCTGACACCATTCAGGATCAGGCATAATGGGGCACCTAAGGTTACAAAAGAGGTAAATAACTTCAAGGAAATGTAAATCTCTGTCATGGTACAAACCTATCGGTGATGACACACAGCGAAAAAGCCTCTTTAAATCACAACTGGCTTTCCATGCATGTGGCGGAGTTGGCGTTTGCAAGCTGTAATTTGGTAGATTACCTAAGGCACAATGGTACAGCCTCACTCTTTATCATTGTTATCAGGAAGACAGAGTGTCATTCTAATGTGATGTTTTTCTGATGCTAATTGTGGCTCTTGTCTCAACTGTCACCAATCCAATCATTTGCCTCAGAACATACATGCTAGTGCAATTTTACACACACACACACACACACACACACACACACACACACACACACACACACACACACACACACACACACACACACCACAAATATACATCTATCACCTAATGAAATATGTCCCTGTTGCAATTGAATGATCAAGTTTTCTCTTTAATTAGCATTTCGAAATCTTAACATTGATTTGTCTTTTTATTGTTTATTTCCAAAAATTTGAAAATTAGCAAAAGAAAATGACACTTTTCTTTTTGGAATTTCTCCACATGATACAATTTTGGAAGGGTGAGGCTGGCATGTGCTTCCTTTGAGTCACGCGTGAATGCAATGTCATTGGACAGCTTAACGCGCTTGGAGGAGAATGCTGAGTGTCGTTTCTGTTGTTAACAGATACCTGGGCAGGCTTACATCTGTGATTGTGTGTGTGTGTGTGTGTGTGTGTGTATTATTGAGAAGGACATCATTCCCACCTAAAGAGCTCTCGTGTATTCCTTTTCCACCACGATGTGTCTGTGCTGGTTCAGAACTGGTCCACATTTTGACAGGTGTGAGAGCTGAACTTTCCATAGCGGAGGTTTAGGTCATTTTCATGGGAAAACCTCATGGCAGACAGAACACATCTGTTTCGCTCATTTGCATTTCATACATTTAAAGCCTTCATAACCAACAGCGATTGTATTCTAGATGACAGGTGCGTATTGGTTTTGAGTTTTTTGGTATTTACTAGTGATTGCTAACTGTTTGATGTACACGCTCTCTCTTATGCTCTTTAAAATTTGCTGCTGCTGCTTGTGCTCATGTTTTATCAGACTGTCTTGCCTCTACTGACATCGGGGTCTTCTAATAAACCTCACCCCTCATGAACGTCTTTAATATTTCACCTCATGAACTGCAGAACCTGAAGAATCTGAAGTTGCATGCTCACATTAACAGCGAGCTGAAAATCCTCCTCAAGCTCCTTGAATTAGGAAGTTTAGGAATTAGGAAGTTTAGGAATTAGGAAGTTGTCTGAACAAATTTTGTTTGTTTAATGAATGCAATAAATAGGTTGGATCAACGTATTAATGTATTTTTGAAAAAAAAAACAAAAAGTGGCGTCCCTAGCGTAAATGTTGCCTGTGGCAACTGACAGTGGTTTTAACTTCAGGACCAACAGTTCTGTGGAGCTTTGCTACAGTATTTATTACAGTAAAATGCATAGATTCAGTGAAAAAATGCCAAGGATGACTAGAGCAGGCCTGGGGGCAGAGCTCGCGTTGGCCGATGACAGGATGAATACTTTGACAGCTGCGCCACTCAGGAGCCCAAAAAAGGCACTTTTTAAATAATTCAATGAATTAATTAGGCAATAATAATAATAATTCATTATTTTGCTTATTTTTAAAGAATGTTTCTTACAGATTGGGTTGAGTTTTGTGGTCATGCTAGCACACTGAAGCACATTCCCGTAGATCCTTGCTGTCATTCATGGGACTTTATTCTGCTTGCTGTGTTTTCCACTTACTTTTGTCATCTGTCACCAAACTATGAAGGTCTTGCATGCAAAACACGTGCCAAAAATTCTCCCTTCCTAAACTCTGCACTGCACATACTTGTGTGTTAATTGGTCGTTAATTAGTTAACATGTTAAAACAGGTTTATTAGATAAGACGAAAATATACACAGTGCGCAGTCACCAGGAAAAGTACTGGAAACCCCTGTATTAGATCTTTTCTGATACTTTAACTATTCATAGCCCACACCTGTTATTTTATTTTCTGCTTCCCGGCCTCAGTCTGTTTATCCCATAGTCTTTCAAAAGTGCTGTGGTGGGTGTGGAAGGCGAAGCTTAAGTCTATGAGGTATTAAGATTTAACTTGGCTATTGCTATTATTCTGCATTTTACTTCTGTGTCTCCAAAACATGACAACTGCCAGAACAACAACGCTAATGTATTCGGTGGCAGCGGAGGGAAGGGGAGAGATTGTGAAGTGTGCAGCGAAGTGAAACATGAAAGGTTCCAGACAGGATGTGACACTGTGTCGTTCAGCGCAGCGCAGATAAAAAGCCCTATCCTCACCAAACCCCCTGCAAGTCTTCTCTCCCCTACACCCAGACATCAAACCCCACTGAGGCAGCCCAAAACCAGTCCCAAAAACACTCTCCGTTAAACTGTTTGCTTTCTGAAGGTTTCTACAGGGCTAAAGCAAGGCTGACAGCTTATGTACACATGCAAAGACTGCTGCTACTGTACTGCCACACATTACTGTATACAACACTCATGAAGGCTCACTGTCTTTATCTCTTTAAGATCTCTCTCTCTCTCTCTCTCTCTCTTCCCCTCTCCCTGGCTGGCAGCAGAATGTCCTTCACTCAGCTGATTTACGGCCCAGGTCTTTGACTTGTTAGATCTATCTGCAATAACACAATATGGGCCCGTCCCCCAATGTCAGTTCTAACGGCCTGCTCGGCTGATGCTTAATTGTTCTTGTCTGCTGTTTTGCCACTCCATTAGAATCCACGCTCTGAAGGCCCCCCTCCTTTAAGTACGCACAGAATTTGTGTGGGGGAGAAAAAAAAAGGTTTCTTGGCTTTTACGGCACGAGCGTTTAGCAAACATTTGCCACTGCATTTGTTTACATTGCACTTGCCTTTCGTGCGTGGGTTGAATGAAGGCTAACACCAATCATACCTTTGCTCCTCAGGCTTGTATAGCTAACTCCCTCACTTTGCCCCTTCTTACAGGACGAGTTAATTGAATCCGAGTTCAATTCGTCTGTCCAGATGCTCCTCGGCGCGAGAGCACAAAAGTGCCGGAGCAGGTGTAGCCGTGTTAACGCTTCTTTCCATTAAAGATCTGCTCTGCTCTGGGCAGAATCAGCAGCAGATGCGCTGGGCATTTTTTTGCCAGCTTTGTAAACATTCTCTGTTTTTTTCACCTCTGGATATTATTCTGATCGCCATTGCATTCAAAAGATTTCTTTCTGACCTTGGTACATATCAGTCTATTGATACATCTGAGAGGTCCAGGCTACTGCGTGCACGTTCTTCTGTCCAGAGAGAGAGAGAGAGAGAGACAGTCTGACAGAGAGATGGAGAGAGCGAGAGAGAAAGCGGCACACAGCAATAGAGATAGACAGCGAGAGAGAGAGAGAGAGAGAGAGAGCAAGAGCAATAGAGGTAGACAGCAAGAGAGAGAGAGAGAGAGAGAGAGAGAGAGAGAGAGCAATAGAGGTAGGTAGCGAGAGAGAGAGAGAGAGAGAGACAGCAATAGAGATAGACAGCAAGAGAGAGAGAGAGAGAGAGGGAGATCTGTGGGTTTCTTCTCTGATGTGGACACAGGCAGAATGGCCGTGACCCCTGCGGCCTGCAGCTTTTAGACAGCAGGGTGAGTAAGCCCCCCCCCACACCCTGTTCATTGGTGGATAGGAGAAGCACAAAGCGTGTTTGGCCTGACTACTGTGCTGCGTTCAGCTATGGACATGCTGCATTCATGGCTTTTCTCACAGGGCTAATGGCTGGGCTGTGTGCTGCCTCTGAAATGAGCTTTGTAATTACTGCCCTTAGACACTACAGAGGACGCAACCGAGTCGCTTTATGGAGCCACACAGCATTTTTTCCCCTCAGTAAGGTCTGATGTGGATTTTAGTAAGGTGTGAGCGACCTGTTGTTGCTTGTCATTACCTGGGCACTTGCAATGTAATTCATTTATCAAAGCAAAGCTCTTAGCTTTAAAAACCAGATTCTATATTTCATTCACTGGGTGATTTCCGATTCATCCAGTTGGAATATAAAGTGAATCTGAAAGGGATAAAGTACTTCAAGATCACCTGCAAACAAACAGCATGTTAAAGCCCTTTACAAAATCCCCTGGCAAACAGCTTTGTATATTTTGTTCCAGAGTGAATAATCGATGGATTTGAGTGCGTTTTCTAATATGATATGAAAAGAAATGTATATTTGCATTTATACGTTTAAATGGCAGAACTGACAATAATGTGCAGTACCAGCTTGACCATGAGGGTTCTTCTACTATGAACTGCAAGCCCAGCTACCAGTTGAATTTTAACCTCAATCTCACCACTGACAGGTAGCAGACTTATAGAGTATAAGTGAGTGTATAAATCATTCAGGCTAACTTGTTCATTAGTTTTACAGTCATTTATTTTCGTTTGGCTTTTTTCCACTGCCAGGTAGACCCCACCTGGGTCATATGCACACACTCACACACACACACACACACACACACACACACACACACAAACGCACGCGCGCACGCACGGTGCAGTGAGTGATCCATGGCAATGCAGGGAATGGGTCATACCGCTCGCACATTTACCATGTGATGTGAGTAAGAAGTTTTGTTAAATCGTGAAATATTGAGCCGGATGAGATCAAAATGGCCCTTCATCAATATCAGCGTCCAGCTTCTCTTTTTCCACAGCGATAACCTCTGACCCTGTGAGCACTCGCTCAGTCCTGAGAAGATTCGTCAACCAACCGTGTGACAGAAACAGAGCAGCGCAGGGCAGACAGCGGGTAAGAATGTGTGTGGTGTGTATGTGTGTGTGTGTGTGTGTGTGTGTGTGATGTGTGTGCACATTTGTGCTCATCATAGGAAGTGTTTGTGGACCACGGATTAATGGTGATGTTTTAAACGGTCCCAGACGCTGGTTTCTGAAGACATTGTTACTACGATGTTTTTCATTTTAAAGAGTGAGGAGTTTGAGGATCACTCATTGTGTGACTAAGCCCCTTTGGTGCATTTACTCCTTTCTATGTCTCCTAGTTAAGAACCCGGAGCTTTCTTATGTAATTATTTTCCTCCTAGGCTCAGCTCTTCCTGCGAATTTAAACCTTGTTCCCAGACTGGCAAGGATTAGGCTTAATGAACATAATCTTGTTGCACATACATTTCAGTTAAGATTAATTCCACTGATTCTAATAGTATATCTACATGAACGGCCAGACTTTGATTTCTCTATTGGAACCACAGCGGATATCCTGCCCTGAGCTCTCTCTATTTGTTAAAGATTTAGAAATTTAGACCCGTGAAAATGAGATTGATTTACTTCGCTCTCATTACTCTTGCCTATCCTCAAACAATAGCCCACAATGCGCATTATCAATATGCCAAAGCAATGCCAGTAAGAAACAAAAAGCTTATTTGGATTTAAATAAGCTTATTCTTACGCATGAATATGATGTTTCCCAATTAGTGCTATAGCAAATGTGCTTTGGCCCTTCGGAGAAAACTGTAAGATGACTCGTATCGACTGATCTTTGATCCCCCAGATTAAAGGGGAGAAAGTGTTAGCGGGAGAATGGGCCAACATCAGGGTCAGCAAGCTTAGCACTGGACAGAGAAGAGGAAAGGATAAGAGTGAGGAGGAGAGGAATAGAGAAAAGATGTGGAGAGAGAAAACGAGGGCAAGAGACAAGAAGTAAGGATGCTTTCATCTTTAGAATTCACTGACTGATGCTGAAGTGTCTCTAGCAGGTTGTGTATTAGCATGTTCTTGTAACAGAGCTGTGTGTGTGTGTTTAAGAGAGAGAGAGAGAGAGAGCATGTTGCTATGCAGTGACTAGACTTTAAAGTTTATTGACATGGGTTTTTTTTCCTCACATTTGCTGTTTTGCACTAGCTACCATAGTAACAGTTACCACAGGTGAGTCACCTCATTTACAAAGACCACCATTACTTCTTTCTTTCTCAAAGTCTACCCAAAATGTCAGTTAAGCTTACAGTGCTTTCAAAGGCATCACACGGGATTTTTTTGTAAGTAGTCCACCCCATCCTCATTCTCCCACATTTTCATATATATCTATATAACCTATTCTGGGTGACCCCCCCCCCCCCACACACACACACATCTCTCAAGCAGGAACCATTTACTCCCACTTTGCCATTTACATGCGTGTAGTGAATTTGAAGCTGGTAGTGTGGCACATTTGCTCTCCTAAGTTTGAAACACTTTGGTTTGAATATGCTGTTTTTCCTGAACACTGAAGTGAGTTGTTATTGAAAGCTTCACACAATGGAGCAGCCCTAGGCCATGTGAAGGACTACTTGAGACAAGGATAGCATTTCAGAGCTATCGACAGAAAACCATTTACCTCCCAAGAGCATGCAGCCTCTTCAGGGGCTTTGCTGTCACCCTAAACACCATAGAGAATCAATTCAGAGCCACGCCAGTGTGTTTTTGTTTTTTTTGTTGATTTATCTCAAGATTCCTCGTTAATTTACAGCAGTCCAAAACAATAGAAACTGTAGAAGTGGATAGAAGGTGTGTGTGTGTTGTGTGTGTGGGTCTCTCTGCATTATGTTTAGTCTTGGGTCGAGAATCTAGTAGAGTTGTTGTGAAACACCATGACTGACAGTGCAAGACCCTGCCCCAGGATTAACGTCCCTCAATACACCTCTCTGTAAGGAGCAGCTCTGTTTGACCCATTGAGACAAGAGTGTTAAATACTGGCAAAATAGATTTGGAAATATACTTGAGCGTGGGCTACAGTATGCCATGTGAATCTGTTTTACTGGATACACTGGATCTAAAAAATATTCTTGATAGCACATTTAATGAATGCCTAGAAACTCTGTGGAAACACTTTCATGATCGAGAGACATTGTAATGAATTGATGAGACATTATAAACTAAGATAAAAAAAATATATATATGGCCATGCTCATTATTCAATCCAAAATGTTATCATAACACTTTATAAAGGAAATGTTTTGTTCCAAAATGTATAGATGACTTAAAAATATTTTTGTGATATTCATTGAGAGCCACATATAAGAATTGTCTACGTTATAGGGCTGGGCGATTTGGCCTAAAATTAAAACCTCGATTAATTGAACATTTTAACTCAATTACGATTAATGAACAATTATTTTATTTATTTATTTAGTTTTTTGCCCTCTTAGTTCACTGACAACTTTTGTACAGTAAATATGCTCACATATTACAAGCGAGAGATTTTTGAATGAAGGGTGCATTACTAGATTTTAAAATAATTGAAGGAAACACACACACTCTCTACTATCTATGTTTTTAAAGGGAAAGTAATCGAAATAATCGACCTGGAAAAATTTGATCGATTATAGGTTCTGAATGTGGATTTCGATTACTTTTCGATTAATCGCCCAGCCCTAGTATGTTATGATTAACACCAGCTTTATTAAAGAAATGAAGGCTTGTTCCATTGTCAGAGATCTCAAATGCAACTTATCAGTTTTTATATTTGGGTCATATGTGATATGTCTGTCAGTAATACACATAATGTGACATACATAAACACTTACATAACTGTATATTAATAATGATTGAAGTTACTATTCCATTCCTGATCAGACCAGTTCAGTTGTGAAGATGTTAAGTTAAAAGAAATCTTGACAAATCAGCATGTCTTTATAAGAAGACATCTATTCCTATATCCTACAATTGTTAGTTAAGATCTAACTGGTTGAGAAATTAAATATAAATAACATCATCCTTTTAACAATAAGTGTATTACTTCACACAGCAGCTGACCATTGCTTAATGTTGACTAAAGCACAAAAGAGAAGACTTAGTTAAGATCAAATTTCACCCGTAGCCTGGTTGGCCAGTTTCCGAACAGTGTGACAGCAGAGTAGACAAGACCAGGATCTGAACACAGAAGTTGATCACCAAAACGCAATGAGTTTATTCAGGCAAGGATCAGAACCAGAAAACACAGTCCATGGAGCAAACAAATCCGAATCGTCAGAGGCAAAAGTGTAGGCAATGGGGAAGAACGCTCAACACGTTGCACTAGGCATAACAATACTTTGCACTGGATAGAGGAAAACAAAGAACTTAAATACAGGTGATTTGTGGGTGTGGCTGTCTTGTACTCATGTGAAGCAGATCTACTAATCAGGGGTGATTGTGAGAGTCTGGAAGTGGATTCCAGAACGGATAGTCTTTCAGGTGAGGGAGACTCCTCCCTAGACCTGGGTTGGGGTCTTACAGGTAGACTAAACTCCTGTTGTTACTCCCTTGCAAGCTCAGTGCTCACTGCAACAGTGGAACAAGCCAAAATTAATTAGAAACAAAGAGATACAATTAGGAAAACAAGATGAGATACGGACTGCATTACAGCCGAAAGACATTTGGGTTAAGCTGACAAGCTGATAAAGCTAAGCTGAGCTAGATATCACAGTAGTTTTGTTGTGTGTTATCATGAAGAATGTCCCCGGTTGTGATTTGTCAAGCGCTGTAGATGTGATAACATATCTCTCATGCTCTAATACTTAACTATGCACTGACATGACAACATCTTACGAATACTACTCATAAAGCATTGTGGAATGTGTTATAGAAACTTTTATTTCTTTGTGCTCGAATGAACTTGATGCAGTGCTGAATGTTCTTGACGTAGTTCTGAGTGTGCAGTACTGAAAGTACCTGATGTGTAGTATGAAATGTGCCATATACGTTATTTGCTGTCATGGAGGAGTGTTGTATTTATCACGAAATGCTGTATTTATCACGAAATCCATATTATTCACACTCTTTTTCTCTCCGTTGATAAAAAAAAGTTTCCATCTTTCTTTTCGTCCACCAGGCAGTTCTCATTATATACGTCTGTGCACATCCTTGACTCGGAGGGATTTCAAGATACGAGACATAAAAATTCAAAGCGCAGAACCCAGAGTGATAGAAATTCAGCACCACGCAGACAACTGAATAATAACATTAATGAAATTTTTACATTGACTAAAAGTCAGAGTTCCTCCTTCATTAATTTTAAAGTCACTCTTTCAGACTTGGAAATGTGTTCGGACAGGCGGCTCTTTTTTCAGTCTCGCCGTGGCCTCGCAGAGAAACCCGCTACCCCATCGCCGCTCTAGCCTTGTCACTCATCATTTTCAAACATGGCAGCCAGGGCTAACCTTCCAGCTTGGGCCACACTTTACTTTTTTTTCTTGGTCTCCCACTTCAGCATGATAAACTGTATCACACTTTTCACAATGTATCTTATTTCCACAGTTTCCATAGTGGTAGGCGTTTGTCATCGTCGCATGCTGATGTGCCCATCAGAGGGCTCTAGCTAAAAAAGCTTAAGCCTTAATAGTGCTCATTTGGACCTGTTAACTGAAGCTGTTTAATTACAGTCGTGAAAAAAAGAGGTGTGCTGAAAAGACGTGAGCTGAGACCTTATGCTGTGTGGGAGGGCTCCTCCAAAACCCTCCATGATGCACACATACCGAGGTGAGAAGGTTAATGCAGCGAACGCTTTATGATTTCTCTGCTGAAGGCATGCAAGTGCCATAGACAGATGTATTTATGACCCTTGGAGTAGGCTTTCATATTGTTCAAGGAAAATGTTGAGACGGGTTTGTTGATTGACTGTGTGTTGAACTTACTCTGCTCATTGATGCCCAAGCACTTCTCTCAGCCAGAGCTTGCTGCTGTGGAAGGGTCGCGTTTGTTTGGTTTGTTTAAAGAACCTTGTTAGAATGTTGATTTCTTTGTCAGACATGAACTAGAAAGATAATCTAACAAAGTGAGAGCTGTTCTATAATGATCTTTTCTTTCGTGCTGCTGTTATTCTTTGTGGTGTTGTGAAATCTGCTCCTTTACATAACGGCGGCTCTGGAAATCTGAGCAATCAGAGGGAGACGTATTTGACTTGGTGCAGAATAAGTGGCTGTGACCTGCCTTACTGTGTCCTCCGGAAGGACGGTGTGTAATCGTAGCTGCCGCTGGTGACATGGCCAAATGCAGGCGGCCAGAATGCTGGTAAAAGTATCAAAAGGTGAAGCATCAACATTATGGACCTAATGCAATATTTAATCAGTTCATCTAAATCCTAAAACATCCACCAGGCCATGTGTTGATAAAGGAAAAACTATAAACTGATAGCATAGGACTTTATTCTCTCTGTCTCTAACTATTTTCTTTCTCTGTCTCTCTCTCTCTGTCTCTCTCTCACACTCTCTCTCCCTGTCTCTCTGTCTCTCTCTCTCTCTCTCTTTTTCTCTCTCTGTCTCTCTCTGTCCTCTCCCTGTCCTACAACACCAGGCCATCATCCTGATGGAAACTTTCTTGTCTGATCAAGAGTTGCTGTACCACCTGCTTCTAAAGCCTCCTGCAATTATTCTGTTATTCTTCTGAGTATAAATCTCTCTGTCCCACTTTCTCTCACTCTCTGTCTGTCCGCTCCAAGGGCTGGAGCTCATCCCTGACTGTCTCTTGTTTAAGTAGCTTAGTCTCTTCTCTGCACTGCTGATTTCCTTGTAGGCCTGAGCGTCCTTAAGATGTGATCACCTTCCTGCGATGCCCCTGGGATTAACCAGGCCAGGCCTCCTCTCTCCCCACGCCGCGCCTCTACCTTTGTAGTCAATAAAAGACTAACTAGAAAAGAATGAGATGATGGGGGAATCAATCTAGTGGAAGCCTCCCCACCGTTTTCTCATCATTTCCAGTGTCGTGTGTCATCTCTGACTGTAACTCGGAAAAAGCACAAGCTCAGT
>JBBPDH010000002.1:14803672-14816212 GCA_037974565.1 Clupeocharax schoutedeni | reverse complement strand
GTAAATATCTTACTGCACTGACAGATCATTTCACTTGTTTCTAGTCTAAAGATTTCTTTAAATAGAAAAAATATCTTTTAAAAATCTGCTCTTATATAGTATATTATTCTCAAAACAAGATCAAAAATAAGAAATAAGAAATTAGAAAAAAGATTTTGCAATTGATACACTGTGTATAAAACATTCGTATTTATTCTTGTAGTATATTTAGTAATGTAAATGTGGAAAAGAAACACTCACTTGTCATCTAATCAATTTTTTTTTGCACAGTACTGTATGTATATTATGTAATTACAATATAATTGCAAAATGACAATAATAACTTGTTTGGACATTTAAATAGAACTCCAGGAGAGCTGGAGCGTGACTATACTAGGGTCACTAATTTGTTTCAAAGGCTGAACTTTTGTGCCAAGATATGAGTCTCCAGTCTTTCTCTTCAACTCAATAATAAAAGAAGAAATAGCACAAAAGGCACAGTCAAGAATATCTCATTCTTGATTGTGACTTTCTGTGCTAACAATTACTTTTGTTTATTTTCTCTGGTTGATGAAGCTAGTTTAATTCATCTTCTAGTTGGAGCAACTGATCATCTGTTAATTGCAATATGTGAAGCTTTGATGAATGTGTGCATGCGTGTCTTTGCGTGTGTGCGCGCACGCATGTGTCAGTAGAGAGTGATGTGGCGGTTGTTGTGTGTTTCAGACAGTGTTCAGTGTGTGATGTGTGCAGTGTATGGTCTGACACTGCGTCTCTGTGCGTTTCTGTGCTGTGCTTGAGTGTCAGTCTCTCTGAGTAAAAGCGGATTACTGTCAGTTTCAGGGAGGCTTTGAGGGGCGTGCAGAGATCAGCACGAGACACGACCATTCTTCAGCCAACACTGCAGCCCCTGACGAGTAAAAGGGAGGAGAGGCCTGTCTGTCCATATACACACACACACACACACACACTTGTTCGAGTGGCAAGTGTCTTTAACACACACACACACACACACACACACACACACACACACACATACACTCAGAGCCATTAAATGCCATCAGACAGGGTGTTAAGTGAGTGTGTGCTAATCACATGCGGCTGGCATGCAGGGCTCACTCTCTCTGTTTAGAGACATGCGGCTGGTGCTGCTTTACTGCCAAATCCTCCCTACTTCCATCTCTCTCCCTCTCTCTCTCCCTCTCTCTCTCTCTCTCTACCCCTTTCTCTCTCTTTCTCTCTCTCCCTCTCTCTCTCTCTCCCTCTCTCTCTCTCTCTCTCTCCTCCACGCTCCCTCTCTCTCTCTCTCTCTGCTCCATCTCAGCCCTGATTTTCCCGAGAGACACCCTGCTGAGAAAACGACAGGGCAGCAAAAATGTACAAAACTAGCTGACTGCCCCTCTCTCTCTCTCCCTCTCTCTCTCTCTCTCTCTCTCTCTCTCTCTCTCTCTCTTTAATAACCCAGGCGTATGCCTGCTCATCATAACCCCATACAGATTTACTGTCCTCTTTAAGGCCCCTGTTTAAGTTGTTAAATATATGTGTTTGCATGAGACTTGACAGTGATTGTGTTAAATGACCAGTCACTGTTTATTCCTTCAAATGCTCCATAGGAGCAAAAAAAAAATGCACCCATCAGTTTGCATTCAGATATAAAATGGCTAATTTCCATATGATTCTTGCAGCCCTGTTGATTAGCTGAGACAGGTCAACTTGTGTTAGTCCTTGTAATTTCTCTGTGTATTAAAGAGTGCTCATCTCTGCCCTCAAACATTAGTGAGTGTGCCTCTAAGTTGTAGTGTTTTGAATAGAACAGAATAGAAAAACGCGGATCGGGACTCGTTTTACACAGAACTGATCGTTTTACGCGGAAATATTCAAAACAACGCGGAACCAGCAAATATTCTCCGCTTTTTTTCATTCCAGTATGTTTTTCTCATTCATTTTAGTTCTTCTGGCTCCCTGTGCATGGCCGTAGGGCTCTCTCTTACTCTCTCCCTTTCTCTCTCTCTCTTTCTCTCTCTCTCTCTCTCTCTCTCTCTCTCTCTCTCTCTCTCTCTATCTCTCTCTCTCTCTGTCGCTCTCTTTTATTCCCTCTCTCACTCTCTCTCTGTATCACACTCTCTATATCTGTCTCTCTCTTTAGTTTGTGACTTTTCCGGAGCGCGCGTCTCTCTCTCTGTATCTCTGTTGCGCGCGCATCTCTCTCTCTCTCGCTCTCTCTTTCTCTCTCTCTCTCTCTCTCTGTCTCTGCATCTCTCGTTCGTGACTTTTCCGTATTTAAACCTCGGGTTTATCTTTACATTTTCGTTAAGGATAATGTATTAAACTGGTTAAAATCAAATGAAAGTGTTCTGGGAGCACATCTGGGGGCATATTTAGAGTTTACACTATTAAAACAGGCATTTTAAGGCATTTTTTGACTAAAACACAACAACACGATTTTTCATTATACTCATGTAACGTAACCCCCGCGAATAACGGGGGCTTCCTGTATATCAAATTCACAGAAAATAGGTGCACTGAAAAAGAGTCATGTGTTTGTTCAAACAAACAAAGACAATTGTCTCTTTTCTTTTAGTGTTTCTTGCCTCGAATTAAACATAACACAGCCAGGCAGCTATTCAGATCATCACAAGCGTTAATTTGCTGTATTAATATCCAGACACCTTCATGCGATCATGTTTCTTTTTGTGGACTGGCAGTGTAACAAAAGTTTCTGGAAGCAGTCCAGGCCTCATTCATTGTCCAAATCCAACCGCATTGTTCTGCAGAAGATGTCTGCTTTTCTGTTTACTATGCGTAATTACGGTTTTCATGAACATGACTGTGAATGCAGACCCCACAGGCTGATGCAGATGAGGGGAGGTGATATATATCTGGTAGTATGTGTGTCACTTGGAAAACGTACTGAGCAGTAACACACTCGATTAAGAACAGCAGTGGCAGCACATCACAAAATATAATGAAAATGTTAAATATTTTAGGCATAAACATAAACATTGGGGGTTTAACATAGGACATTAGTCTATGGAGCACACCACAAGTGATTGTTTGGTTTTAGAGCTTAGTCTTGCTGTCAACAAGACTAGAGGTGAATCACCCAATAAATATGTATAAGATTTGGGAATCCAGCTCTCCGTGAGGTCATCCAGGCACTTGTTCCTCTATAGTCTCCTTGACAGCTTACTACATATGGCAAAGCTATTTATAACAGACCCTGCAGCCACCTGCAAACAGAAACAGCTGCATTAGGATGTGTGTTAATAGTTAATTTACCACAGAATGTCCAGCTACACAGTTACACCTCCTAGAAATGCAATGCTCAAGCTTCAGTACTATCCATAAATTACCTTAAATATCCTCTTTTGTCTTTATGTTGCTGTACCTTCATCCATTTCTCAGAACATCTACAGGCAAAAAGAAGTGCATTGGAAAATTATGGCCTCATCTTTATGAATGAGAGAAGCAGAATCACAGCACATTTCCGGACATAACTAAGCACCATTCAATGGTCTGCCTTGGCATGACTGTGGGATAGAAGCAGCTGGTCAGCTCCTTATAATTATCCATGTTCTGAATAACCTCTGAGAGTACAGTGGGTGGAATGAAAGAAGCAATATGCCACTAGGGTGAATGTGGCACCTTGCATCCACACTAAAACAGCAGAAAATATGAGCATTGAAGAAAGAAATCTGTTTGTACAAGCTATATAAAGATGACCGCCGGGTTTCCTTTATGTGTAAAACTTCATAAAATGCAACGTATCAAGACTAAATCATTTTCTGCACATGCCAGTCAAGCTATCTGTAATTGATGTTGAGGTTTACCAGTGCGCTAGCCAAAAATAGTGCTGGCACTGGCAATCAAATCCTAAAATATTTTGTAAGGTCTGAAAAAGCAATGGATCCAATCCTGATTTTCACAAAAAATGTCCTTTAAACAGCTGCCAGATTGTCTGAGGTTTGTTGCTTCTGTTGGATTCAGCATTAACAAGGAGCGACAGAGCCCGTTTTTGGGGGAAAGTAAAGGTTGGTGTATAAGCAGAGCTGTTACACACGTTTGCTAGCGATTACTTGGATGATATGTATTTTCGGCAGGCTGTTGCATGATGTGTACAGTTCAGGGTTTCAGGCATGTCATTTTCTTCAGCACTGCTCTTAGTATCGCCATTTATAATGCGAGCGTGCCATTGAACCGCCCCTCGAACGCTGAAGTGTCCTCATACCACTGACATCAAGGTCCAGTGTGGCCATCCTCTTCTCAAACCCCCCACCCTGCTTCTCATTATGACTGGCAATCATACCTGAAATTGTTTTCCTTCTCCACAATCCACGTCTTCCTTTCTTCTAACCGCTCCCAGCAGACACGGCGATGGAGAATTTAGATCAAGATGAAATCCTTCGCAGCACTAGAGATCATTCAGGCTCTTTTGAAACAAGGTGAAACATCTAGTGGCCATGTCATGAGACATTTATTATAAGCAGCTCTGGGAAAGCATTAAAAGTGTTCGATTTGAAGTTGTGACAGTTCAAGGGAACAGAGGACTGTTAACATATTCAAAATGGGCCATGGCAAGGTCGGTTCTCCAATCCTTCTCCTTGCCTGTACTGCCATGCGGGGAGGCGGGCAGGTTGGGGGCACATTTCATTTGAATTCTCCATCCTCCGGACCAAGACACCATGGCTGTAGCCACCCCCATCCAAGAAAGTGCCGCGGTAACCGACTGAGCACAAATAAATCTACACCAGCCTCCCCATGTCCACATCAAAGCTCACTGATTTACCCCTTTTTCTTCATCTTTCCTTCTCTTTCGTAATCTCTTTCTGTCTTGCTCCATCTCAATCTCTCTGTCTCTCCCTCTCTGTGTCTCTCTCTCTCTCTCTCTCTCTCTCTCTAAGCGTGGACTTGATTTCAGGCTGTAATGCGTATAGTGTTCTATATATTGAAAGCTAATATTGGCTTTGGCTGCTGCTGATTGACCTGCATTCTGGAATGGTCCCTCTCCAGGCAGTCCCACCTGGGGCAGGCTGCTGTCAGGGTGGACGGTGGCCACGCTGGATTGATGACAGCCATTCACTGATGAAGCTGTATTCATCATTCCTGTCCAGTGCTGCACTGGCCAGATGGACCATGACCATCCATCCACTGTCAGGGACACATCTGTTCCTGCTGTTGCTTAGAGTACTAACAAGTCGCTCACTCCCCCCAAAGCCAGCCGGTGTCAGCCACAGAGAGAGAGAATTAGAAAGAGAGAGGGAGAGAGAGCGAAGGGGGTGGGGGGGGTAGAGAGAAAGAGAGTGAGAGAGAGATAGAGTGAGCGAGTGAGAGTGAGAGGGACACAGAGAAGGAAAGGGAGAAAGAGAGAGAGAGAGAGAGAGATGGAGGGGTGAATCAGTCTGAATCAGTGGTAGTCGCACTCTCATAAGCAATCACTTACTACACACTAGTGATATGATGCTGAGGAAGCAGATAAACAATCACTCGTCTTCCTTAGTTTGAAAGAAGAAAGCAGCAAATGAAACCAATGCAGCAAAACTGAGCTAATTATGCCACAGCCCACTTTCAACAGAGTGGCGATTAGCAAACCAGCAGCAACTGTATGTCAAGTGGAGTCACTGGTGGCCAGTGTTAACATCAAATCTGGCCAACAAATGATTTGCCCTCAAGCCAAAAGACACTTACAAGATATGCACAGTGAAGAAACAGTTATTGAATACAAAAGGCAGTGCTGACATTTTTGGGTAGATACAGTACAGAAGAGAAAGGGTATTTTTGTTTGTTGCTTAGCAGGATGTGAAAAACCTGGTTTAAAAAAAGAAAAACTAATTTCTTCTCCATTGCACACAGTAAACAATCATGAAAATATTTGCCTACAAAATAATCAGTAAATATTGAATGTGGTTATGCAGATTTTCTTATATTCCTATATTTTCACACAAATATATATATATTTAAAATGTTTAAAATGTACCATCAGGCACAGTATCTGTAATTTTGCAATTTCTATTGTGATACATATTTAATTCAATCAGTACTACTTTATTACTACAATTTATATTGTTTTCATACTTCATGTTTACACCACTGAATTAATTAAAACCAACGTTTATCTGTCTTAGGTGTTCATTATTTCTTAATCAAGTCTTAAAAATGGCTAAACTAGGCAAACTATTTTCACATGACGTTTTGTGAAAAGTCACTCAGACAGTTTTGCCCTTTGCAGCCAAACAGACAAAAAGATCTGTTTTCTGATGCATTAAAATAGCAGTGTTCTATTCCACAGAGTAAAAGACATTAGGTAAGTAGACCGTACCCAAAGACAAACACTGGTGAAATTAAACATGTATGACTAGTCGCTTCCTGAGATACTGAAGTCTAAGGGAACAAGTTGAAACCATCACAGCTGCACTGAAGGAGCAACGTTAGCTACAGGCATGAATGATGGAACACAGACATCACAGTGCAGGAAGAGATTGTATAAAATACAAAATGTTATACTTGTGAGCTTTTTGGTTGAAGAGTAGTGGAGCTTCACTTTAAGGCCCCCCCAAATCCTCCCCCCCCCACCCCCCCACCAACCCACCCCACCTGATTCTCTTGTGTTTTGTGGTGTCCGCCTTTGGAATCATCAGATCACAATGGGGAGTTTTAGCAAAGAGTCCTTTCTTTAAGTCTGACAAGGACACACAGATCAGTGCTGTGTTAGAGAGAGAGAGAGAGCAAGAAAGAGAGAGAAAAAGAGAGAGAGAGAGAGAGAGAGAGAGGCGTTTTCTTTTCCTTCTTGGCTGACAGACAGGCACCACACAAAGAGACAGCGGCAGAGTCCTCCTCTAATCTCTCTGTCAATCTCATCTCTCCTTTCCCTCTCTCTCTCTCTCTCTTTCTGACTCTCACTGTTCATCGCTCTGATAGATGATCTGTGCTTATTCACACAATGCTATCATTGGCATTAACATACTGACACACTGTAACAGAACAGTAAACACGATCTGACTGGCTAATGTCTAGACAATCTCAACAGTCGATGACAGTGCGTAGAACACAGAGGGCCTTATTATGTCTTTGTTTTGTTTTTGTTAACCTGAGATAAGGCACGGTTTTGTAGTGAAGTAGCGAGGTTTCCAGCTTGTTATCAAGGAATATTCTGCATGATGATGGTGGAGCATTCTTGCTGCACTGGTATGTACTGGTATGTAATTCGAGCTGCTCTCTTTAAAACAGAAAAGCAATACACGTTTGTGCGCAGCACATGCGGATAAAAAAGGAAATATACGTGATATCAGAAACAAAAATGTCTACCATAGAAATCAGAACATCTGAACTGCAGATGGAATCCAATGTAGAACTTGAAGCAGATGCTGTAGCACAAATTGCATCCAAAGGGACAACTTTGTGCATTGAAACAGATGCTGGACTGCAGTCTGAGCAATACTGTAGACAAGATAAATAAAAGGACAAACACACAAGTGGCATACACAAGAATCTTGTATGAATTAGCCAAGGCATGTTGCAGCTCACTCAGGACGCATACATGACATACTTGTATTGGGGACACTTGACAAAGAGCTCTTTGAGAAACTGCAGTTAACCTCAGGCTTGAATGAGCTATTGAGTTAATTTAACTATCAAAACAAGTCAAAGCCCATTTTACCAAGCAAAAAGGTAACTCTAGCACTCAGTTAACTGAAGTGATGATGTAAAAGCCGAGTACAAAGCTGGCCATTACATTCAGGCCAGAGCATAAACACATACCAAAGCACACATAAGTGTGCTGGCAGAAATGCCACACGTAGGTGCTGAAGAACTGGTCACGCCAAAATAGGTGAACTAGCACAGGTTACAAAATAACTACTTTACAGAGTAGTGCCTCATTGTTCAGGCGTAATATTGGCATTTTTAATAAAATTTGAGAAACGTTTGGAGTAACGTTGTTATGTACACTTTCTCCATAAAAATTCAATAGCACACACACACACACACACACACACACACACACACACATACACATATACTAGGGGTGGGCATAGATACATTTTTTAAATCTAGATTAATCTCACTGTAATCTTGGAATTAATCTAGATTAAGAGAGAGAGAGAGAGAGAGATACAGTAACAGAGAGAGAGAGATGATCCACGCGCTCCAGAAAAGTCACGAACGAGAGAGAGAGAGAGACACAGAGAGAGCGCTCGAGAGAGAGACAAAGAAAGAGAGAGAGAAAGAGAGAGAGAGAGAGAGAGAGCAAAAGAGAGAGCGAGACAGGTTTACAACGGGCGCGATCCGGAAAAGTCACAAACGAGAGAGAGAGAGAGAGAGAGAGAGTAAATCCGTGCTATAATATCAAGGTGAAAGTCTTCATAGCTTGCATATTATAGACCCAGCTCCCAACCCAACTTTGTGAATAGATTAACGGTGATATTTTTTTTAGTCTCACATTAACGCAGCAAGTTAACACCGATAGCGGCCCACCACTAATATATACACACACTATTGAAAACATTTTATAGATCCACTGACAAAGAATACAGACATATAAAAGAAGGCAAATCCTCAGTCTCTCAGCAGTTGCATTGTATGATGTTATAAAACTCAACATTGTGCTGTGTGGCGTTTATGGCGATTGATGAATGAGGAAACCTAAGTCTGCAGCTACTCAAGGTTGACCAAAGCTTGTAAGACCGTTAATGAGGTTATTCAGTGACACGTTCGTATTTAGGATTTCATTTTTTGTCCCTTCTTCATGATGTAGAACGTGTTGTATATTTTTAATTGTATCTTTCTAAATGGTTCTGTATTGTATCGAAAAGATCTGTGCCATTGTTATCTTTATTGGTGCGATGCAGAACACTTGCTGGAGTGTGGACGTTTTCTTTTAAAGTCTCATGATATTTCTTGAAGAATTTCTTGAGGCAGGTACCGTGCACAGTGAACTATTTCACAGCTTGAGTGATAGGCATCAAAACATTGTCAATTCCTGGACAAAAAGAATTGCATGGGTGTGTGGTGGATGGAAATCGAGTAAAAAGAAATTACAAAAGCATAAAAGCACAAAAACAAATCAGCGTGCTGATGTCTACTGCTCTCCTCTCAGGTCCATGGAAAAGGTATTTGTGAGTATCAAAAGTTGCACTACCTGACTTGTTTGAGAACATTTCATGTTATCTAGAGAATACACATCTGTCACCAGCAATTCAGTACAAGTGAATTCAAAAGTTTCTTCAAACATTATTACTTCTCACTCATTGAGACCTGCCCATACTTTCCTCAGGTTATCTGAAAGGCACTTTCTGTAAAGAGCTAAAGAGCAATATCACTCTAGCAGGGTACACACAGTGCTGCTCCTGTTCGGGTGTTATATTATTGTGCTCACCTTCGAGAGTGTGTTATGGCCAAGCTTGAGCGACAAAAGAATGAGCACCAACGAATGCGTACACAATGCGTATGTCGTGCTGAAAGACATGCTGTTCCATTGCTGTTTCCTGAGGAAGGCTTTGTATTGAAGTTGAACTGCTACAGTGAACATTACTCTTCATCACAACCCCCACCCCCCTCATCATCCTCCATCTGATTCAAGGTAAACAGAGAGTAAAAAAATGTCCAACAGACCATTATCAGCAGTGATTATGTTGTACAACCCAGTGCCAGTGAGTGTGCTATCTCTGACCCCTTTCTGAATCATCTAGAACAGCGGTCCACAACCTTTATTCAGTCACGGACCGGTTTAATATCAGAAACTATGTTCAGGGCCCAGCCTTTAAGGAGCGGCAGATAAATATACGTATACGCATTTATGCAAATAAATGATACGCATTAAAAATGGGGATATTTAAAAAATATAATAATAAAAGTAAATCCAGTGTGTAATCACAGCTTTATTAACAGCAGCCTGGGGGTTGGGGACTACTGATCTAGAGCAATGGAGTTAGCCAGAAGTATAGCCTTGGAAACCACAGCCTATGAAAGTGTTGTGTACAGAGTTACAGAGAAGAAACAGCCAAGAAAATGGAGAGAATGGCGATATTTACAAAAATGATGATAACATTACATTTGACATATACAAGCAGTGTTGCAGCGTACATTATAATGAGAGGAGTATCTGGCACATTGTTTATTTCCCCTGCATATCTGAAGCTATTCTACTTCCGGCCACAGACTGTGTTTGACTCCAAAATGTGGATTTACTTGCTTAAACCTTGTTAGTGCAATAATACAAGTGTTCTTGCCCCTGTGAACAAATGGGGCTGGGCTGTATGGGGGGTGGGGGGATTGGGTTGGGTGCTGCATGTGCTAAACTCTATCCATGTTAGAGTTTAGCACATGCAGGACGACGAAAGCACAGTGAGAAAAAAATAAAGTGGTTTCCTCTTAATAAACATAGTATCAGTTTGTTCACAGCAGGTATTTAAAATGCATTTGTTATTAATCAAAATACAGCAAATACTACACAAATGATCTCTTTTCTATTGATGTTAATAAACTCTGACATAAGACCCGGGGCAGTATAACTACTACTACCACTACTGCTTCTACTACTACTACTACTACTACTACTAATAATAATAATAATAATAATGGCATTATTCATTCATTTTATTGCAGCAATTTAAATTAGCACTAGCATTAGCATATACAAACATTTACTTGCATTTAGTTATAACTGGGGATGATGAAACAAAACCAAAAAAATTGTTTCTTTTTCCAGATTTAAAACATGTACACCTAGAAATAATAAAAATAATAGCACAAACAGATTGTTATTAAATGTGTTTGTGGGGGGGGGAGTATGAAGGAGATAGATTCCCATTATTCCTAGTAGGTTAATACAACCTTAATGGTCAGATCAATGTGGAGTGCCAATGTTTTGTTGGTCTGAGATTTTCTCCTTCTTCTTTCATGGGAGAGAAGGTCTGTCCGGCCGGGTTCTTTATTAAGGTTAATTAATCACTCTGTTTAATAACTGAGATGTCAGTGCTGGGATAACGTGGATGCCGATGTTCTGGACCAGGACTGACCAGGCTGGTTTCTTTTGAGTGAAGAGGGTGTGAACAGGGCATGGCCAAGGTATGGCTGGCTGGGGGTGGGAGCAGGCTGTGGATGGGTTGGCTAGAGGCTGAAAACTGGCTGGGAGATGGCTAAGAGCAGGTTTGGCCCAGGCTGCTGTGCAAGGCCTCTGCTGGCTCTGTGTTAATGGTGTGTACGTGTTTGAGTGGAGCAGAGTTCATTAGGCACCCCGCTAGGCAGCTGGAGGCTTGGGACAGAGCCGTGTGAAGTTATTCATCGTCTTAAGACTCAATCCTAATCACCTCACTCTGCTGTGACTGACGGAGATGCTCTCCAACCTGATTGAGAGTATCGATCCTTCTCGTTCTCTCTCTCTCTCTTCCTCGCTCTTTCTGTCTCTCTCTCTTTCACTCCACTACTTCGGGGGTGGGCGATCAGAGTCCTTGCTTTCGAAAGAAAGATCTCTTTATCTGCCTTAATCAACCAATCAATAATTAGCGTCGGAACCAAGGGGCTCTGACAAGGCTGTTTGTTAGAATGTTTTCCCCCCTCCTTCCTCTCTCCTTCTCTCCTTGTCCCCTTTCCCTCCTTTCCTTTCTGCCCATGAGGAGTGGAATTTGCTGAGTCAAGGAGTTGTGTTTGACTGTTTTGAGTTGTAAGGACAGGGTGGAAACCCATAACTGAGTTGACTTTCAGATTCACATCCCCCTTCCCCTGTGCGTTTCTCCCCCTCTGTCCTGCCATGCGGTATCGGCAGGATTGCTGTCACCTTCATGGCTGGCGCAAGGCCAGGAGCTGGAGGAGAAGGACTCACTGTGCTGCTTCTGGTGACTTGAACTTGTTAATCTCTAGATAATGGCAGTCTTAACTCAAATCGCACTACATGTCGTGTCCCATGTACGGTTGTGATCGATCCCCTAAGTCTAAGTTTGTAGAAACAGATGTAACAGACTACGTATACATTGCATGCTCAGTGTTGTGACTGCATTATGTATTTTTTCTTCTCACTTAAATCAGACAGACAGACAGACAGACCAGACAGACCTTCAGGCACCAGAATAGCTGCACTTTTATGGTTAGCTGTGCATGTTGCTACGCTGACCCTTTCTTTAATTACTGAAGTTCCTTCATTTATAGAACACAGCTTTATTCAGAAACATTTCACTGTTTTATACATTATTCGGCTTTATCAGCTTGTAGATTATCCTCCAATGTCATGGAGAGGATATGGGCAGGATGCACAGTTTATTCCCTGTAAACAGTTCAAAACCTCAATATCCAGATAACTTACGAGGAAGTCATCAATTTTACAAAAAAGGCTTTGTTTATTTTTTCACAACTCTGTCACACTTTTAAAAGCTGTGAGATCTTTTAAAAACATACTTTTCAATAGAAAATGCATAACATCTTCAAACCTGATAGAAGCTCTGTCTTAAGACAAAACCGTAGCTTTAAATAACCTGAGTTAAAGCAGCGGTCCCCACCTTTATTTCCTCACGGACCGGTTTAATATCAGAAACTATGTTCACGGCCCGGCCTTTAAGGAGTGGCAGATAAATG
>JBBPDH010000002.1:14775747-14786339 GCA_037974565.1 Clupeocharax schoutedeni | reverse complement strand
TTGTATTTGTGTTAAGGTATGCAAAATGTATCCGGAGATTTTTGAAAGCATTATTTTTTGCTTACTGATTAAAAAAAGACTTGGTTAGTATCAGATTTGTATCGGATCGGCAGATATCCAAATTTAGAATATTGGTATCGGTATCGGACATAAAAAAGTGATATCGGGACATCCCTACTAGAGATGATGATCACTTAAAATGTATGGAACAACTGAATAAAAACAAGTGTGTGTGTGTGTGTGTGTGTGTGTGTGTGTGTGCGCGCGTGTGTGTGTGTGCGTGCATGTGTGTGTGTGTGTGTGTGTGTGTGGTTGTGTACAGAGAAAGGGAGGAAATGGTGAGCAGGAAGTACAGGAATTATATGAGGAAATCCAGAGTGGCAAAAAACAGGAACATTTTCAGATCAAATGGTCCCATCTGTTGGTTTGTTTGTCTGTCTTTCTGTCTGTCTGATTTATTTCATTGTGTACACACTGGAACCCCGAGGCACCTGTGACTTACTTTTCAGCAAAATAAGAAGAACTTTCTTTAAGGGTATCTGAAACATTTGCACAAGCATACACCCACTCAGTCACATGACACACACACACACACACAAACACACACCGCAAGCATCTCTAAACTATTCTCCAGATCTATAATGTAAAATACCTGGAAGTGGAGAGGCTGTGCTACTTTGTTGTTCTGACATTGAAAAAAAATATTGTTTCTATAGGCCCAGACTGAGCAAAACACTCAATATATTGAGAGAGTAAGCATATATGTATTAGGTGTATTAAAGGAAGGTCCTGCAGGTCAAACTCTCTCTATCTATAGTCCATTTATTTATATGAAACATGCACAAATCAATTGCAAGAAAACAGTTCCAACAGTCTCCAGTTTACTCAGTTCACTCAGATTAGTGAAGGACATGTGGAGTAATACAGTGTCAGTTCTTCAGCAGATGGTCCAGTGGCTGTTTAAAGGTTGATGAATTGAACTGATGAGGTTCATACTGAGAAACGGACAAGCACTGAATTGTATAACTTTTATACAAAGAAATGTATTAGAATTGAACTGACTTTCATTTTAGGTATATTGTAATAAACATCAAGATTTAGGATGTTTTTACTATTGTTTTCTTTTTAGTAGTGGTGTCATGCGATTAAAAACATTAATCTAATTAAATTACAAACATTTTTGCTGTAAAAGTATTAAAAGTTTAAATACATTCTTGTATATGTGTGAATGAATAATCAAAATTACAAACT
Source organism: Clupeocharax schoutedeni (assembly GCA_037974565.1). Lineage (NCBI taxonomy): Eukaryota > Metazoa > Chordata > Actinopteri > Characiformes > Alestidae > Clupeocharax > Clupeocharax schoutedeni. The sequence goes on along the minus strand of JBBPDH010000002.1, from coordinate 14,785,088 downwards.
TTCAATGTCTCTTTTATTTAACAACTTTTTTGCACCGTACATTTGCAGCAATGGTCATGGCAACCAAACATGTTACTTAACATGCTGAGGAAAAAAAAAAATTATGCCTCAGCAAGAATAGTGATAGAACTAAGTCTATCTATAAGGTGTAGTTTAAGACAGTGTACACACATGCACAAATTATGATGCCTTTTCAAAAAATGCTAACGCTAAAAAATGCTAAAAAATGGAAATCAAGACCAGAGTCTATCGATTCACCCTACCCTATCAAAAAATGCTCCCTTAAAGTTAATACAGTTAACAAAGTCAGTTTATAAAACTGATAATGGTGAGAAGTAGGCAAATAATATACATAATCTGAGAATTTCTTTAAATAAGAAGAACCTAGAGGGATAGATAGATCTTTAGAGATGCACAGAGTTGACGATCCACTCTACTTTGTCGAAAAATGCTACCGTAGCACAAATTCACAGCAGAGTCTATCGATTCATGCTACCTTGTGGAAAAATGCTCCCTTAAAGTTTATACTGCTGCCCAAGGAAGCACAGATTTATGTGTGACACTGAATCCCAAGACTGTGGAACTGCACATGTGCAAAAGGGCACAGTAGCACATCTAAATGGGTAGCAAGTTTCGGCAGAACAGAGGACCGGGTTAAAGTCGTGTGGTGCGATTATTGGGATTATTAATGCATTATTTTTCTCTGATTAATTAATTAAAAAGTACTGCGTTAATTCAGCACCCTTTTTGTGTTGGGAATAAGCCTCTGAAAATGCCTTGTTTTGATAAAATGTGAGATCTGTTATTGTCCATTTTCATGCATTGACATTTTAGGGAAATATACTACTTACTATTTGAGCTAGTTGACCTGTTTAAAGTGCTCAAAGTGGATTTGATACTTTATACATTCTGAGAAAAAATCATCTATAAAATATTCATTTTGTCTTGAACTAATAACCCTGACAGAATGGTCAGCAACTGACCATGTTTGTGTTTGTGAAATTCTTTAATTGTAATGAACCAGAAATTCAGCGCGCATACACACATGCAAACACAGACACACACATACACCTCAACATGCTATACTGACTGTGAGAGCTAAAGGTATCCAATAATATCGTGCTATTAAAACCCGTAGGTTTTCATAGCTGGAAGGAGTGTTTTTGCTCTTGTTAGAACCTGTTATGTAAACAGCTGTTAACAGTTATCTGACCTGCCAATTATCATGAAATGTACACAAATCTAGACAATGCAGATGCAGATGTTATTCTTAGTAAACTATTTGCACACGTAATGTATTTGTAGTGTGATCTAAAATGATCTTTTTTTAATTTACATATTTTTGTTTATTATGAACACAGGAAAAAATAAAAAATTACTACCACTATAATAATATTTTCTGTTGTTTCTGTTTTTTTATTCCATCTGCTGTACACAAGCAGAAGATTGTATTCTATAATATACCATATATTTTGCTACAGTACAATGAAACTATAAAAAAGATGTGGAGGCATGGAGGTGTTCCTTCACTGTAGGCATGGCGCTTTACAATGATGGCAGAGAATCGCTCTCTCAGAAGTGTGCTCCTGCTCCTAACACGGGATGAAAGAGAAAAAGCGTTAATTGAACGACCTTGGCATGGATGGCTTTTCACGAGGAGATCCACTTCAGCGTCGAAAGCAGAGAGAGGAAAGAAAAATTGTGTTTTAGTGGGTATTTTAAAATTTCACGCTTTGACCATGTCTCCCTGAATGCTGACCAGTGTTGCTGGAAATGACTTTTTCTGGTTAACAGTTGTGACCTTCTTCAGCTGTCCTCCTGGAAAGGTTTAAACATAATGGGCCACACTGAGCATGTCTGAAGCCCACAAAAGAGTGGTGGCTCAGTGTGTCAGCCCAGATGCATTTCATCTGACCGAGAGACACTCGTCATGCCGTATCAAATATGGGTCCATATTCATATGGCCTGTTTCACGCACCTCCGTGCTCAACAATATATGTCCTTGCAAGAAAATGTCAAATAAATAAATACATTAACTAATCTGAAACAAATATTTCACATGGCATGGAGGAATGAGGAGCGAGAGGAATCTCTGCACTTTCCCATTGTATGACACTAATTACTCCAAACTCTTCAGCATAGCTCAATGCCTACACCCTCTCCGCCGCCGCTGTTTGTTTTCTCTCTCTCTCTCTTTCTCTATTTCTCTCTCTCTCTCTGTCAGCCCATTAAATAAATAATGCCATGCCTGTCTGCATTCCTGGTGTGTGCTTTTCTAGGCACCTCTGGGGGTGTATATCTGCGAGATATAGGATATATATTTTTTCTGAGATTAAGAGATGAGCAGGGGGCAGGGGCAGGGGGAAGAGGAGAGAGAGAGAGAGAAAGAGGGAGAGAGAGAGAGAGAGAATGAAAGAGAGGAGGAGAGGGTGAAGGCCTGACTCCTGCTGTCCGACAGAACAGGGCTGAAATGGCAGATCCATCAAAGCAGCAGAGCCTGTCTCACCTGGGGTGGGCTCGTACACACACCACAGAGTGTGCAGCAGAGAGGGGGAGAGAGCGAGAGAGAGCAAGGGAGAGAGAGAACTCTTGTTTGTGAGAGAGAGATGGTATGTGAGAATAGACCATATAGCAGAGAGACTGAAGGAGAATGTGAGTGAGAGAGAGAGAGAGAGAGAGAGGAGGGGGTGCGATGTACTGTCCGTTGGCACGAGGCCAGACTACACTCAACACCATTGTCCTTCACCTTCCCCAGCAGCAGCCTGACGTGCAATTACAATAACTTTACTCTGACCACTTAGAAAAGGCCTCAATAACAGGCACTACTGTGTCGCTTGTGGAACTTTCGGAACTTCAATAAACTTCAGTAGTTTACATCTTAAAATTACTTATTATGCAGATTTACGCTGCTTTAATCCATGAAGCTAATCTGCAGATGATTGTTTTTCTATTTCATCTTTTAATACTGGCTAGGCTTAGACAACTGTGGTAACAGATCAATATTAGGTTCAATTCATTTCTATATGTTATGATATTTCACATCCGTTACTGCATAGTTAGCCAGAGTGAAGTTTGAATTCCATTTCCGTACCTTTATCAGAATTTAGATACCAGCCCACTCCCCATTATCACATTGCCTTTCAAATGAAGAGCTGAAGAGCCGAGAGCAGTGCATTTCGTTACATTTCACAATGATATATACAAACTCTGCTCATGGGAAATATCGACTTTTCCAAAGCTGCGTTTCATTGGAGGCCAGACGGATGCAATCCAAAATGCTAGGAGAACCACAAACCAGGGTTCACATCGCATGTCTTTAAACAAGCTTCTGAAGTCTTGACCAGGGGGGGTATTCTAGAAAGCAGGTTATGCTACATAACCGGGTAAGTTCAAGGGTAAGTTAGTGCAGAACTTACCCGGTTATGTAGCATAACCTGCCTTCTGGAATACCCCCCTGCTTGTGTGTTTGGCAATTAAAACATGAGCATGTCCTATTTTCTTATTTTCAGTAATGGGCAAAACATGTAGCCACTTCAAATAGTTGACCACGGACATTGCCCATGCTTTAAACTGAAAATCCTCTGTAAAATGATCGCGCTGTTAAAACACAAGAACAAAAATATGTCCTGCTGTATTTAACATTCACGCTCGATGCTGTGGGAAAGTGACAATTGCTTATCTCCATGGCGATCAATAATGGCTATGGGATCGGGGTGTGGAGAGCATACGACTCTAATGCAGATAGGATGTCATTATTATTTTCTTTCTCCTAATGACGGTCATTATGCACGGCCACTGATTGAATTCCATTTGTTACCTGCATTTGAGCCGGAGTAGAATAATTACCATTTAAGTGTCTCCATTAAAATTCATACACGAATTTCATGGCCAGACCTCCTGTTAAAAATAACTAGAGTATTCTTTGCATGTCAAATGAATTGCATTTCAACCCAAGCCTGATTTAAATACTTGATTAAAGAATAGCTGGTCCACGCCGATTATGATTTCTGAGAAGACGCTTGATGATCAACTGAAAACAACTTGTAGCGCCCATGTCCCCACATTCTTATTTAATATTTAATTAAAATGGATCTGCTGGTAAAACATAATCAATATCCAGCTTTCTGTCTAAATTGCATTTCCAACCTCCTGCGCCTCATTCAAAATAAACATTGCTGTTTCATTATAACCAACATCATCCAGAAGTCTTGTTCTCTTCATGGTCATTGCTTTGTGTTATTTAGATTCAATCAGAATGTATGATACCCGACAGAAGTGGAAGTGTGGCATAAAATTGAGAACTCCAGTGCGTTCAAGCAGGTTCTGTGGAGAAATAAAGAATGGGCCTTTTTGCACGGACATTGAAATGCCTATAGTGAAGGTCCACTGAGGTCCTAAGGCTACACTGAAGAGTAAGAGTTATTGAAGAATTCTTGATGAGGTTATGGGGTATAGGATGCCATTGTTCATAGGTGTAATAGCTCTTTACTTTCTTTTTTTCCCCAACAAGGTTGCTTTGCAGCCTCAGGAATCATGCAAACATTGAAAAGAGCACAGAGATATATTGAAAGAATTACAGACTCCTTTGTCACTATAGTAAAGTCATTAATGGCACACTTAACCCGTGAAAATTCCACACTCATGAAGTCCTACGGTACATTATTCAGTATTGCAAGGACTGCAACGCACACTGGTATATAGTTAAGCCCTTTTCTTGTCAGCTATTTTTCCCCTGAGGTGCACTTAAGATGTTTATGTGGTTTTATGCACTGCCTCGGTTAATTCTAAAGTCACCAGTCACTTTTTTTATCCACCACAATTAAACAGGCTGTTTTGTGACTGTGCCTATAAGGTTAATATGCTTAAATGATGTCCCTTTCAGCTGACAGCCATGTATTGTCCCCCGTTCAAAAAGAAGTCTGGATCGAAACATTCCTTACAACTTCATTGTGAATAGGCAGGGCTAAACCGTGTGGACTCAGTAGGCAGTAAATGGATTGGTTTTCACTATGTCACTAAAACAGCTAATTCTAGACATGCTGGTTTTGCCGCTTGAATGGGAATCAATATCCTTGGACTTGGGAGTTTTTATGCAATAGATTGTTTTATTTATTTTTTATTAAATAAATATTTTTTATTATTACAAGTCATAAAAGTGTGCAATAGAAGGGTTAATAAATAAATAATTAATTATTAATAAGAAATTATTATTATAAATACAATATAAAAATGACAAGTTCTCCAGACAGTACAGGTTAAGTCTGTGTTTAGAGTAGCAAACTGTACTTGTTTTTTTTTTTTTTTTTTGCGCCAGACACTTAAGAGTACTAAAGAAGGAATACCTGATCTTAATGAAACCTGACTACAAAAAGAATTCTCTTACTGATAGAAACTTAAATACCCACCGCGGGTGTAAGCCAGAGCTTCTTTGAGGGGTTTAGCATAGCAGAAAGACTTCGGACGTTCCACAGATTCTTCAAATATCAACATAATTTACTTGATGAGATGTAAACAAAGTCATTCTATGTGAAATGTTTCAGTATAGAGACACTTACTGAGATTTCTTTGCAGTGACGTTAATAGGAACCAGGAATGATGATGTCTGGAATACAATTATAGCTATTTTGTTCACTGTCCAACTGACCTTGGGTATGTCTCCTTTGAAAAATATTGTCCTTACAACACCCTGCATTCAGGCTTCTGTAATGGTTGGATTTTAAAAATGTGTTTCAGGGCAAAACTTTATCTAAAACTATTGTAAAATTCAGGATGTATTCATAAACATTCATAACTTTCTTTTTTTTTCTTTAGGGACCATAAATGTCACGGATGCCTGGTTCCTATCACCACCACTGTGAACAATTCTATTTGGTAAGTTGCTCTGGGAAGGCGCATATGCAGAAAATGTGGAACTTTGAATGTTAGTCCAAGCAGGCTGGGTGAGACAACGATGCCCTGCGTGACCCCAAACTGAGTTCCAGTGGGAGACTTTAATGGCTGCTCTGTATTGCTGTGTGTGTGGGCTGAGTATAAACTGTTAAACTTTGGACACTCTTCCTCTCCAGACCACTCCCAGCTTTATGAATCCATGCTTTATTTCCCATCCCCTCACTGGATGTCTTCCGCACCAACAAGAACATGTCACTTCTTGTTTCTCGTTTTATTGGAGTCTGCCGCCGCGTCCGTCCACCCAAGTGGAATTAACTGTGTTTGTGTTGCAGGTAAATAAGCTGCGCAGGGCCCTAATACAGCCAGGAGCCCAGCTGCGGCCGACTGCCCACCCCGCCGAGCAAAGCCAGGATGAGAGAGTGGGAGCTATAGTGAGACCTAATCAATCAATGCCAGATTACAGCTAAAGCCACTTCCATACCCATTAAAGGAGGACAAATGCAGAATTGCAACTGAACAACTTCTAGTTTTAAGCCAACAGTGGGACTTCCTGGTTATTTATCAAAGTCATTGCTGGTGAGCCAGGCTGCCTGGCTGCGCGATTGTTGTTCTCAGCAGAGAGAGGCGAGGGGAAGGAGCCGTGCTGAAAGGCCTGTTTATGCCCTCAGCTCTGCCGCTGTCAGACGCCTGGAATTTACTGTAAATCACATTGCTTTTATTGCAAGATTTAGTAGCTTATCCTCGGTGGGCTCCATTCACTTCGAGCTTGTCCCCATTAGGATGTTAGCCTCAGACTATAAAGGGACTTGGCTTCACATCATCATAGAATGTGAAACCAAACCTTTCATTTCTCTCTCTCTCTCTCAGTCCCTCTCTTTTTCTTCTCTCAGTGCCCTTCACTCTCTCTCTCTCTCTCACTTTCTTTCTTCCTCTCCTCTTTTGTTACCCGCCTTTTATTCCTCCTTTAAGCCTATTCTCTAGCAATCGCTAAGTCCTACAGCTGGACTCTAAAGGAGCCTCCGCCTCCGCCTTGCGGATTGTCACTATCGGTGTTTCCTTTATTTCTATTAATGGACCTTGGCTGTTTGCTCCCGCGTTATTTATACAGATGTGTCAGAACATAACGGCGCTGAAGCTCTCGCATTGTTTTGGGGCATAAAATGTTATGACTGTTTTTACCTCTTGGATACGAAACAGCTATGTCTCCAATTACTGCCTACAAAATCGTGAGTGATATAAAACTGGATGTTACCCCGGAGACCGATAGATTAATATTTTATTTTCAGAATGAGTAATATGAAAATGTGTCTTGCACTGAATAGACACTGAAGGGTAAAAAATAAACAGCAATAAACAAACAAAACAAATAAATAAAAAGACCGCTAGAAAACAAACACTCTATTTTACTAAATATATTCAAGTGGTTGTATATGATTTACTTTAATATGCCAAAAACTTAAAAAAAAAAAAACATTTGAATTGAATATATATATATATATATATATTTTTTTTTTTCCTCAACATACTGTTGCTTGTATAGTCCTTGGGTCAGACGACGCTGTTGCATCACTAAAACACTCCTGATAAAACAAAAAGGAAAATCAGCAGAAAAGCATCCTCCCGTTCCTATCTTGCTCATAATGGTGCATCCTTTACATATTAAACCATATATCTGATCTGGGTGACAGCAGAATCGAATCCAGGCCTGTTGCACAATTAAAATACATTTGATGTTTGATTCAAAGGCAGAACGATAGAGAATCAAAGCATTTTCAGTCTGAATGAAGAACAAGGCGGGCTTTATTTCCTCCATGGGGCACTGATCTAACACATTAGACACTACATTGGAACGAATTAGATTAAACATCACAAAATCACACGTCAAGCTTTGTGAGCAGACGTTGCTTAGCTTTTTCTCCAAAGCATGTGTTTTCCACCGCGGAAAAAAAAGACCCCAGTCCAAGCCTGGATGAAGTGATGGGAGATGACAGAGGAGTCTGCAGGCAGAAGGTTAAAAAACAGCATGTCACGTGACTGGGTAAACCCCTAACCTTGTTCCTGAGGAAACGGACAGTTTCAGCATGGGGGGGGGAGGTTGGTGGGGGGGACTGAGAGAACAACCATGGCAACACATTCCTATCAAATTAGAGCCTGATGCGGCGTGTACACAGCCCCCGATCATTACTGCTTAACTGGTTAATCAGTTGAAATCCATTTAGATAAATGCTGTTCTTAATCACAGCTTTGGAGTCTGGCATGCAACTCAAGAGCAAACAGCCAGTGTTTATCATTCACTTTTCCTGCTTTATTGCGGTTCCATCGTGTGAAAATCGGAACGTGAACTTCAGCAAAGATCAGTTATATGTTTCCGTTTATTTCAATCATTTATTCGCTGATTTGTTGCCCGTTGTAAATATCCATTTCCAGCCTCTTCGTTTTTTTTTCATCATTTATTTATTTGATTTATTTTCTTTGTCTAGAGGCGTTTTACACAAGCAGACAAAGAAAGACATAAACATAAGCTGTATCTTTGTGTGTGTGTGTGTGTGTGTGTGTGTGTGTGAAGGTTTGTGGTGGACGGTAGGACACAGCAGACTTGCACACACACATATACACACAGAGAGCATCGAAATATGAGTGTGCGTGTGCGCCCGTGTGTGTGTGTGTCCGGATGATGTGTGTGTTGACGTGCCGTAGCAAGAGTTCAGGGAGGCAGCTGAGCAAAATAATTTAGAATGTCCTGCCTGCTGACACAAGGACAAAAGGCACGGGGAGAACTTTCTCATATGTGGTGGCGAGACAATGGCGGCAGCTCAGGCTGCAGACTACACAGCGGTTGTTTTCTCGCTGACCTCTTGTCCTCAGAGTGATGGTTGGAGGCAGCAGACAGCCGGCCGGCCGCTCCTGCATTTCTCCAGCACTGCGGCTGCGCTGCACGCAGGTACAGCAATTCCAGCACTGATGAGCAGCATTTTCCTCTTCCAACACCTCAACCAGGAGATTAATAACTGCCCTGATTACATCTACAGCGCTGGTCGCCCTCTCTCTCTCTCTCAGTCTCCCTCTATTTCTCTCTCACTCTTTTTTTCTCTCTCATTTTCTTTATATCTTTCACTCTCTTTATTTTCATCTCACTGTGTCTCTCCCATCTCTATCTTTATTTTTATCTTTCCCCCTCTCTGTCTCTCTCAACCTCTCATTCTTGTTCATTACATTTCTATTTTTATTTGCTTCTCTCTCTCTGCTTCATGCTCTTCCTCCATCTCTTTTGCCTCTCTTTACATTCCTTACCTTCTACTGTTTCTATCTCTTTTCTCTTGCCCCTTAACTATTTTCAGCCTCATTTATTCCTCTTGCTGTCCCCACACTCTTTCATTACTATCTATCTATCTATCTATCTATCTATCTATCTATCTATCTATCTATCTATCTATCTATCTATCTATCTATCT
>JBBPDH010000002.1:14750688-14772310 GCA_037974565.1 Clupeocharax schoutedeni | reverse complement strand
CTCTCTCTCTCTCTCTCTCTCTCTCTCTCTCTCTCTCTCTCTCTCTCTCTCTCTCTCTCCCTCTCCCTCTCTCTCTCCCTCTCTCTCTCTCTCACTCTCTCTCTCGCCTCCTCCACTCTCTCTCGTGCCTCCACGAGTTTCTCCTCTTCCACGTTATCCAAGAGCTTTTTGTTGCTTTTTTACCTTCTCCTTAATTATATGTATGTAGGTTAAATGAATACCTGACGAAAAGCCCCCCTCCGCGCTGAAATGCGATAGCCGAGAGTGGCCGTATTGAAAAAGCCAAGCTTTGGAATTCCTCCCATTCTGCTGCTCCCCGTTTCCTCCCTTGCTTTAGCGTGGCAGAGATGATCAGTAGCACCGGTGTGTATGGTACGTCTTCTACTATTTTTATTTTATGTGTGTGCTTGTGTGTGATCGTGCAATTTTCAGTGTTCCTTGAAATGTTGTTTCCAGTAATGAAAAGGTGTGTGTGTATACGTGTGTGTGTGTGTGTGTGTGTGTGTGTGTGTGTGTGTGTGAGAACGCCAGTGACAGATAGCCTACCTGTTTGAATGTTTCACAGAAAGCAGGTTTTACTACTGAAAAGTGAATTCACTTTGATATATAACTGTTATAATAGTGTTTTAACTGTGATATAACATCTTCCTGATTATTTGGGGACAGTAAACATGTCCCTAGATGTTTTCTTTTTAAATAAACAAGTATCATAACACTGATGTATAAGATCCTGTGGTGTTGCCACTCTCACTTATTTTCTAAAGTGGTATATCAGTGCAGTTTAAAGCATGAAATATCAAGAGAATAAGGGAAGAAAGCATGCTGGCCTGGAGTCAGACACTTAATCAGTCCTTAGGGATTTGAAGGAACACAAACAGGAACTCGCTCTAAATGTCCTGTAAATGTGTTCGAGCAATTGCTTAATTGTAGTCATCACACATATGTGGTGTGTGTGTGTAAGTGTGTGTGTGTAAATGTATAGGATGGTGTGTGTTTATGTTGTTTGAGTCAGAAAATGTTTTGTACAGTTTGATGTAGACGCTGCCCGTCTCTGCATTCCATAACTGCAGCCCACATTAGAGGGATTCTGGCTGCACTTCTACTAGAAGAGAAAAGTTAGCAGAACTAGTTACTGTATCTGAACGCATGCATTACTGGGCGCCTTGTTTCACCCGTCAGGCGACCAGAACAGAGCTGCATGCATGAGTGCTTGTACGACTGCATTCGAGAGGCGTAATCCTCTTTACTTAAACCACGCTGTGAGAAAGGTATACGTCAATTTTTCTGACATTTCCTGCCACTTTCACAGATCTCTCTCGCTTTAATATGTCAGACTCAAATTGTTTGATATGGCAGAAGGTCAGCAGCAGTTATGCTACTGGTATGACATACTACCATAGAGGTTTTTTTTTTTTAAGCAGATGCATTTTTTTCCCTTTAAAAGTGCTTGTTGGAGTCGTTATGGACGGTGGGAGAGCGTTAACCAGCTCTGTAATCTTGAATGTGCTGCTTTAAAATCCCTGATAGAATATTAGTCTTAAGCCGTAAAAGTGCACGCGGGTAGCATTTTCATTCTGTTATTTAACCACACAATTAAAATCATCAGGCTTGGACTTGAGTGTGTTTTCCACGCCTCTTCAGCCCTGAGGATCCATCAATAGAGAAATGTACATTTACATTTCCACAAGCATTTTTATTATACTGAAGTGTTTTTCTGCAGCCTTTTTGTCTCCCTTCTGCAAGCCATTAGACGTATGATACCTGAGCTCTTAAAGCAGATGCATGATCGGTCGTCGTTGGTATTAGCTGCGCAGGACCTAGTGGCCTAATTTAAGCTGCGCCAAGTGCACAAATGTTCTCTGATCGGTTGGAATCTGACAGCGCGTAATAGGAGTCGAACATATTTTAAATGGATGTTAGTTTGGATCTTTCAGCGCTTTTGTAGTGGTTTTGTAGTGGAGTGTTGTGGGACCGGTAGTGGCATGCGGTGGCTTGTAGTTTGCTTATTTAATGCAGCGAGCGCTAGAGCGCGTGTGATAAAGCAGCTGCGGTGCTGGCTCAGGTCAAGCTTAGTCCTGATTTAACCCCCAGACCCAGCTTTATCAGCATGTTAAGTAACATGACAACACCACTCACTTGTGATTGTGTGTGTGCATGCGTGTATGTGTGTGTGTGTATGTGTTGACATGAAACCTCATGTTGAGTTTTGTGGTGTGCTTGATGACAGATGCTGACCCCTCCCCTTTTCAGCACCCTCTTTGCTTGATGTGTCTCGTGTTGACATGCTAGAGCAGGCGGCCAGGCAGCCTTGGGGATATACACCTATGGAACACACCACTGCGCACTCAACACAGCTGGCCTCACTGACGCTTCTTTAGTGCGTTAATGGTTTTGGCGCATGATAGTTTGACCGTGTGCATGCTGACGGCGAGAATCAGCGGGTTAGTTTGTATCGATATATATCACATCTGTAGTGTATTTATTATTTCATATATATATATATATATATATGAATATTTTTTTTCTTTTTTTTTTCAGAAAAGTGGTTTGATTTTCTTTTAGTAGGTTTTGTTCGGAATGGAAAGTTGTGACTGGTTTGACTTGACGTAGATTGACAGCTGTTTATGTTTAAAACACAATGAGCACACTATAAATTCACAATAGTCCGAAACCTATTAGCTGTCCCAACTTTATATTTACTCTGCATTTTTGCCAAATACAATCACACGCTTGAATGCCTAAGTATACATATTACATATATATATATATATATATATGTTTATAGTTTAGTCATTAGTGATGGCTGATGGATTGTTTTTATAATGCATTGATCAGTAAGGAATTACTTTAATTTTGTCATAATGTGTCTGGTCTGTACGGCGTCAGTTTTTGCCTTTTTTAAATGTTCTTAAAGAAGCTTGCTCCTTTGATACACACACACACACACAGACAGATACAAAAACATATGTTTAGATTTTGTCTTTGCAGTATATTCTCCAAATATGTATGTATGACTTGGTTAATTTGTCAAAGGTTTTCCATTCGGCCTGTTTCTATTGATCCATCCATTATGAAATGTTGACATAGTGTTAAAAAATTTTTTAAAAAATGTGTTCCATTTACAACGGTAAATACTGTAATATCAATAAAAAAGCTGACTTAAAAGTTTATTACTTCTTCGTTCAAAAGCAGGCAGAAACTAGCAGTAGCATTATATAGATTTTTTTTATTATTTGCATCTGATCCCTTTGACTTTTGACCAATGCATAACTATATAGTGGCGCACGCAAGCGCGGTACGAGGTCAACTCCTGCAGAATCAAATTGAAATCTTCAGGAGTTCATTTAATACGGCTGTTTTTGTGCTGTGACTGCTTTATTTGTATTCATTTGTCAGTTGTTTGACTAAATCCTCTGTGTTATAAAAAGCCGGCACAGTGTGTGCATTTGGTGTCTAACCGACACTGTCCTCTCGGGATTGTTTGTGTAAATGAGACTGACAGTTTTTATCTCAATCTAATGGTGACAATTAAAGGAAGCTTCAGACTAAGTTGGCTCGCTGGCGGACGAGCACCTTGGGGGATCTCAGGGGCTGTTTCAAATTGATGAAACACTCATCCGTACAGACGGATACATTTGTCAGTCTCTGTAACAAATCTCATTCAGTTCCCCCTATCTTCATTCCAGACAAAGCCCAGCTCAAATGAAATCAGTACCGGGTTGTCATCTTTAAGCAAATATGTTAAGTGTTGTCTCGTGTGCTTTTCATGTGAAAACGGAGGAAAACCCCAAGGGAGAGAGACTCATGCAAATACAAATCCCATTTCTACAGAGAGAGAGAGACCCTCCAACCTCTCTCTCTCGCTCTCGCTCTCTCTCTCTCTCTCTCTCTCTCTCTTCCTCTCTCTCTCCTTCTCTCGCTCTTTTACTCTCTCCCGTGGCAGCTGGCCGTGTTATCTTTGTGCGTTTCTGAGTCTGCTGTCAGTTCTTCCACTGATCTAAGTTGGGGCGCATTAGAAAGTGGTTGCAGCTGTCTGTTGCTATACTGAGAGATATATATGTGCGTGCATGTGAGTGAGTGTGTGTGTGTGTGTGTATGCGCTGTTGCAAAGATGAAGGACCTCGAATCCTTGACATGCTCCCGCTGCTTCCCCCTCCCCCAACACACATACACACACACACACACACACACGGACACATACACACACACTAGCTCATTTAGACACATACTGTCTGTTGGTTCTGCGGATATTTTTTCCCTGCATCCTCTCTATGACTGACAGCTTGCCGGATGAATGTTTTTTAAATGCATATTGTCCATTATCTGTGCTGTATTGGCGCGCGCGGATTGATGTTTGCATGCTATTCTGCTGTCCGATCAGAGATTATCTCCCGAGTTGTGGAGTCATGGGGCATTTTCTTCCACTGTTTCGGGTCCAGTGCACATTCTGAGCCATGCAGGTGCTCAAATGCTAGTTAGCAAGCAGCAGTACACCAGAGTATCAGTTATCTCCATAAGTGTCATCCTGAATAACACAATAAAATAATTAATTGATAATGAACTATTATCTGAAGGCCAAAATCATTATGCTGAATTATCAGTACTGCATTTTTTTTGACGTTATAATATTATAATATGTTACAAACAATATTATAAAATTGTAACATTATAACAGGATTGCATGCGATGATTTTTTGCTATACAGAAATGTGGTATGAATCTTTATTCCCCCAGAAGCTGTAGCTAAGAATCTACATACAGTATTTTTTCATTTAAAAAATGCACAATGCTGGGACACTTCCTCCAGCTTGCTTTACCATCAAAGTCTGACACATACGTGTCATTTAATTCGTTAATTATTTATCACAGGATAGAAGGCTTGTGTAGCTTCATTCACATCAAACATTGACAGTTTAAATCGTTTTCAATAAAAATCACTTTTGTGATTTTTTTCCCCACGTTGCTCTGCTTAGCCTGTTAAATGAGGCAATCAAAAGTGATGCTTCTGTTCATACAGCTGACCTTTTAAAGTAAAAGACTGCATGAGTTTATTTGCGACACATTTTGACCACCACCTTGTTCCGGATCTGGCCTGCCTGTGTGTTGAGAGAGGCACTGAAATCTGCAGCAGTAATTATGATTGACAGATTGTTGTAAATGTGCTTTTGTGCACGCCACACTTCCATTCATTACATCGCACGGCAGAGGCAGCCCGAACCGACAGCGTCATAACCACAGCAGTCATGTTAAGATGACAGTATGAGTTGAGCTACTCACTTTCCAGTTTGGGAGTTTGCTGTTTTTTCCATCACGGAATTTGAAATAGACAAGGAGAAAGGATGTCAGGATAGGCTGTGTGTTGTTTTATTTACAGATAATCAGGGACTGTTCGCTTTAAACCCTGAAACTGAAAAGCATGACTGTTTTCTCAGTTGTACTGGTCCCAGGAATCCAAACCAACATGTTCTGATTTGCTTTACATGTTTGGCAGATAGACATTTATAGTGATGGAGTGGACAAGGACTGGAAAACTAGTGGTCTTTGAGGCATTTTACACTGGGGGTATGGGTGGGGGCTGGGGGTGTTACTGCAGTCCATGTTCTTGACACAAGTGCTTTAGTCCAATTGAACTCAGCATAAGCAAAGACCCCGGCACTGTTTCTTTTTTTCCTGCCATCTCAAACAATGAGCTGGTCCTCAGTGGAGCTGTCTCATTGCCTATAAAGCAAAGAGACAGTGCAGCGCCTTTTGGGGATTGTTTTAGAATAGCCAATCCCCAGCTGGGCAAAACTAGGTTTAGCGGTAATACTTTTAATCTGGCCTTTTCTAAGATCCTCCTGGATTCGCAGCTTTGTATGAACAATTAGCATCCCCCCAGTGGCAGGGGCAGATTCGACTACCTAAATCACTGACGTCTTCATTCTTCTGTTTACATTCTAATTAGACATAATGAACTTTTGATTCTTAACAGCATTTATGAGGGGAGATTTTATGCTTTTTAGGAAAGCGTGGGGGAGAGGGAGAGAAAGAGTACCTGTCAGGAAATAGAGCTTTTTTATTTTTCTCTTTGTGCAGCTCTGCTCACCGTGAAAATAAAAAAGAGGATCCGCACCTTTTTTTTTTTCATATTTTTGAGATCAAAATAATTATTTTGCATTGACCCAGAGTGCATGACTGGTGGTTTTTGAATATGCTTTTGATGCGTGGCCAGAAATGCTGCGGGTTCTGCCAACGATGAATACCCGTGCACCAAGGTTTTGTGAATTAGGTTTTGGAATGACATTGGCAGCTAATCACAAAATGTTCTAATAGCCAGAGAGTGAAATCAAAGCTGTTTCAAGGCTGATCAGAGGGCAGTTTGAATTTCTGTCTCCGCTCTCGCTAAGATAGGGTTTCTTTTAACCCTCGCCTCGTCCTGGTCCCTGCCATTTGAAGCTGTTCCCAACAGTTTGTGAAAATTTTATTTCTGTGTGCTGCTTGTTTGGCTCTCCTCTGAAATGTGAAATTGAATGACTTGATCACAACTCCAGCAGGACCTGCTTCACAGCAGAGCAACAGTTTCTATAGAGTGCAGAATATCGGGGCACAGATGGATTGTCCATGGCCGTCAGTCGCTGCAGGAATACGTGTTTTTATCACTTAACAACCTTGAAAAATGAGACGTGCATTTTCAGTCCTTCAAGGTGTTTTGCTGTGAGCTCCAGGAAAGATTTCTGTGGCCGCTGAAGTGTCTGGCAATACCAGAAAAAAAAAACATAAAAAAAAAACTATTATGGCTGCAAATGTGTGCCCTCAGAGGCTAAACACACAACAAGGCTGGTTCACTGTTGACGCAAACATTTACACTGTTTTACGGAGTTATCTGGTAGACATCAGTGCGAGCACCAAGGTTTTCTTTTTTTTTTTTACCACTGTGTGCTGCACGTCCTCTCATTCTGAGTCAGATCATATTCATCGGATCCCCGCGCTCGTTTCAGTGTTACGTCTTTTTGGTTTGTGAACATATTGAGCGTTTTTACTTGATGTAAAATTCCAAAATAGTTCTTGTCTATTACTGCCTAAAGGGTGCAGTGCGAGAAGTCACCCGCTTCATTTCCAACACGCGGCGCTCGCTTTTATTACAGGGCGCTAAAAACCCCTTTGCCGCTATTCATTTATTTGATGTTTCTTGACATTTAAATTCATCGGAGGCCTTGTAAATTACACTAAGCCGGGGAAAAACATGGCTTTAGAAGATCACAGTCATTCTGAGCTCAGCTTCGAAAGCGAATTATATCATCTAATGAGAACATAAAATTGTAATTAATGTATTGAAATTAGCCTCTGAGCAAAATTGTCCATTGATATGCATGACAGAAAACATTCATGTGCTTGAATGTGAGTGCCAATATTTTGGCTGCTGCCCCCCCACACCCCACCCCGTTCCTCACTGGCAAAAAAAAGAAAAGAGAAATCCTTCAGGAATGATGAATTGAGTCTTCACGTTCAGCAGCTAATTGTCTCAAATTGATATTTTGATGTACTACTAAAGATCACATAAAAGCAGTCAGATCTTAATTAGGATGATGATCATAGGGAGATGTGTGCTATCTGCCGCTCAGCACCGCGCGCTAACTTCCCAGCGCTCCATTCATCCTTGGCGGGCCCCGGTTGGCTGACAGGTTGGCGAGGTGCCAGGGATTGGAGCTGGGGTGCGGTGGAGAGGTGCTGTGTGAGGCCCGTCTGAAGGACTGAAGGCAGGGTGCATGCAGGCTTGGTAAAGGGTTGGAGGCAGAGAGGAAAGAGAGCCTTGGTAAAATGCCATGTAGGTTTAAGGTGTCAGGCCTGTAGAGGAAGGGTTGCCTGAAGCATCTGGAGCCTCAGAGGGAGGTTAGCGGTTAGCGTTCACCACTGCTACTCTAACGCCTGAAGCTAGCAGTAGCCGACTAGGACTCGAGGGTGCTGGCAGGACCTTTAGACCAGTGTATACTGGTTTCTGGATGCTGTCCCGGGCTGTTTGTAGTCTTTGAATTAGAGGAGTAAAATGTAGGGGATGTCACGGAAACCTCGTAACCTTCCATTTGAACGTGGAAGATGGTTTGTTTCATTGAAACGTGCTAAGCTGGAGCAAGATCACATGCTGAAGAATATTTGTGTGCGATCTCCTGCTCTCAGTCTCCGATCATTGGTCTAGGAGTGTTGCAGAAGCTGGAAGCTAAGGCTGCACCAGGGCTCTTGGCTAGTCGTCTGGCTGGCGGCTCTGACTGGATGCTTCTAATGTTGGCTGGTGGGGAGACGGCCGGCACTAATGATGGGCCGTAATGTAATTATCTCATCTCAGCCGTCTGCGGAGCAGCACTTTTCAGCTGTCGTGCTCATCGGCACACCGCTGACCCCGGCTCACCCCTGCTTTTTACTGCCCCCCTCCTCCCTCCCCGACATTACCCTGCCGCCTCGGCAGAGCAGCCTTAATATGCGGCCTCTGTGGTGCTATTTGGGCCTATGGCTTATATGCCTGTTTGTGTCAGGATCCGGAAAGCTACTTTTATATCAGATGTGTAATAAATTGCATGCAGTTTATACTGTACCTGGCTTTTTGGAGGCTTCGTGATTACTCCATTGTAGAATGTACTTTAATGGAGGAATAAGGAGTAGTTGTATGTCTTGTGTGTCAGTCGCATATTACAGGCTCTCCTCTGATCACATGGGCAGCAGGGGCTGCATTTCATGCCACAGTGTTAAGATAGGACTGCTATTGTAAAAAAAAAAGAGAGAGAGACGCTTCTTCAGCTCAGCCACCATGAGCCTTCACTTCTCTGCACAGTGGCATCCTACACCTAATCTACTGCCGTTATTTAGTATGATTTTTCTCACTAATAGTTCGGCTGTTTAAAGAAAATCCTTATAAATCTTGAATCCATTTACAGTTTTTGGAAAATGCTTACAGTGCCTCCACGAACTTTGTATTTAGCTACAAAACCTGTTAAAATTCTTAAAATATACCAATAATATGTAGGTTCTCATGTAAAAAAATAAGCAGTGGAAATGTATGGTCGATATTATTTGCATCTGCTAAAATCCCCATAAATTATTAAAGCAAATCTGCATAAGAGAATGCCACATAAGCTGCCTGTCTGCCTGTGCTTGAGGAGTGCCCTTCATGTATGTCCTCCAAGTGAGGTAATTAGAAAGTAAATGTGCATTTGATTTATTTAATTGTTAGAACTGCCCTGCATGCATTTTGTAAGTATCTAAATGTACTGATTAATTCAGCACCAGGGATGAAGCAGGGTGTAGCACACACTATCCACCCTCTCACCAGACCTGGATAAGCAATGGCACTGTCAGCCGGTCCACATTTTAGCATCCTGCAGTTGTTCAGCTACGTTAATGCAAGGTGTTAATTTTCTAACCATATATTAATTGTTACCGAACAATGGGGTATCAGTTTGTGGGTCAGTTGATTAATGTCACTAACATTTAGTGCTTAGAGGCGTAGGTGTGCAGGGCTGTAGCGACCATTCCCTGGGGCCATGGATGTGTGTTTTCATTTTTCGGGGTATCAGAGCAAATGCTTCCACCCCACCCTGTACACCCCCCCCCCTTCACTTTTTCCTCTTTCCTCTCTCTCTCTCAGTCTACCTCTCTCTCTCACTCTCTTTCATTCCTTGTTTCTCTTCCCCACTGTTTCTCTCCTACCTTTCTTTTCCATCTCTTTTAAAGAAGTGCTAAAACTGACCCTGTTTCCATGTTTGAAAGTCAAGCCAATTTGATTTCAAATGAGCCTCAAGGTTTCTCTTAATGAGATTCTGGTGCAAACCACTGTATTAGGTTCGACCGATATGGGAAAAAAATTGTGTGCTGTATAAAAAAAAGTGTCTGCTGTATAAATATACTGTATTGCACAAAGGTCTGAGGCACCTTAAGCAAAATGAAAGAATTTGTAATTTTGTAAAAGCGCCATATAAAGTTAAAGAAAACTTTTGGCTTATCCAGGTGTTGGATGGTAATTGCCAAATATACTGGGTTCCTAAGATAAAAGACTTGGAATCGATGAAGCAAAGACATATTTGCATTCATTTGAAAAGGGAGGCGTTCTTTGCAAACCTTTGTGCGGGTGTGTGTGTGTGTGTGTGTGTGTGTGTGTGTGTGTGTGTGAGTGTGTGTGTGTGTGTCAAATTATATATATATATATATATACAGCCTCTACAGAGATCACAATTGCTGAATTTAACACATTGGGAAAAAAACATCTAATAAATGTGGCCTGTGCAAAGGTTACTGGCAAATACATATAAACTGAGCTCCAACATTTGCAGCAAAATTCCACATCTAAGTTCATATTCTGCAGTAGGAATCACAGTATTAACACTTCTCTGATGGACTGTAGACCTGCTGCTATGCATGTTATAGTGTTCTGCGTTAAGTTATTTTGTGAATTTAACGAAATTAAAAATAAACACAGCATCCCAAACAATTTTATTAAAGTGTTTTTGTTTTTGTTCCTATATTAGATTCATTCTCTTTTTTCCTGCAGGCCTGATATTTTGGGTGATGTTTTCTCATCGTGTTCCTAGAATTCGGTCCAAACTAAAGAGATTTATGCTGGGGTACAATTCCTAGATGTTTATATTGTAGGTCTTTTGAGATTGGCATTCAGGTGATTCAAATATCAAAGTTCACTTTGTCATTTTTACTGGCAAAGTGTGTACTTTAGAAATGAAAGGCTTCTAATGTTACATGAGATCTGGACAATAATTAAGCAGCAGCAACCGAGGGGCAGCAAGCAATAGACTGACAGTACTGTGGGTGATAAACATTAAACAGTGCAAATACTGAGGGCGGCTCGGAGACATTAAACATTAAATAGTGTAGTTCATAATTCATGAAGACAAAGAGAAGGGAATACAACTTTTTTTTTTTTTACAAAATTTCCGTGGTCCTCGTCACCCACCAAACCCATGAACAAGAAGAATAAAGGGGCATCGTTTTCTCTGTGATCTTTAGTACGCAGAAATGTATTAATTATTCAGTCCATGTCTACCCTATAAGATGCCAAGTAGAAGAATGTCTTCCCCTTTAAGAAGCAGCTAGCAATAAAAAAAAAACTTGTTTAGAATGTGGCCTATATGACTCTTCTTTTAAGTGTCCACAAGGAATTAGATTAATTTAAAAGAGAAAGAGGAAATGAAAAAAAAAAGTGTTCTCATAAGGAGTCCAGCATCATCCCCAAGGTTTATGAGGGCTGACGCCTCCTTTGTGCTCATTATCAGCAGAACACCTTAGGGAGTAATGTTGACTTTGCACCATCCAAAATAGCAGCTCCAGAAGAGCCATGCTTCGTGGCTTCATGCTCACCTGCTCTGTTCGGCCCTCGAGGGCCGGAGAGAGGCTGCAGGTGGAGGCCAGGATCTAGATTACCATGAATTAGAGCCTGGCCGATGTATTTGTTGGTTGATATTGATGCTCTGCAGGTTTATCAGTACTGACCAATAGTGGCAAATTCAAACTCACAATAATAAAAACTTAATATTATAAAAGGATACAGTGAAGTAATACATTTGACCATAAAACACAACCATAGTTTTAATAATAATAATAATAAGTATTATTGTTATTATTATTATTATTATTATTATATCATATAAACACTAACAATATATTCAAACCAAACTTGACATTGTGAAAAACTGAGAAATAAAATAAAATTAATAGAAAGATAATTAATAGAAGCCAAAACCACAAAGATGTATAAGTATCCAGGGTTAAAATATTCATATTATTTACTATTTTGTAGGCTCTGTTGATTATTTAAATAATAAAATCAAAGGGTTAAGAGTTGATTCTTCATAGAGAGGCACACATGTGGTGCCGATATAGAAACATATATGAAGAGAATGGGACTAAATCCTCCAGGATTAGCACAAAAGGGAACTTTATTATTGGTAGACTTAAAATACAGCATAATCAAATGCAGGTGCTTAGAGCACAGTAACCCAGAATCACTTAAACATTCTTCCAGCGTATAACAGGTCCACCTTCAAATATAAGTCAAATCAAGACACCTGTCCAGTATATTATATAGTTAAAGCCCTGTTTAACTACAACTTTTTTAATCAAAGGTAAAAAATGTAAAATAGATCAGCCAAAATGTTCTTTTATCAAATAAATCAGTTTTGCGGATTGGTCACAAAATATTAAGTCTTTCTATGAATTTCATATTTCATGTTAACGCTAAGGCAAAGCAACAGAACACTCGGACCATTAATGCTGAATTTTTTCCTGAAGATCTGGCCCACTGTAGGTTTTTTTTTTCTTTTTCTTCCCCCATTTTCTACCCTTACGACATTTCATCCCCCCACATATTTTTAATGTTCCCAAAAGCCTTTTACCTCTTTGTTTCCATTATTCATTCCAAAAGTTATGTAGCTTGGAGGCCAGGGGGGGTGAAAAATTATTTTGTGTCTGACGAAATTTATGTGGAGCTAAGTCAGCGCTTTATGCAAAAAACACCCGGCTCTGCCTTGGGAGAGTGTGGGGGTTGTGTAGGAGGCCTGAGCATGTGTGTGTGTGTGGCAGGCCTTTGTGTGTGTGTGTGTGTGTGTGTGCGGGCCTGTCATGTTGTCACTGAGTCCTAATGCCTCTCCCGAGGGGTACCTGGAGGAGAGGCGTACCCAGCCTGGCTGCCTTTAGCGGGGCAGCACACTGACACTGGCTGCCCACCGAGACTGGAGGTGTCACTGCATGTATGTAAAGCAGTGACAGATGAGTGCAGACACGCAGGCTGCAGGATCCAGCGCACAGAGGAAAATTCTGCTTCTCATTTCCCTTCACATGCAACTAGAGCACTGACAGAGCGAAACAAAACAGTGAAGCCTTGAGGATTTCTCAAAAACACACACACACACACACACACACATCAGCCATACCATTAAAACCACCTGCCTGTTATTGTTTAGGTCCCCCCTGCGCCACCTAAACAGTTTTGATCCGTCGATGCATGGACTCCACGAGCTGTGGTGTGTCTGACACAAAGACGTTAACAGCAGATCCTTTATGTCCTGTAAGTCGTGAGGTGGGACCTTCATTGATCGGACCACTTCGTCCAGCGTATCCCACAGATCTTCAGTACAACAATTTGAACTCTTTGTCACGTTCCACAGACCAACCCCGGGTGTTTGCAGTGTGGCAGAATGCAGTTGTCCTGAAGGTCTGCAACAATGTTTGGGTAGGTGGTAGGGCTGCACAATCTATCGCAAATTTACCGTCATCGCGATATCAACATGCGCAATATCCATATCGCCAAAGACTGACTGAACTGCAATAAAAGCTCTTCATCCAGTGTCAAAGCAGAAAAACATTAACAATATAAAGGATACGTTTTTACTCACTTATCGCACGTGATATCGTCATCGCAACACTCAACTATATTATCGCATATCGCATGTTTTCCTAATATCACGCAGCCCTAGTAGGTGGTTAAAGTAATATCCACAAGAATGCCAGGACCCAAGGTTTACCAGCAAAACACAGTGCATATCATTGTCTTCTCTTTCCTCTTCTTAGGACCAGTTAGAACGCCCCTGCTCTGGAGATGCACTGCCATCTAGCCATCACTTAACTAACACAAGAACTAACTGTTGATTTGCTTCCCAATTCATCCTTTCCCTTGGCAAGTTCTAATGTAATGACAATCAGTGTAATCCACCTGTCACCTGTTATGGCTGAGTGGTGTACATACATGGTGCTAGGGAAGGGAAACATGATGATATTCTATTATTAGTGGTGGGTAGTATGACAATGTGGTGTCATCATGCTAAATTACACAATGACAAGCATTCCTGAGCCTGTCGTGGGTATTTGCAGTACTTTAAGCACACTAAACAACCGCATGTTTCATTAAAAAGAGGTTTAAATTGAGTTCACATTTGCCTGTTTCTCCCAACTGACGGGAGTTAAAATCCTGCACAGAACACACTTAAGAGCATAAGTGGTCCCTGAAGCGAATGGAGTAATGCACAAAATGTCAAAATGTTGAAAAATAGTCCAAAATAGGGGTGTAACGGTACACAGATGTCACGGTTAGGTACGAACCTCTGTTTTGGGGTCACGGTTCGGTACGGTTCACGACACAGCAAAGTTAATCAACAAAAACTTCTAAAGAATGAGGCTTGGTTTGTTTTTGTTTATTTTAAATAAACAGCAGTGTATTAACCAGTAAACACACTCTTGCTTATATTCTCATGTATGTGTAACTGTTACGCCAGTAGGTGGCACTACTGCACCACACTCCGACCCAGGTTTATGATTTACTTGCGCTTTTTGGTCCCTCTGTGATTCCGTATTACTTCAATCATGTCTTCTCTGTCGTACCGTGTATTCTCCGAAAGACATCATGTACCGAACCGTGACCCATGTACCGTGACGGTTCGGTAATACATGTACCGTTACAGCCCTAGTGTAAATGTATGTGCCACTTCTGCCTTGCTGATGATGATTATTACTTCTCCAACCTACCCATCAACAAAAGAAAAACCAGATATTGTGAAAGATGACTTTATTGCAATAAAGTATTGTGAGATTTGCCATATTGTTCACTCTTAGTTATCTTTATAAATGATATCATTGGTTGTGAGGCTGGTCCTAAGAGACCTTAACTCACATCATATAGGGACGGAGCAGAAATGTGGGAATGATATGGTTTTCTGAGTCGATTGTGGTATTATCAGTACTGTAGGCATGGCAGATTTCGACAGAGAGCCTGTATTTCAGTTTTTTCTTTTTTATGGCTGTAGTTTTGCTGTAAGCCCTTTTTTATAATGTCCCTCTGCTGTTTGGCTATGTTTTTGTTTCCTCAAACTGTTTGCGAACTAAAGACTGTGAGGCACATTGTTTAATATAGCTTAGTGATATTTTGTAATCATGCTGATGGTTACACTTTTGCCATTTTCCCCACCCTTATGTGGTGCAGGGCTCGCAGCACAGCCACAATTCAGAGCCATTTTTGACTAAAATCTTGCTTACCGCCACACAGATTTCGGCGGAGTTCTCTCGTGAGAAAAGGGCCACGGTGGTAATTGCAAACGAATGAGGATTTGGTGAGCAGGAGCCTCGGGCAGTGTTTCTGGGTCAGAGGTCACGGGGGTCAGTGTTACACTCTCCGCAGCCTCACTTCAACCCTCTCTCTGGAAATAGAACCTGCAACGTCATACCACCTCCAGCACCGTGGAACACAACCTCCCTTCTGCCCTTAGGCAGGCTGTGTGTGTGTGTGTGTGTGTGAATTTCAGATCACTTCTCTCAAGTGTTCAGGTGAAGAGGAATGCAGTTTTGTAATTTCCTGCATGTGGTAGATAAAAAGCACACTTTCACACAGAGTTCTGCTGTACTTTCACTGAACTTAAAATTGCCTTTGTGTGTGCAAGTATGTGAAATGTGTACCATGTGTTCTTTTAGTGTCAGAAGAAACAGAGGGATAATAGTTTGTTAGTTAGTTAGTTCAGAGAGAAAGAGAGAGAGACAGAGAGAGAGAGAGAGAGAGAGAGAGAGAGTAGAAGGCAAATCATATCTGATGAAGAACCTGATGCTTCCAGTAAAAGCTAAAATAGAGAAAGTGACTTTTGGTTTCGATGGCATTGTAATTATAGCAGAACATAAAAAATAAACACCATGCATGCATTTTTGTACAGTACTGCACAGACATAACTAAAACTGGTTCTGAAGCACACTTAGCTCAATTGTGTGAGAAATGAAAAGCAGACTGAGATTAAATATTCTCATTATCTGTAGGGAAAAAACAGTAACATCGTGAATGACATTCAGATACAACGGAGCCCAACATTAACACACATAATGACAAGCATTAAGGGAATTTCATGGACAAAAGGCCACATCAGAATTCTGCCAACGACTTTGTCTTCTAAGCCTTATTTCATTTAGCCGTTAATTTGCCTTTCATTTGTTTTGCTTATTTTTCTTTCAGCTCTCATTTGATAGATTTTGATTGTTTAATGTGGCTCAGCTCTCTCTTTCAAATTACTTTCCTGAAGGTTATATTATATATTTCTCACAGCCTCAGCAGGTTATGTGAAATGAACTACTGCATCTTTTTTAGCTCAGAGGACCTTCCTGCACTACTGCATTTGGCTCTGACTGAAACATAGGAATGATAAGTGAAACATAATCAGAAAGAAGCTGGTTATGTACATTTCCTTTTTCAAAATAACTGATGTTAATAACAAGCGTTCATGTTCCAGTGATTCCGTGTTTCCACGGGTCACCCATGCATGTCTACGTTTTTTTTAAAAAATTGTTCGTACTTCTAGTGTCAGAAAATGATGTTGTTATTTTTAGCGGCTTGCAGCTCCAGAAAACGATTCTCATTTGAGCAGCGACTGACCCCAGGTTGTGTTTATTGATGAGTGGGATTTGTTCCTTAATAGAATTGTATCTAATTAATTAGCTTTTAATTGAGAGAATACAGAACATGCAAATACAGCACATTCACATTCACCCGTCTCTTAACTGCAGAAATAATTGTACATTTGCTCTTAATAGAAGGTGGCTGTTCTTGAAGGCCTTTTGTGGTTTATTTGAGCTGGTGATCAGCCTCTGAGTGTGTGTGTGTGTGTGTCTGGGGCTCTTTCTGAATTATTTTAGGAATCAGTTGGGAGTGGGGTTGGGGGTCTTACATGTGTTTGTGGTATGTGAGTTAAATATGCTGCCTGTATGCTGGGTGGGAGTTGAAGCACCTGCTATATTCATCGGTTTAGTTTTACTTTTTTATTTTTGGGGTTTTTTTTTTATCATGACAAATTGATGCACCTCTGTTCTTCTTTCAAACCCATGTTTCTGCATCACATCCTCTCCTGTCCCTTCTTAGAAGTCTCTCGTTTGTCTTGTATTTACTCTCTCTCCCTCTCCCTTCCTCTAGCTGTCCTTCAGGCCTCACTCCAGCTAATGCTTTCAATTTACTGCCATTAAGACAGCTAGAGAGCCGCCTCAGCCGCTGTAAACCCGCTTTCCCACCGTCACGCGCTTTATCTGGGCAAAGAGCAGCGGGACCATGAGCCAAGTGGCTTTATTTGCGATCTGTTTCACGCGCAGGAAGGAAAACTGTGTGTGATCAGAGGAGAGCGCAAAATGTCAATTTAATATTCATCCACTTAGAAGTGCAGTAGCGCTGTCAGCCAGCGTTTTCTGCCACGTGGCTGAGATGTGAGCGCCGCTGCAAATGCGCGCTGACGATGCCTTTATGGCTCTTAAATAGAGCTGAAAGTGGCGTGCAAATGAAAGCTATTAATATTTATTAACATTGTGGGCCGGAAGGTTAAAAGCAGCATTTTTGTTAGGCCGTTTGATTTATTGTGCTCTTGATGGACTACCCAGCTGTGGCGTCGAAGGTTAGACACACTGACGTTGCAGTCGGACATGCCCTCATGAAAACATCACAGTCTTTCATTCGGGAAAATGTACATTAGTTACACATCGGTTCGCATAGGTGGACGCAGGAGATGTGTGTTACGTCATATTCTTAGTCTCAAAGTAATTTTTTTTTATCTTTCAAAAGATTCATGTTCTTTGTAGGCACTACATTGTAACAGTTTAAACGTGACAAAAACATTGCGTACTGATGGAAAAGATTATATATCCCGTTTCTCTCTTTTCATGCTGAAAGAGATTCTCTCTCTCTTTTTCTTCATGCAGCTCATGATCGTAATTATCATAGGGGTATTTAGTTGTTTGTGTGTGTGTGTGTGTGGGCACACGCAGGCTGTGTGTGCTTTTGCTCAGCTGAACATCCTCACACCTGCATTAGCTGAGTTATACCTTTTCTCTCTCTTGTCAGATCGATACAGGGATGACAGACGAACGCTGGCTGTAAAGTATCATTCGCTCAGAGAGAGAGAGAGAGAGAGAGACAGAGAGAGAGAGAGGGGGGGGGGAGATGGGTCTCTGTGTGCCAGAGACATGTTGCTTTCTCAGGGAGAGGGGGAGAGACAGATGAGTGGCTGCGCAGGAGACGTGTCAGAGCTGCACTGGGCTGCACAATACTCCTTCTTTTCTCTCAGAAGGAGAAAAGAGACAGTTGAATCCTAGAATGAGAATAAAATTTGTTTTTCAGGCTTTACTACATCTGACAGGTATAGACATGATCATCGATTCTGCTATCAGTACAATTCAATTCAATCTGTTGTTCACATGTAACACAGAATCATGGTGTGTGATACATTTTATATCAATACAGTGAATCCAGGCTTTCTGTGCTAAAATAACATCTTTTTAACTTAACACACCATGATAAGGCTAGACCCTGTTGTGTTTAGTTTTTGCTTTACAGTTTTATGGGATGGACTGTTATCATAAGGAATGCACCACTGTAGGAATTATAGCAGATATCTTATGTATGAACATTTATAAATAGACATCAGGACTACTTCTTGCTGGATTAGCCCTGTAATAAGACCTAGCTTTTATTTCTGTAGGGTTACCTGCAATAAAATGATTAAAATCAAGATATTTCTGTACTGTTCGATACACCATTTTAAAACAATTAGGCGATTATGAATATGATTCTGATAGGATTCCCTAGTTAATATTGAAACTGTGATTCTTTTTTTATTATTAATAAAAAAGTACTATTGTCAAAACATCGATACCTGTATTGTCTGTCAGAGCAGTCCTAAAAATGAAGGTGTTTAAAAGTTGTTGACTGACAAATCACTCGGTAGTACTCCGCAGTGCTGAAACACACTTGGCTGCGTCCTTTGTGCAGAATAAAGGGCGGCTCTGCGCGCAGATCTGTATTCTCTGATGTGTTCAGCATGTTCCTTAATTTGAGTAATGCTAGAGCGTGCCTGTAGGTGAGCCAATTTCCCATAACACCCCCCTCGGCTCGGGAAAGTTCCCTGTGCAGCAGGGCTACCTCACTCCAGTAACTTTGGCGCAGTACAGTCCAGAGATTTCTATTTCATATTGACCAAAGATTGCTTCAGTTGCCTCATTCCACCTTTTGAGCGGCTCGTGTTCCACAGCTGACCTTCCCCGGCCACTGCAGTCAATAGTGACCGCCGAACACCAGGGGCTTCAGACGGAGCAATGCTATTTACAGCTGAACACCACACTGTCTGTCCCTTTTGTCTCCTGCTCTTAACACTTAATCGTTCAATTAAAGCATTATCAGGATTCTTAATTGCAGTCCTTTTGTACAGTACTGGAAGAACAATGCCGAAACAACCCACCCACAATTATAGATTTTCCTTTTTTAATTGGTTTGTTGATTTTTGGAGAACAAAGATAACTATTTATGAAGAATAAGAGAACACTTCTCCATAGCTTGGGTTAGTTATAGCTGATAGAAAAGTCTCAAACACAAAGATAGTTCTGTGAATGTGTTTTCTAAATACATAGTTTCAAAATAAATGTACAATGTCACAAGAAGCAGCACAATAAAGTGAAACCTGTATATCATCTTAGTAGTGTCTACAAAGTAGTAGCATTTTAGTAGCATTTTTATTGTCATTCTGTGAATAAAACGTTTCTGGAGAATCCAAACTTAGTTTTGAAATGATATGATTTGGGAAATTGACGTCTCTCAGTGCTTACTTTGGGTGTCTTAGTAACACTGTGTTAAAGCAGTAATACTGTGGGATCACAGTGCAAACATGTGAGAAAGTGACAGCTTTGTGGGGGATGCAAATCATTTTTGCCATCTAATGCAAAAGTATTGTTTGAAAGTTTTCAACTACAAATCAACCTCCTACTCTGTTCAGGTCAAACACCACCACCACCCTCCTACCTTTAGACTTATAGTAGATTATGCCTCGGCTGAACACAGCCAGTATATTTCTTCATTCAGGTTTGCCTTAAAATATTGTGCAAATATAGAATTGTAAAACTTGTATCATGATTCAAATTGAACTGTGGGCTGTGAGTGTATCGTCACACCCCTAGACATAACTACCCCCCTCCCCGCCCCATCTGGAAGCTGTACTTTAACCTGGCCAGCTCTTAGGCAGTTCTATGCCTCCATATAAAACCGGTGTTACATTTTAACGGCTGTTTTGCCCTGTGCTCCCCTGCTTTACATTTTGAGCTTCTCTCTTTAATCTATAATCTGTTTGTAAGGTGTATCTTCTGCCTTGATCGCATTAACTGCAAAAGCGTGAGACATGCAGGTCACTTGCTTGGACATTTGTACCAAACGTGTTCTATTTGTTAATCCACTGTAAGTAGACTTGCGTGTTAATGGTAAGAAAACAGAGTGTCATTTTGATGTATGGTCAGTGGCAGTAATTACATTCTGCAGGCGCGTACCTTTTCCTGAAAAAGCTTTCCCAGGCTGCTCTAACCGAAGAGAGTTTCAAGTGCGGCGTTCATATAAGTGACAATTGTCTGCTCCTAACGCCTACTAGTGCACAGTGAAGAGCTTGAGTAGGACCTTGATGTACAGTACACTGAATATCCTCTTAGATGTAAGCCTACCTTTAAAATGTAAAACATGTAAATGACCCATTTTTATTTGCATATATTGATCTTGCATAGTGTCACTTCTCCCACAGCTTTAGTAAAGTGAAACTTGTTCCATTAAAAGTTGGTTAACTCTCGGCACATTATGTCTTGGGCTCCTGTGAAGTATACAACTTTAGTTTCCTGGAGGCAGATTAAGCCTAGTTATGCACTTTAAAAGGAATTTTCAATCAGGAGAGACTTAGAAATCAATATAACATGAATCCAAACTGATTTTCTGATCTGCTGCTCAGACTGTGTCCCCAAGTGTCCAAGTCTCTCTCTCTCTCTCTCTCTCTCTCTTCCCCCCCCTTTCTCTCTCTCTCGCATTCTCTCTCTCTCTAATCCCTTCTCTCTACTCCCTTCTCTCTCTCTGTGTCTCTCTCTCTCTACCCCCTTCTCTCTCTCCCACATCTTCTTTCTAGTGACCAGTAGACGTCCAAGGTTAGGTTGTGGTTTGGAGCTTTGCCGTACCGCCGAGGCTCTTTAAATTTCATTCAGATATCCAATAGCCACAAAGCTCTACATTTTTCATAAGCCACAGGGCTGGTCAGTCACCACATCTTTCAGTTTTTATTAGTCTATACCAGGAAAATAAAAGGACAGGTACAAATAACACCTGTCTGAAAGGCACTAGTTAGACATAACCCAACTGTAATTGCACAGTGACACATTTTCATGAAACTGTGATGAAAATGAAACGGGGACGATGAGGTTACAGTGCATAATGTCAGCTTTAATTTCAAGACGGTTCTCATCCTTTGTAAGGGAGCCACGCAGGACTTTTAATACACAGATCTTTTTAAACATAGTCCCCGCATTTCAGGGAAGCACATGTAAACATTCGCTTTGGTTTGGGTATCTTTGGTTCGCACACTTCCCGATCTGGCCTTTGTCCGTTGCTGTTTTCTCTCAATATAACTAAAAACTGATGGTGCCAGTAAGCTGAAGAATCATAGTTAACAACAAAAAGAAGAAATACATTAAACACACCTAAATCATCTGTTTGATTGATTGAAGTATCAGGATCATGCAGGTGAGATGAGAAATAACGACTGACAGAAGGCCATAGTAGAAGCTGAACAAAGAATACTTTCACAGCAAAAAACTGATCAAAAAGATCAAGAGCATAACC